>JAJJWW010017470.1:0-367514 GCA_023531295.1 Papaver armeniacum
GAACTCCATAGCTATGAGTAGCTAAACAATTATTATTGGTTATGGGATAAAGTTGATTTCTCAACATGTTATATGATTCAATGAATTAGTTTTGTCTCAATATTTTATTGTTTATGATTCATTATTAATATTATCATATGATTTGATTGTTTGTTTGGTTGAGTCCTAATCAATCAGATTTACTTTCATCTCTATTGCTAGATTAGGGTTTTCATACGAAATAGTTATACATCCCCGATTCTAAGTAGCATAGTGTGGTTATTACTTGTAGTGATACATCTTTATAATTGCATATGAATCATAACCTTGGTTAAATTGAATTAGTGCTTTTACACGTTTGATTGCCTTGATTAGTCTTATTGCATAGAACTTATTGCTTTTAGGAGTTAAATCTAATTGTGCTTTTACACTTTAGGTTGCTTTTAGGAAGAATTCACATATACATCTTTTAATGTGGTTGTGATGAAATCAGTGGGAATTAGCGGGATATACTTGCGATCAAGGTATCTAGGACTTTTAGTAAACGAGATTAAAAAAATCAATTCTAATCATTGATGAAAATACATGTTTTGTGAATGATACTATCCCAGTGACCAATATCTTCTCTCTATTGATTATTCCAATTATTTACTTTATTTTATTTTATTTTTACTTTAGTATTTCGCTAAAATAACAAACATCCCCCCTTGGTTACCTTGGAAACTGAAAATCGCATAACAACAATTGCCTCTCTGTGGAAATGAACTCTTCCTTACCTTGTACTTCATTTATATTTAGTGAGTAAGAAAGTGAAATTATTTTTGACGCTTACGACAGCGATCAAATTTTTTATGCCGCACGGGGGAGGCATACGACTTGTTATTAAGTTTTTAGTTTCTTTTTATAATTTCGCTTTTTTTTTTTAGGTTCTTGTCTTGTTTCTTACTTGTTTGCGAGAATTGTTTTTCTGAGTACCTAATCCCTGGCTTCTAAAGATTGGAACTACCCAAGGTGCGGGATAGCTACTGAAGAGGCACAATACTCCAACCAAGTCAAGACACAATAAAATCAAGAGTTGGAAATGGAAGGAGAGTTACAACTAGAAGGATAACAAGAGGTTCCAATCGTAGAAAGAACCACAAGTTGAAGAAGAAGAAGCAATGGGTGATGCAAATCGTTCACTCAAGGAGTTAGCTTCTCAGGGCTTGATACACAATGGGGTGTATTCAAACAAACTCTACTTTTGAGATCAGCGGGGTTGTAGAGAATTACCAAAGTTCCATGGCATGGTGAATGAAGACCCAAACAAGCATCTTATGGACTTCCACACCATTTTCACGGCTATGCTTCCAGTGGATGTTGAGGCGGATGGTGCAATGTTAAAAGTTTTCCGTTTCTCTTTGATGGATAGTGCTAAGGATTGGTTGTACTATTTACCTCCCGGAAGTGTCACGACATGGAATGGTTGAAGAAACTCTTTTAGAGAGATATTTTCTGCATCAAAGGCTACTCAAATTCGAAAAGGAGATTTGTGGGATGAAGAAAACGTGGGAGAATCCTTATATGAATGTTGGGAACGATACAAGAGATTGGTGGCAGTGACCTCACCACCAATTCGGTGACGCTATGATCATCCAATACTTCTATGAATGACTCCAATAAAGTGATAGGAATCTTATTGACGCCATGGTGGTGGTGCACTAGTTAGCAAGACGGTGGCACAAGCTAGAGAGTTGATTGAAAACATGGAAGCAAACTCCCAACAGTTTTTGAGCCGTGGTTCGGATGTGCTTCTAAGAAGAGTGAATGAAGTGAGCGAGGTTGAGGAACTTCTTCAACAAATGGGTAACATGTCGGCAATGATGCAACAAGTTGCGGCGGTTATACCAAGTTCTACTCGATGTTATGAAGATGAGCAAGCTAATGTGGTCTTTCCAAATCAACAAAGACGGTATGATCCCTACTCTAACACTTACAATCCGGGGATGGAGAGATCACCCCAATTTTAGCTATGCCAACAAGCAAGGAGCGGTTCAACAACCTACCTTCAACTCTTCAACTGGATTTCAACCTCAACAACAACAATTCCAAAATGAGACAACAATTTCAAAGAACCACAAGCACAACAATCAATGCAAAATCAAGGTTCGAGATTGACTCAAAGCTTCAAACAATGATGCAAGGCATTTCTACCATGTTTAAAGAAAGTCAAGAGGAAACTAAGAGTGCTATCAAGGAATTGCATAATAAATGGGCTCCATGGCTATTGAGTTGAACCAATTGAAGGCACAAAATAGTGGGAAACCCCTTCTCAACCTATTAACCCAAAAGAGAGTGTCAATGCTATTACGTTGAGAAGTGGTACACAACTTGTGCAAACCGGTTACTCGATTCGGCAAGGTGGAAACACTAAAGGAACTTTTGTTTTGAGGAGAAGAATGAGGATTCTCCCCAAACTTCGAGGTACCTATTCCTAACTCTAAAACTCTGATTTTCTACTTATGTTCCTCCTTTACCTTTTCCTCTTAGATTTGCAAGTTCTAAGAAGGCGGAACTAGAAAAGGAGATTTTAGATTGCTCTAAAGAAGATCCATGTGAACATACCACTCATTGATGTTATTAAGCAAGTTCCAAAGTATGCAAAGGTGTTGAAGGAGGACCGGTGTACCAACAAACAAAGGCTCAAAGGTAATGAAGTGCTTAGTGTGGGGAGAATGCTTGAAATCTTACAACACAAACTCCCACTTAAGTGCAAGGATCCCGGTAGTTTTGACATTCCCTCACAATTGGTAACACAACATTTAACAAAGCTATGTTGGATTTAGGTGCATCCGGTAATGTTATGCCTGCATCAATGTATAATTCACTTGATCTTGGTCCTCTTAAAAGGCTGAAATTGTATTGCAATTAGCCGATCGCTCTAATGTCTACCCAATGGGTATTGTTGAGGATGTTCTTGCACGGGTTAATCAACTTGTATTTCCGCTGACTTTGTGTGTTAGAGATGAATGAAGGTTCACCGGACTTGTCTCTTCCATTGCTACTTGGGCGTCCATTCATGAAAACGGCGAAAACCATAATTGATGTGGAAAGGGAACGTTGACCATGGAGTTTGATGAGAAACAATACGTTTCAACATTTTTGAGACGATGAGATATCCTAGTGATGTCCACTCTTGTTTCTCCATTGATGTTATGGATACATTGGCACAACAAATGTTTGAATTAAATGGTGATGATGCTTTGAAACCGTGTTAACTATATCCATGGATAACGTGTAGTAGTGTGGTAATGAAGTCAAGGAAGCCCTTGGTGATCTTAATTCACTACAAGGATGCCCGAAACTCATAATATCTCTTTTATTTCTTTACCATGCAGTGATGAAAGCTTGTACCTTCAATTGTTAAATCTCCAAAGTTAGAAATTGAAACCTCTTCCCGATCACCTAAAGTACTTGTACTTGGGTGATAATGAAGAGTTACGTGATTGTTACTAATGAGCTTAGTGATTTACGTGGAGCAAAAACTTCTAAGGGTGCTAAGGAAGTACAAGACGGCCATAGGATGGACAATTGCCGATATCAAGGATATAAGCCCTGCCGTTTGTATGCACAAAATTCGTTTGGAGGACAATGCAAAGCCTACAAGGGAAGCGAACGTCGTTTGAACCCTCCCATGATGGAAGTTGTGAAAAAGGATATACTCAAGCTTTTGGAAGTGGGTGTTATCTACCCCATATCCGATAGCAAGTGGGTGAGCCGGTACAAGTAGTACCAAAGAAATCGGGTGTGACGGTGGTGGAGAATGATATGGGCAGAACTTGTCCCAACTCGTGTGCAAACAGGTTGGAGGGTTTGTATTGATTACAGGAAATTGAATGCCACTACTAGAAAAGATCACTTTCCCTTACCTTTTATTGACCAAATGCTTGAATGTTTAGTTGGACACTCTTATTATTGCTTTCTTGATGGCTATTCAGGTTATAATCAGATTGTGATAGCACTGATCGCGGTCGTAAGCGTCAAAAATAAATTACACTTTCTTACTACTCAAAATATAAATATAGCAAGGGCAAGAAAGGATCGATCCCACAGAGAGGTCTAGGTTGTCAATATGTTATGGTTTCCTATATAAAATACCGAGATTTTGTGATTTTATAAACTAAAATAAGATAAAAGCAAATAAACAAATAAGCAAACAAATAAGATAGAAGAGATATTGGTTAAGGATTTCGTTTTCATTCACTAACATGCTTTTCACAATAACTAGAATTGATTTTTAATCTCAACTTTTATCAAAGACCCTAGAATACCTTGATCGCAAGAATATCCCGCAAATCTCCTCATGTCATCAACAAACACATTAATTAAAAGATGCGAATATGAATTCTACCTAAAGGAACAACCTAACGTGTAAAAGCACTAATCAAGTTTAATTCCCTAGATGCGTTAAGTTCTATGAAATCAGGCCAATCAAAGCAATTGAACGTGGAAAGCGCACTAATTCAATTTAACAAAGGTTACGATTCACATATGATCATAAGAATATATCACTACAAACCATAATCATATTATGCTACTTGTATTCAAGGAATATCACTTTTACGTATAACAAACCCTAAACTAGCAATAGATGTGATTAGAAGTTCTACCAATTTGCAACTTGACAAAACAATCAATCAATCATAAACAATATTTTCAGAGAATTGCAAACGATAAATATGAGACAAAACTAATATATTGAATCAAAGAATCATGCTTTGTGAAATCCAACTATTCCATAACCAATAATAAACTTAGGTACTCATATTCATGGAGTTCATAACAAGAAGAAAAAGAAACTCTATCATGTTGTCAACCCTAGAAACAAAGTAGTAGAGATAATAATATTCAAAAGATATCAGAAAAAAAGAGAGATCCCCCTCCCTGCTCGTGCTCTTGACCTTAAATAGCTTTTCCACCGACCCTCTCTCACCGAGAATTCCTTATTTGATAAGGATTCATAATCGGTTAGCAGTGTTGAATTTGGGAGACAGTTCGGTGGGACCCAAATGGATTAGTATATCTTCTTTTATGATTGGCCAGGCGTCTAACTTTGCATACTTCAGTATAGCAATCCCCATTGTTCACCTTCGCGCATGAGAGAACTTCTCCAAGAGATAACTCTCATCTTGCTCGATCAATTGTTGGTCAAGATCCTCACACAAAGATAACACAAGCTTCGGTATCTGTAACTCGAGATATTCTCGGTCTCATATCCAAGTCCGTAACTCCATCTTCGCATCACTGATAATAACCACAGCTGGCCTCAACCATTTTCAGTACCTCCGGCAAACCATGTTTTGCATAACTCCGTTAACTGCCATCAATCAGTTCTCTTCTTCATGTCGAGCTCGTCATCACCATGGAACTACCCTCGTCTTTACTGTAATCTTATCCATCACATACTCAATCGAAACTCGACTCCATGAACCACCATAAACTTCCATGGATCACGACAGCAACCAACTCTTTCCCATCACCGAGCTTCTCCATTACTGACAGCACAAAGTCGAGCCGTTCTCCTCCTTCTTGCGATCACTGCCAATCATCAGTCACCACCATTATTCATCAACAGCCACCATGACTCCATCACTCCCATGCCATTAATCGGCAACAGTCCCTTAAACTTGCTCGAGCCCTTCTCATCTTTACTGCCAACAGCTCAATCAAACACAAGCTCAACTGCCAATCCATCGTCGTTCGTTGCCAATGGCAGAGAACATCATCACCAGCCACAGCACTACCGTGATCGTTTCCGGCATTCACTGCCAACGCCGTTGCTCTCTGCTTTGTCGCTCGACCTCCACCATTATATCATTCTCTGTTAAGCTTCATCACTGCCTTCATTCTCAGCAGCGACCAGCATCATCACTGCCTGTGCCATCAATGGCAGTACCCGGACTCCAAAACCAAACTCGAGCTGTTCTTCTCCCTGCCGATAATCACCAACACCAACAGCAACCAAACTCAATCACCAAGACTCCATTTGAATCATCAACGCCATCACATGCTGTCAATGGCAGCAGCGAAGGCAACTCCTTCATGCCAACAGCTCCTCATCAATGGCCGATAATGGCAGCGTATCCCCTCCTTCCAGTTCTCTCCATGTTCTTGAGAACTCCATCTCGACTATGGCTCACATCTTATGACAATATTAACGACCCAATGAGCTCTGTTCGATGCTCCACAAATTCGCAAAACAACCACGAAAATCGCCGTCGTGAAGAAATGCCTCGAACACATCGATGGCAACCTCGGGGTGAAGATGGTGGTGCCTTCTAGAGAAACTGCTGGTGCCTTTAGTAATATTTGAATTATGGTTTCCCTAAGTAGAATTCCTGACTCCCTTAGCAGTTCCTTTGAAAATGACAGTCCTTAACAACCTGGATGCCCCTTAACAAACGAGGGGATGTCAATAGCACTCGCCCTTTAAATGACCAATGAGCCCTTTTAGTCTTCCGAGTTCTTTCGCCATAACTTCTTCATACGAGCTCAATGACTCCGTTCTTTCGCCATTGCCTTCGTCTTTTCGTCCTCTACACAATGAAAAGTAGAAATCTTGTATTTGAACGAGTTCCAATTGGTATTTTCGCTCCAAATGACTCCATTGCACCTAATAAACTCAAAAGCACACATAAGATACATAATTCACAAGAAAACTCGCAAAGAAAGCATAAATACTAGATATTAAATACGGTGTATTCTACACCTATCAAATTCCCCACACTTAGACTTTGCTAGTCCTCGAGCAAATCAAACAAAACAAAACTAAAATACAACAACTCCGTGTCGTCGAGGCTACGGTTAATTTTAGCATAAATAACAAGCCTTTAAACCCCTAGGTGTCCCTTTGGACGAGTTATAGTCTCGTGAAGGTTTACAAGAGGTCTGCCTACAAAACCTATATTTCAAACTCCGTCTATTCATGACAAATCAATGAACGAATCCAAAATGACTAGGAGGAGGAGGTACCTTGCAAATTCAATTCATATATTAGTAAATAAACTCTAATTAGATAGTCAACAAGCCACAATACTCAAAACTAACAAACCACAATCACAATGAAAAGATCAAGAAGATGGATATAGATGTAGATGTTGGCGAATATTCACAAGTGTTCGATGTTTCCCATATCAATCTCGAAGGTCACCGCTTAAGATGAACCTAATCCTATGGATTGAGCTACTTGGTTTGAATCCTACATCAACTCACTGGCATATACAAGGGGACCAGAAGTGACTTTATTCAACCAATACTTTCTTCTCTTTTTTTTTTTAATGATTGGATCAAACTGGATCCAATTTCTCTTTTTTTTAGACGGCATGATTAGATCTTTTGGATCCAAGCGCATGCTTCTTGTCGGCAAAGTACATGATAGTTGCCTTGGATCTCGTGCATTCCACGCTTGTTTAGGCGACGGAGACAGGGACTACGTTTCACACATACCTGCTATTCCCAAGTGTCTTTTTTATTCCGTTTTGGTCTAATTGATCGGTCCTTTTTTTCTTTTTTTTTCTTTTTCAATTTTTTTTTTTTTTTTTTTTTTTAGTAACTCAACCACTCTATTTCATCCCAAAGATAATAACACGTCGATGTTTAGTGACCCACCAAAGCACTTAGAGAACAATAGATAAATATAGAAAAATAAAAATAGAATGTGATATGGTGATATTAGAGATATGGTAACAACTATCATGTTAATTTGTGATTTCCGAGCTATATATTCTTCCCTTTTAGTTAATTGGTTCCTCAACTCTGCATTCAAAATGGTTCCATCCACTAATGGTGTCAAAAACAAACTATACAAACATATAAATGCTCCCCACACTTAAACTTCACATTGTCCTCAATGTGTAAAACCGAAAGTTCAATTCCGACATAACATTGAGATAAAACGCAAAATCGCTGCAAATTGGTAAGGAATTTGGAAAAACTCCATTTCAAATTCCATTGCACCTAATAAACTCCAAATGACTCCATTGCACCTAATAAACTCAAAAGCACACATAAGATACATAATTCACAAGAAAACTCGCAAAGAAAGCATAAATACTAGATATTAAATACGGTGTATTCTACACCTATCAAGCACCGGAGGATCAAGAGAAAACCACTTTCACTTGTCCTTTCGGTACTTTTGCTTATAGGAGGATGCCTTTTGGCTTATGCAATGCTCCAGCTACCTTTCAAAGGTGTATGGTAAGTATCTTTTCGGAATATGTTGAAAACATAATCGAAGTGTTCATGGATGACTTTAGTGTCTTTGGTGATTCATTTGACCTTTGCTTGAACAATTTGTCTCTAATCCTTGAACGATGTGTTGAAACAAATCTTGTGAAATTGGGAGAAGTGTCATTTCATGGTAACTCATGGCATAGTTTTAGGCCATATAATATCTTCTAAAGGCTTGGAAGTCGATAAATCTAAGATAGACCTTATTCGTGCTCTAACCCCTCCCACTACGGTGAGGGAGATACGCTCTTTTCTTGGTCATGCAGGTTTCTATCGTAGATTTATCAAGGACTTTTCCAAGATAGCATCACCACTTTGTAATTTATTGCAAAAGATGTGGTTTTTAACTTTGATGAAAAGTGTATGGTGGCATTCAATCGTTTGAAAGAACTTTTGATTTCATCCCCTATCATTAAACCACCGGATTGGAGCAAGCCTTTTGAGCTCATGTGTGATGCAAGTGATTATGCGGTTGGTGCGGTGCTTGGGCAACGTGTGGGGAAGATTCCTCATGAAATTTATTATGCTTCTAGAACGTTAAATGAGGCCCAACAAAACTACACAACCACTGAAAAAGAGTTATTAGCCATTGTTTTTGCTTTAGAAAAGTTTCGCTCTTATCTAATTGGTACAAAAGTTGTTGTCTTTTCTGATCATGCAGCGCTTAAGTACTTGCTTACAAAGAAAGAGGCGAAACCGAGGCTCATACGGTGGATTTTACTCTTGCAAGAGTTTGATATTGAGATCAAAGACAAGAAAGGAATTGAGAACACCGCTGCAGATCACTTGAGCCGTCTTCTTGTGGACAAGGAAGCTATCCCATTGCGTGAAAGTTTCCCGGATGAGCAACTATTCTCAATTGCCTTTGGAGAACCATGGTATGCCGATATTGTGAATTACTTAGTTTCTCAACAAATCCCAAAGAACTTGTCTCGTGCTGAGAGGGACAAACTTAAGAAGTTAGGGAACCAATACATATGGGATGATCCATACTTGTGGAAACATGGTAGTGACCAAGTAATAAGAAGGTGTGTTCCCGAATCTGAATTTAATTCTATCTTGTCTTTTTGTCACTCCTATGCTTGCGGAGGAAATTTTGGGAGTAAGAGAACCGCTCACAAGGTACTTGAAAGTGGTTTCTATTGGCCAACTTTGTTTAAGGATGCACATATATTTTGTACAACTTGTGATAGGTGCCAAAGAACCGGCAATCTAGGTGACCGAAATCAAATGCCACAAACTTTTATTCAATTTATTGAAGTTTTTGATGTATGGGGTATTGATTTTATGGGGCCTTTTGTCAACTCCCATGGGAATTTTTATATCTTACTTGCGGTTGATTATGTCTCGAAATGGGTGGAAGATAAGGCCACCCCAACTAATGATTCTAAAGTGGTTTCAGATTTTGTACAAGCTAATATTTTTGCAAGGTTTGGAATTCCAAGAGCCATAATTAGCGATGGGGGTTCTCACTTCAAAAACAGGATTTTGCAAAGCTTGTTGACGAAGTACAATGTATCGCACAAGATTGCAACACCTTATCATCCCCAAACAAATGGACAAGCCGAGGTGTCTAATCGGGAGGTGAAATCCATTCAAGAAAAGACGGTGAACCCAACAAGGAAAGATTGGAGCATGCGACTTAATGATGCTTTGTGGGCGTATAGAACCGCATACAAGACACCTATCGAGATGTCTCCATTTAGGCTTGTGTATGGTAAACCTTGTCATTTACCCGTTGAAATTGAGCATAAGGCATTTTGGGCTATTAAGCAATGAAATATGGAGATGGATGGGGCAGGAAACCAAAGGAAGTTACAACTCCAAGAGCTAGAGGAGCTTCGCAATGATGCATTTGAAAGCTCACGCATTTATAAGGAAAAGACGAAGGCATTTCATGATAACATGATTTCTAGAAAACAATTTTGCATTGGGCATAAAGTGCTTTTGTTTAATTCTCGCTTGTATTTATTTCCGGGTAAATTAAGGTCACGATGGATCGGACCTTTTATTGTTACTAATGTGTTTTCTCATGGTGCAGTGGAAATTCGTAGCATAGCTACAGGGAAAGAACTTAAAGTTAATGGGCACCCATATTATGAGAATTTCACTTCCGAAGTGGTGGAAGGAGTTAACTTTGTGGATGTACTCCCTCTGGAGGAGTCATAGAAAGCAAGGAGATAGTTGGGCTGACGACTTTAAACCAAGCGCTAAATGGGAGGCAACCCATCGGATGAGTATTTCTTGTCTTGTATTTATTTCTTGTCTTGTTTTTAGTTTTTCGTGTCTTGTTTTTATTTTTATTCTGATTTCTTGTCATATATCTTGTTAGAATTTCCCACCTTGACTTACTTTGGACGATTCAATTTACATTGAGGACAATGTAAAGTTTAAGTGTGGGGGAGTGGTTAAGCATTTGCGTTGTAAATTTTTGAAATTTTCAACTTTTGTGTAAACTAGTGAATAAGAAAACTCCAACTTGTGGTTAGTTTAGAGTCACATAGTGTACATGTCGCTAAGATTACATCGAGATTCTCATAAGAGTGACTGAACTTAGAGATGACAGAGAACATGATCGGGTTTCTTAATTGTATGAGAGTTAAAGTTGGATTTAACCATGCCAGTGGCAAATAAGGTGCAGACTGAATTCGGTATTAGAGTAGTGATCCCCTATAGTGGAGACTACCCATGTTACATAATGTGAGGCACCAACCTTCAATTCTTTGTACCTGTCTAAATTTGTGCTTTTAGAGTGTGTGTCACCGTACGTAAATTCCGGGCAGAATGGTGAGCTGCCCAACCTCCCACCATAGAAGCACTATTTTGATCTCTTGAGTGCTATTTTTATCAATCATGATGGTGACATCGAATTGCTAACTTACATACCACTTGTAATCTTGTTCGGCAGTTAGCACCATCCACCTTATCTCTCTACACCAACAGTCCATAGAAACACCATCATCATCAACAAGAGGAGCATCACAAATTTGAAGGAAAGTTGAACACGTTCAAGGTTTACAAGCAACGATGCGGAAATTGAGCGATTTGATTCAAGTATAGAAACAAAACAAGGAGCAGAATTTTTATAAGTTGAAGACTATTGTACAAGAGTGAAGATTATCAAGATGAGAGTTCGAGAAGTTTATGATATTAAGACATACAAGTTGTGAAGAATCAAGCGGTAAAGTACTTACACCATGGCCTTGTACTTACATTTTTACTTTCTCTTGTCTCAATAATTAAAAAAAAAAAAAAAAAGAAAAAAAAAATAGAGACAAGAGAAAATTTCTTTAGGTTCATTACTAGTTTTATTGTTTAATTTCGTTTTTATTTTGTATTTGTTTTATTTTTCTTGTCTCAACAAAAAAAAAAAAAAATTCAAAAAAAAAAAAAAAAAAATATTGAAAAAAAAAAGAAAAAGAAAAAAAAGAGACAAGAAAAATTCATTGTATCATATTTTGGGTTTGTATAGTTCGTTTTTAGTTTTGTTCTTTCAATAAAGCCAATGGAAAGAAGAAATGTCTACAAAGAAGTTTCAAGCAATAAGGATTTAGAGGAAAAGAGTTACATTGTCAAGATTCTACGAAGTTCAAGAGTTATCATCAAGAGTTGAAGACCGAAGACGAAGATGAAGACACCAATTGAAGACCGAAGACGTTTCTATGGATCTTTTGTGAGAGTGGTGCTAGCTGCACACCGAACGGATAACGAGGTAAGTAAGCATATTCCCACCTTCGTTAAGTGGTTGATTTCCTTTCTTAGAGATCGTCAGAAAAATGGGTTTTCAAAAATGATAAAAGATGTGGGTTTTTAAAATACTTCGGAGGGTTTTTACCTTCCTAACATTCAAGGTGTCGCAGGATTCTCTCTTCATTCCTACCTGGACACATGTGTGACCCATAAAGAGTTGTTTATCATTGAGAGCAATATCATAAAACCCTTTCTTGTGATGCAGAGTCGAGACTTTTGATCACTCCGAACCCGAATTTCTTTCGAGAAGGGATGGTTATTTCTCTCTCAACTTTTAAGAATGAGATTGTGTTCATTTATGTGTCTAACTTCTTATGACTAGTGTGCAGAATTTCTATGTCTTCTTATCGCGTTGGATGCTATCATTTCGGAGAACTAGTAAGTTGGAAAAGTAGGTTTTGTGGGTATATCTCTAGTAAACCCTCACGAGACTATAACTCGTCCACTAGGGACACCTAGGGGTTCAAAGGCTTGTTATTTATGCTAAGAGTAACCGTAGCCTCGACGACACGGAGTTGTATGTATTCTTTAGAATAAGTTTTGTTTAGTTTGATTTGCTCGAGGACTAGCAAAGTCTAAGTGTGGGGGAATTTGATAGGTGTAGAATACACCGTATTTACTATCCAGAGTTTATGCTTTCTTTGTTATTTTTCGTGTGAATTATGTATCTTATGTTTGCTTTTGAGTTTTATAGGTGCAATGGAGTCACCGAGAACAAAAGGATAAGAAATCACCCATTTAAAGAGAAAAAGAGCGAAAATACCAATTCACAGCGAGCGAAGCTAGATATGGTTAAGCAAAGAAATGAATAGGCGGTCGGTTCGCAAACCGACAAGCCATGCAAGAACTGGGAGGCCCTTTTCCTATTTCTGGGTGCCTAGAGTCATTTCTGGGTAACCCCTTATCTGCAGCACCTGGATGGCTGTATCATTTTCATTTCCTACAACTCTAAAATCGAGTTTCATTACATTCGACCTCAAATTCATTAGAAGTATGGCTGCTGTAAAAGAGAGTTTGAGAAATTGAAACTGGGATTGATGGTTCGAATTAGTCACGAGAGATGGAGGCGGAGATCTGAGAAGAAGCAAGAGTTGGTGGTGGTGATTGTGTAGATATTATGATGAAACTCAGGTGGAATTAGCCGTGGGTGTTGTCGATTCGAGAGAAAAAAAGGGGATCGAGGTCGATTCAAGCAGTGAAGAGGGATATGCTGGTGTTGCTGCCGTTCAAATGGGTCTGCTGCTAGGGTTGAGTTTGAGACGAGAAATCCAAGAAGGTTGTGGATAGATGAAAGTTAGGGTTCTCTGCTTCAGATCGAGAATGAAATGGAGATCAATTAATGGGTTTGTTTGCTGATTGAAAGGGATTATGAAAGATCAGATTTGGTGATTAGGGAATCGATTTGGTAACAAATGGTAGAGATTCATGGGAATTCTGAGATTGAGAGAGTTTAGAAGGTTGGGTTTTGTCTCGAATTCATGACTAATTGCAGGCAAGTGTTGGTGGTGTTTGTTTCACTGCAGTAATCAATTGGCTGAAGAAGGCAGTGGTGATTGATGGAGAATGAAGTTCGCCGTTTACTGAACGAAATAGAGATGATGTGGTGTTTCTGTCATGGCAGCAATGGTGAAAATTGAACTCGAGTTGTTGGTGTTGATCGGTGAATGATGAGCCTGCTGTGATGGGAATTGAAAGGTTGAACGAGATAGAGGGACGATTGATGTTGGTGATAATTGTTGTCACAATGGAGTTTCCTGGCTGTTGTCTCGAGGGAGGTGATGAAAGAATGGAATGTATGAATGAAGAGAGATTGTAAACTCGAATTTGTGATATTGAGCTGGGGAATAGATAGCGGTGCAATTGGATGCTCAGGCAATGGCTTCTGAGCTTGATCTTGTGTGTTTGTGGTTCAATGAAAGAGCTTGAGCTGCAGAATATGGCAATGGATGGTGATGATTCTGTGGCTGTCGAGGAGGATAAAATCTTTGGGTTGCTGGAGTTAACAGATTCGGGTTTATGAGGATGGTGTTGTTGGTTTGCAGTGGATATGGAGCAGTCGAGTCTGACGCAGGAAATGGTTCTGGCGGTATTTGCAGTTGTACAGGTTATGGTGATGGCAGAGACTGAAGATGGATTGTGCTGCATCGATTTCGTGTTTTTAAGCAAGAGATGGAAGTGTATGAGCTGAAGGCTGAGTGCCGACTGTGACTTTGGAGTGAACTGAAACTGGTTTTCCAGTGTGTGTATGAACGAATGAGTATTAATCGATAGATGTATACCTAGGTTGCGAGGGAATGGAATTGTGAGTTTGCTGAGCTGAGCTGCAGGGAGTGTGGCAGAAGTATGGCTGGAGAGTTGTGGTATTGCTAGTTGCTTCTGGTGATGATTTGTAGCGCAGGGACTGATATTGCAGGTGAACATGAAATGTTGCGGGTTTCTTTGTCCGAGATTGGAATTACGAGTTAAGCCATGGATTTCTGGAGTGGAGATGGTTGTGTCATGGCAGGTGGTGTTGGTGCAAGAAAGGAAATGGGTTTAAAATGTATGTTGATGGTAATGGTTTGAGCTGAGATATATGTCATAGTCAGAGTTTTTACTGTGACTAAGATGGAATTGCTGTGTTGGAATTTCCGTGAATGCAGAGATTGAAATGGGTTGGATGGAATGTGAATGAGCTACAGGGAATAGTTGAACCTGAGATGGAGCTGAAACTACAGGTGGTAGTGGCTCTGGTGGTTTGTTTACAAGTTGCAAGTGTTGGGAGTGGCAATGCAGGGCCATCATGGCTGTGACTGAGGTGGTGAACCACAATTACTGTGCAACAGCTCAGGCCTGTGCAATGGCCTAGAAGGCTAGGGCCAACTCAGCTCAGTCAGGCTATCTTTCTATTTTTGTTAGACTCTGACTCAGGTCTGACTAGACCACATGACTCATATGACTCGGTTTGACCGAGTTGACCCGAGCTGACTCATTGACCGGTGACCGGGTGGACTTTGCCGGTCACCTGAGATGCTTGCCGACGACTTCTTCCGGCCAATTTCCGGCCATAATACCAGTTTTCTAGCGACTTTTTTTGGGTCATATTTTCACATGGGTATTTGCACACACATGGGCTTGGTGGACCACATGGGCTTTGGGCTATGAAGACCTAATTTTAGAAGTTGGAGAAAAGCTACAAAAGGAGAAAGTTTCTACAACTTTGGGAGATAACATATATTATTCTTGGAACTTGGAGAGAACCGGTTTTGTTTACGCTTCTAGGGTTTGCTTTTGTTCATCTTCTTCTTTTCAATTAATATTTTTATGATGAACTCCATAGATATGAGTAGCTAAACAATTATTATTGGTTATGGGATAAAGTTGATTTCTCAACATGTTATATGATTCAATGAATTAGTTTTGTCTCAATATTTTATTGTTTATGATTCATTATTAATATTATCATATGATTTGATTGTTTGTTTGGTTGAGTCCGGAATCAATCCGATTTACTTTCATCTCTATTGCTAGATTAGGGTTTTCAATACGAAATAGTTGTTTATCCCTGATTCTAAGTAGCATAGTGTGGTTATTACTTGTAGTGATACATCTTTATAATTGCATATGAATCATAACCTTGGTTAAATTGAATTAGTGCTTTTACACGTTTGATTGCCTTGATTATTCTTATTGCATAGAACTTATTGCTTTTAGGGAGTTAAATCTAATTGTGCTTTTACACTTTAGGTTGCTTTCTAGGAAGAATTCACATATACATCTTTTAATGTGGTTGTGATGAAATCAGGGAATTAGCGGGATATACTTGCGATCAAGGTATCCTAGGACTTTTAGTAAACGAGAGATTAAAATATCAATTCTAATCATTGATGAAAATACATGTTTGTGAATGATACTATCCCGTGACCAAAATCTTCTCTCTATTGATTATTCCAATTATTTACTTTACTTTATTTTATTTTTACTTTAGTATTTCGCTAAAACAACAAACATCCCCCCTTGGTTACCTTGGAAACTGAAAATCGCATAACAACAATTGCCTCTCTATGGAAACGAACTCTTCCTTACCTTGTACTTCATTTATATTTAGTGAGTAAGAAAGTGAAATTATTTTTGACGCTTACGACAGCGATCACCACCCATTTAGAAACATAATCCATGGCAAGAAGTATATAAAATTTTCCATTCGAATTAACAAAAGGACCCATAAAATTAATGCCCCACACATCGAAAATCTCGACTGTGAGAATAGGATTGAGTGGCATTTGATTTCGATCACCTAGATTGCCCGTTCGTTGACATCTATCACAAGATTTGCAAAAAACATATGCATCCTCAAATAGGGTAGGCTAATAAAAGCCACTCTCAAGGACTTTGAGAGCGGTAAGTTTAGCACCAAAGTGGCCACCACAAGCATAAGAATGAAAAAAAGATAGAATTGACTGAAATTCAGAGTAGGTATGCACCTGCGGATAATTTGATCAACACCTTATTTCCACAAGTAGGGCTCATCCCACACATACTGCTGGGCTTACGAGAGGTATACCCACAAAACCTACCCGAACTTCAAAGCGTTCCAGTGTCCCAAGCATCCAAAGAGCTATGAGGACATAGAGTTTCTGCATGCTAGTAATAAGAAGTTAGAAATACATTTCCCAAGCATCCATAATGAGAGCACGCGTGTTTGAGAGCGACCAATAAGCATTTCGCCTCGACTTCTGCCTCACTTAAAGGGATTTTATGATAATTGCACTCAAAAAGACAGCTTTTACGGGTCTCACTTGTGTGCAGGTAGGAATGAAGAGAGAATCCTATATACGTTGAATGGTGGGAAGGAAACCTTCCGAATTATTTCTGGAGACTCCACAAATCATGGAAAACAAAAATATTTTTTTTATGATCTCTAAGAAAGGAAATCAACCACTATTGCAAGTATAGGAGTACTCACTCACCTTCACATTCGATCGGAAGTAATGTTAGTACCACTCTCACAGCATCCAATAGAAACGTCTTCCTTCGGCTCATCTTCTTCATCTTCTCGGTCTTCGTCTTCGGTCTTCAACTATTGATGATAAACTCTTGAACTTCATAAAACTTTGACAATTGTAACTCTTTTCCTCTATTCCTTGTTGCTTGAAACTTCCTTATAGATTTTTATTCCTTCCCCACGACTTTATTAAATAAATAAAAACAATATAACAAAAAATTTCTTGTCTCATTTTTTTCTTTTTTTAGTTTTTAAAATTTTAGTTTCGATTCTAAAAAAAAAATAAAGAAAAGTTATTACAATAAACTAGATGGGAGCCTAGATACAAGTTGGGCTCCAACACCTTTTTTTTTTTTTTTTAATTTTTTAATATTTTTTTTAGTGAGACAAGAAAAATACTACAAAAATAACAATGGAAACAGCCATGAGTGAAGTACTTTACCGCTTGATTCTTCACAACTTGTATTGTCTTTGTATCATAAACTTCAATAACTCTCACCTTTTGATAATCTTCGCTCTTGTAAATAAGTCTCAACTTGGATATAGAATTTTGTTCCTTACATGTAAGTCTTCAACATGTATATAAAATCTGCTCATTGTATGTTGCTTACTTGGGTATGAAATTTGCTCCTCCTTGTATTATTGCTTGTAAACCTCAAACTTCTTCAACTTTCCTTGTAGATTTTGATGTCGCTCTGTTTGTTGATGATGATGTGTGTTTCCATGGACCTGTTGTTGGCGAGAGAGAGAATGGTGCTAACTGCAAATCAAACTACAAGAAGGTGGTTTTCATCTATGTACGTCACCCTCATGATTGACAAAATTAACACTCAAGAGATCAAAGAGTAGTGCTTCTATTGGTGGGAGATTGGGTAGCTCACCATGCTACCCGGAATTAATGTACGGTGACACACAGTCAAAATAAAGCTCTTTAGTCAGCTACAAAGAAAATTTATTATGGTGCCTCTGTTGATTTGAAAATAGGTAGTATGCACTAATGATTGATCAACAACTCTAATAATGCATTTCTCCCTGCTCCTGATTTGCATAAGCGGCATGATTAAATCCATTATTTAACACTCTAACAAGCAAAAATCCGAAAGTAGTTCCCTAACACTTCCAAGTTCAGTTCTGTCGGTCATAATTCTCTATGTAAACATACCTAGAAGTATGCTAGTGACTCTAAAATCTCTACAAGTTGGAGGTTTTATTCAAATATATACAAAACATTTGAAATTTTTGACTCAAAAAGGCTAAAAACTCTATATGCAAAAGACTCCCCCACACTTAAACTTCACATTGTCGTCAATGTGTAAACCGAAATTTTGAATTTACGACGTAACAACGGATAAAACACAAAACCTGTACAAATTGATAAGGAATTTGGAAAAAAACCATTTCACAAAAGTTGTTCGCCTACGTCTTTTCTACAAAGTGTTAAAAGGTGTTAGAGCACTGCTCGGTCGAACTCGCAAGCGTTGCTATCTCAAGCTTGTTTGTCAATGTTAGTGATCAAAACTATAAGTCTTGATTTCTAGTCTACTTATAGTGATGTCTCAGACTAAGATAGATTGTGTAGTTGAGCATTAGACTTCACGACGTTCATCAATTGAAGACGAAGAACTACTAAGGAGAGCTTGTGGAACTTCATCAACAAAAGGTATGTGGAGACTAAAACTCATCTATCACTTGGAAAGTCTATTTCTACTCTATCTCCTATTGTAGGCAGGAAATCCTACACTACACCCTCACAAGAATCCACACAATTAAACCATTTTAAGATGAACAATTATAATTTTTATTGATTAACTTCTTGAATGTTTACAAGATAAAATGGAAAAGAGCTAAAGAAATTACAATCACTATGAACTTTCTCTCTCCTAATGACTTGCTCCACACTCGAAAAAGATCTCCCTCTCAATAGGCCTGTTCGGCTCTTTATATAGGGTGTTATATAATGGATGACAACTAAGCTGTCCTTTATTTTCGGGAATGATTTGCGAAGTGTCGCAAGTGTACAAATGCATAATCTCGCGACACTCCTAGGTCTCGCTGGGTCTTCACACCTTTCTCGTGTCTTGGCTATCGTCATCCATTGCGTCACTTATTTTACTCGTCTGCGAAACCTTCGCTATGTAGCGTTTATGGATTTCGCAGTGGTGTTGGTGTTGCGATATTCTGATCCTACATCTTGCCTCTTCTCATGTCTTCTCTGCGAAGGAGAGAATGTCATGAGAATTATTATTTTCAAACTGCCGCAACTGTTCATCCTTATATGTTGGCGATTTGACTTCATACTTTTACATAAAATCTATAATACGTGTCTCTTCTTCCACCCATTTTTTGACACGTCCCTTTCAACCGTTACTTCTCGACCATTCATGTCTCTTCTCGCATTAAATGCGTTTATCTTCTCAAGAATTCTTCTCTATATATAGTTTTCTCATCCTCCTCTTCTTCTTTTTTTACTTTCTCTCTGCAATTCTTCTTCAATTCTCCTCCGTAACTTCCGCTTCTGCTACTGTAAATTTTCTTTTTTCCTTTGATCTTCAACTCCTTAATCATTCCCATACTCTGAAAATGGCTCCACCTGGTCGTAGATATGAAGTTCTCTTGGGAGAGGCTCAAAAGGATTTACAAGAGAAAGGTTTCACATTATCCACTATTCCCCATCAAGAATCTTCATCTATTCTCTCTGCAAATTATTTACTGATCATTGTTGTGATAATCAAAAGATCATAATCTCGCTGGGTCGTCCTTCCCATTCCTCTCTACAACCCTGAACTTCCTTTGTTTTATGAAATTCTTGCTCATGAGAAATTCTCGCGAGCTGTTTACCAATTAAGTGGAGATTGTATCCGCTTAATGCTTGAGTTCGCCAACCGTGGCGCTGGTAAGGGGTCTCTCTATTCTAATGCAGTCAGAGATCCTAAATTTGTAGATTTAGAGATATCCGCTGAGGAGTATTCAGTAGAAAGTTTCTTTGAGAATTATGAAGTAATAAATATGAAGAACGATAGAACTCGCTGGGGTGCACGTTTGAAAAGAAGAGAAAATATCCCCAGTGACAAAGTATTTATGCAGGATATCGATTGGCATTCCAGCAAGAACAATGTTCCTCGCCATTCTAAAGACGAGAAATGGTGTATCTTTCCGCTATTTTTAAATGGACCTTATATTTCAGGTTCGAATGTACTCCCTGCGAATCTCGCTAACTATCAACCTTGGGTATTTAGCTGGACCGAGAAAGCTAAAGAGGTGTGCTTCCCAAATTTCGCTCAGTTTATAATTATTACTTCTTTTTACATCTATTAATCTTGCGAAATTTTCAGATTGTTAAATTGAGAAAAAGTTACGAGAGAAATCCTAAAGCGAGTACTCTGGAAATTCTCCAGTCGATCACGGATGAAGTAAGAAATACTTTTCTTCATTATTTTTAACAATATTGTTGCCTCTGTTTCTTATCTTCATTCGTGTGCGAAGGTTGGCGTTGAAGTTGTTGAAGAAGAGGATATTTGGAAGCTGCGAAAGCTAAAGGCAAGAGTAAAATTCCTCTTCGCGGAAGAAATCTCTTTGCTCCACCTTCTAAAAAACGGAAAATCCATTCTTCTTCTCGTTCCAATCCTCAATCCAGCGAGAGCTCTGATGATGATAATGATGATATTGATACCTCTATTGCGAAGGAGAATCATCCAGTTGAATCTGCTATGGCGCAACTATCTAGCGTTTTCTCTGATTCTATGCAAGGAATTGGAGATGATCATTTTTCTGCCACATGCGAAGCTCTCGCAAATATCTGCGATGCTCCCTTACTAGAGGATGGTGATTCTTTTCGCGGAGTTTCTAGAGCAGTGAATCCCAGTTTCCTAAACGCACTTAGTGCCTTGGTATATCTATATTTCCTTATTTCTGCATGATTTCAATTATAAACCTCATCTTGACAATTTATTTATTTTTCTTTATAGTCTGGGAGAGATTCCTTTGTTGTTGCCTCAGATCTCGAGAAAAGGCGCAACATTCTTGAAAAGAAAAACCTTCAACTTCTCAAGAAGAATGAAGAATTGGAAACTGAAGTTGTTACTCTTCGCAAGAGAGATAAAGAACTTGAAAATGAAACTGCTACTCTTCTCGAAAGGACCAAACAACTGGAAGCTGAATCCTCTTCTCAGAAGGATAAGATATCTAGCCTTCAAAATGCTAACCAACAACTTTATGGTATAAGATTCTTCTCATTTTCTTACTTTTGTTCTGTCATTTATTTTTCTTTATCTGACTTATCATTTTCGCAGACGTTTATAACCTTTCTGATGAAGCCATACTTCTTCACTCATTTCCTAAGCCTATGGATAACGATGCTCTTCTTGTCCATCTCAATGATTCCTTAAATAGATTTTCAAATGACAGAATCAAACATCTTTCTCTAAATGAACTTCAATCCAGATTCCGTCTCTTAGAAGCTGATCATAGATCTAGTTTAAATTTAGCCAACCAACTTAAACATCTACACCTTAGTTCCCAAGAGAAAATTAGTATTTTAAGGAAGAAGGTTAGTGATCTTATAGATGACAAAGATCGCATTGCTAATCAAGGTGCCCAAGCATTAGCAAAATTTCAGAAAACTCTTCTTGAAGTCCAAGTTGAGCGGGATGAATCCATTCGCCAAAATACTATTCTTAGCGAAAGAGAGAATCAAATTCGTTCCCTTCTTCTCATAAACAGTGAAGATGAGTTCGCTTGGGCTGCGAAAGTTCTAGATGACGCCAGAAATAATTTAGGTGTTAATGTTAGTCTTCAAGCTGAGCATACAGCCTTGATTATGGATATGATTTCTGATAGGGAAGGTTGTTGACCATTCTTCTTTACTTAATTGTTTATTATATATGAAGTTTGTTATTAAGTTCCGATTCATTGTTATACGTTCGCAGGCTGAGAAGAGATTTGAAAAGAATTGAAGAACTTGAATCTGAAAGAGCAACTTGCAAAGGACTTCTCTCTTCGCAATGACAAGTATTCCAAGTTCAAGAAGCAACTAAAAATTACTGTGGCGAACTTCAAAAATGATGTTGTTCTCTTTCACAATCAAACTATTAAGACAGTCTGCGATGAAACGGTATTCCTCATTCTTCATACCCTTGTCTTCTTGACGAAATCCGAGAACATGCCTTCTTTGGATATCTCCGATAGCGATGCTAGTGAAGAAGAATCTGATGAAGATAATGAAGTAGAAAGATCTGATGAAGAAGATGAATCACACAAGAAATAGCTCCATTTTCTTCTTTCTCTTTTTGTAACATTTGTACATTCATCCTTTTAATCTTCCCTTTTTTTAATCTCTTATTGTAAGTTTCTTGGATCTTCAAATACAAATTCTACTTTTGTTGTCCCTTTCTGCACATGTTAAAAAAGCAACTCTTTTTTGCAATATAATTAAACAATATTCTAATCAATCAATATATTGTGAGTGCGTAAATCTATCATATGAAAATAAGTAACATATTCTCAATCTATTCATTCCCATACTTGCCTCTGTTATTTGTTTTCAAATGAAAGATTAAGCAAATAACCTTTAGATGATAACATGCCTCGATCTCACAATCATTGTCTTTGAATTCTCATGAGAGAATGTTTCTTGGTTGTTTGCAAGATCTCATTTTTTCTTTTTGTTTTGTGTGGTCTTATTTTGCCTTCCTAGTTAAAGGTCTTATTGCGCCACCTCTTGTCATTGCGACAAAATCGCAGGACGTCTTTACACTTTCATGTAAAGACCCATTGATTTTGCCTTATCATTTCTTAGTATTGTTGCCTCTGCGGGGATAATTTTATTGCGACAATATGACAGGCCTAGATTTTCTTGCGAGAATAAAGCCCCATGAAATTGCCGTCTTGCGACGAAATCGCAGGACGTCCTTACACTTTCATGTACTGACCCATTGATCTCGCCTTATCTTTTTCATTTGTATTATTGCCTCTTCAGGATCATCGCACAAATATGATAAGCCTAAATTTTATTGCGAAAATAAAGCCTCATGACATTTGTGTCTTAAGACACTTATCGACTCCCTAATGGAGGGTGCCGCCCTTATTATCTCCCTGGTTGCCCCTTCAAGGAGGCGTACATCGGCCATACAAGACTAGCTCCTCCCATCCGGTCTTAACAACAACAGTTGTTTTTCGTGACCTCTTATCACTTATACCTATATGGTTTATGGTTACGAGACTGCACCCTAAGTGGAGTTTTCTTCGGGCCGAGTGCAACATATGCCAAGACTTGCCAAGAATGGCCAAGACACTTCAAATGCCCCAGGCACTCTTGGCTCAACCGTGTACGGCGCCTTGATCATACGCTGACTCCTTAGAAGAGACCCTCGGTCGTCCAACCAGGGTATAACCTTATATATATAGTTGGAAATCCAAGGTATCTCTCTGGATGGGCTTCATTGACCCCAAATCTCCATGACCCATGTTCCAGGGGAGGTGTAACCTTTTCCCTGAGCCATGTTAACAGATACCCCCTTTTATGACGCACTTTAGGTCTTACATTTGCCTCTTACGAAATTTTGATTCGCGAACTAGGGTGTACGCCATAGCAGGTTCGTCCCATTATGATATGTCATTGTTTTTTGGATTGCTTCTTGTCATCATTTATGCGAGGATTATAGTCTTTATCACTCAAATATCTGCGAAAGTTTCGCGTATTTTTTTTTTTTTTTTTTCGATTATCATAGTTCTTGCATCTTCAGCATGTCTTTATCATTCGAAAGTTAAAAAAGTTTTTTTTTTTTTTTTTTTTACAACCTTCGCAAGTCTAGAATCAATCATTCACTCCTTTCGCCTCTTACTTATGTTGGTCTCTGCTTCTTCATTATTCAAATTTCCTATCTTGCCTTCCTTTTGCGAAATCATCGCAACTTCCAACTTTCTTCTGCATTGGTTTCGCAACGTACTTTCTTCTCTCATCTCTATTGCGTCTACCATTAGTCTTTCCCTTCTTTGTTCATTTTTGATGTTTTACTTCCAGTTCTTCTTCGAGCAGCTCTTTTCTCGCAAAGATTCCACATCAACTTCATAGCATACGTCCCTCAACCCAATCTCCTTTTATGACTCCGAGCACCCGGTGGGATGAGGAAATTTGATAAGTAGATGCTACACCCAAAATCTCATGTAACCAAGGTCGCCCAATCAATGCGTTATAGGGAGATTCCACATCAACTATGCGAGAACAAAATTTCAGTTGATAATCCTTTCGGCGGTATTCGCATATGAGCTTCTCCTTTAGGCTTGTTGGCGATCAGTTGAAACCATAGATCTTATAAGTTGAAGGTATTAGATCTTCGTCCTTCCCTCCCATAGTTTTGTAAGTATGATAAAAGAGGATATTTAAAAAGCTTCCAGTATCGATTAAGATTCTATTGATTGCCCATGAATTTTCTGCCTCATCATCTTCATTATCAACGGGTTTTGGGTTAATCTCCAATCTTACCACTAATGGGTTGTCATGCATCTCTCCACCCTCAGGTACTTCTTCTGCGGTAAAAGAAATAATCTGTTTTTGCCATTCCTTTAGTGGCGATGTCTTCGCGATGTTCATTATTTTTCTATCATCAACATCTCTTGCGAAAATCCTACTGATAACAGTATCATGAAAATCTTCCACTGTCCTGTACGAATGTACAATAGAGTTGCAAGACAAATTCTTGGCTTTCACTCAAACTTCTATCACAAATGTTTCTCCTCCTTTTGTTGTGTTCGCTCTGTGAATTTCTGGCGGTGGTGGTAATGGTTGAGATTGAGGTTGATTTTTTAGAAATTGATTCAGTTTCCCTTGGTCTATGATTCTGAGGATGATTCTTTTCACATTTCTACAATCGTTTGTAGAGTGTCTATGAAAATGGTGATAAGAACAAAATTCATGACTTCTGTCACTCGGAGGTGGCTCACTTCCCATGTTCCATGGCGCAGGTATATTTTCCATTAAGATTATAGCTTCCCAAATTGTTTCCACACTAGCATTCAATGGTGGCATCTTGATTTCTTCCCAGACTACCATGTGACTTCGCTGTCCTCTATGATAACTCTGCCTCTGACTTCCATAAGTTTCTTGCGGCTGATCAAGTCTTTGAATTTTGTTATTTCCTCCACGGTTATAGAAGTTTCTCTCTCTCTCAAATTCCTCCCCGATCACGACTCCCCATGGCTACTAGCTTTCGCCGACAATCATCCGTTATCTTTTCTTGTTGACCCTTCGAGGTTCTCGCTCTTTGTGTTTATTAATTTAGGTAACAAACTTGCATTCGCAGCATTTGAACTTGTGTTCGCAAGCGGGGTATGATTCCATCTCATTTTCTTTTCCTCCAGAGCAATGTACTCCTCTTGAAGTTCTCGCAATTCGGTCATTGTGATTGTATTCTTGATTCTAAAAATTTGAATATATATGATTGGTTGCGAACGTAGCGTTAATGAATGATAGAATGAGATATATCTCATCCACACGACCAGCCATATCACTTGCACATTGTCTTCCATCTCCTTTGTTAGATGCTTCAAACTTTCACCAACCCTTTGTTTTAACCCAAATACATCTTCAATACTAGGTCGCGAGGAGTTATTACTTATGTATGCCCCTAAAAATATAACTGCAAATGATTGAAAGATGTTATTGTATTCCTTGGTAATCCTTCAAACCATTTCAAAGCTTCTCATGTCAAACTTGATGCAAAATATTTGAACAATATAGCATCATGGTTCTCCCATTTGTAACATACATCTCACATAAACTTTGATATGTTGTATCGCACAAGTTGTTCCATCGAAAATCGGTTAACGTAGGTAAATTGCACTTTGGGGTATTCCTCCTAATTGTATACGGTGTGAATGGAGTCTTCGCAGCTTCTTCTATAGCTTCATCCAATTGTCTCTTACTTCCTCCCCTTTTGTTATTTAACATTCCTCTCATTTCCGCCAATTCTCTCAAAATTTGTTCATTTACACCAGAGTTTGGCTCCATTGGTCTTTTTAACTCCGCCTCTCTTGTTCTGCGTTCATGTCTGTTTTGACTTTCTTGTTCATCATTCTCTTTTTGTCTTTCTCTGCGATCTTCTCTTTCATTCCTTTCTTGAATTCGCACAAGTTATATCTATCATTTTCTTCTTTCTTTTGCCTTTCGATTCTCCTTTGTACTCTTTGTACTCTTCATTGATATTACCATTATTGCGATTTTGTTCTCTCCTTCTTTCTCTATTATCATGATTATTAAAGCGAATTTCCTCTTGTAACTCCTGTTCTTCCATTTCTGTTCTCAATCTTTCTCTTTCGCAAGCTAGACGTGATTGCTCAACATAGTGTCTTTCAATTTCATCTTCAATTTCTTTTTGCTTCCTCTGCCTTTCTCTCCCATGCAATATTCTTCTTCATTCTTCCTGATTTTCTTCGTCACTTGGATTATTCCGCCCCTGTCGCTGCCTATTTCCTTGATTTCCATCATTTCGCCCATTTTGAAGAGTCTCGGGATGTAGGATATAACGATCTTCTATTATTTCTCTTCTTTCGCAACGTTCTTCGTCTGGATTTTGCACTTCCTCTCGATTTTCTTCATTAGCATTTTCTATAGGTAAAGTTCTTCTTCTTTCCTCTCTAACTGATCTTGAGCTTGACCTTGTAGTGCTTCTTGACCTTCTGTTTTGTAATCTCATATTTTCCATCCTCAACTCATGATTTTGCCTTGTTAAATTTGCACGTTCCTCTGCCTCTAATCGTCTTTCTTCATGTATTGTTTGTCTCAATGTCTCTAATGCTGCGACCTCTTAATTTCCATGAATTATTTCTCCAATCACTTCTCGATCTCTCTCCTCTTGTCCATTGTTTATCAATTCTTTGTTCTTCTCCCCTTTCATCCCTGAGTCCGATCTCCAAGTATGCACACTTACTTTATCATAATCCATAGTTCTATTGAGTCTTTGGTTGAATTGGTGATTGAATTTGATTTTCTTCTTTATTTCTTGTGTTCATTCTTGAGGATTCCCCATTTCATTTCTCCTTTCTCCAACCAAGTCTCCTACTCCTTCTAATAGTTGTTGGTTGTTCGATACATATCTTCTTCTAGCCATTTCTCAATTTCGGTAAGTTGTTGAAAATTATATGGAATTCCTTCCTATTACTCCAAATTCTTTCAAATCACGGTGTCAATCTTCACTCTCTCCCTGTTTCTAGCGCCAATATGTAGTTGCGGGGAAATCTGCACTACACCCTCTCAAGAATCCACACAATTAAACCATTTTAAGATGAACAATTATAATTTTTATTGATTAACTTCTTGAATGTTTACAAGATAAAATTGAAAAGAGCTAAAGAAATTACAATCACTATGAACTTTCTCTCTCCTAATGACTTGTTCCACACTCGAAAAAGATCTCCCTCTCAATAGGCCTGTTCGGCTCTTTATATAGGGTGTTATATAATGGATGACAACTAAGCTGTCCTTTATTTTCGGGAATGATTTGCGAAGTGTCGCAAGTGTACAAATGCATAATCTCGCGACACTCCTAGGTCTCGCTGGGTCTTCACACCTTTCTCGTGTCTTGGCTATCGTCATCCATTGCGTCACTTATTTTACTCGTCTGCGAAACATTCGCTATGTAGCGTTTATGGATTTCGCAGTGGTGTTGGTGTTGCGATATTCTGATCCTACACCTATATTGAGACAAAAGTTGTATTAGTATATAGTTGTCGACCATGCACATTTGAGATTTCGATTTGAGATTAACTCGCTTACATATTTCTCGAAATATGTGTTGGTAAGCTTTCGCTTCAACCAAGTTCATCTTATATTCTTGATGAAAGTCAAAATATGATCATGTGAAAATCGAGTAACATCTTACATGGTTTGTGTGATACAATCATTTGGTGTAGACTTGGAATGTTTCGTTATGATTATTTCAATAACTTGAAAATTGCTTTGATGCTAATAGTGTGTGAAACGGCTATTGTCATCCTCTAAGAAAGTTTCAATGATTGAAATAGAGTTTAGAAGTATTGGATTATGAACATAGTATGCATTCTTGCATGTATGTGATCCATGGTGGAACTAGAGTATGCATACCCATATGCGTACTTTTAGTTGTGAAATTACGTGTACTAAGTACACATACTAGTACGCATACTTGCGTAAGGTATAGGTTCGGGAATTCGGTTGGGTTTTGGAAGTGTACTAAGGTATGTGTACACGTTCAGCATCTTGGTGAACCCATACTCAGACCGGCTACTTAAGTATGCGTAACCGTTTGCATATTTGAGTGGTTAAAGTTCTAAAATCGATTTTTTTCATGAATTAATACATTTATATATTAAGGAATGCATTCTTTGCAAACCGTGGCTATAATGTTCATGAAATTATTCGAGTGAATCAAACCGATTTTGCTTCGATTGTGTTCTTGTATACTTCTATGAGAATATAACAATTGAACAACTCCTTAACTAGTTTCATTTTCATTTGAGTCATTTGAACTAGTTATGGTTAAGATGAATAAGGTTGATATGAGAGTGTTCATATAGCTAACCTCGATTAACTACTGTTGAGCCAACATGGTGTACACGTTTAGGTACGGTTACTTAAACCTAAATGAAGGTACATTTCATTTGTGTATAACAATCTAAGTTCGATCTAATGGTTGAAAGATATTAGCTTGAGTCAAATCAGATTTTCATCTAACGGTGAATATTGAATGCTTTGTTACCAAGGTAACTTAGATTGCAAACCCTGATTTGAAAACTATATAAAGGATAACTCTAGCAACTGGGAAACCTAATCCCCACACCTCCTGTGTGATACTAGTTGTATAAGCTAGAGTCGATTCTCCTTTAACCTTAGGTTTTTCATGAAACCCTGTAGGTTAACGACTTGAAGACTTCATTGGGATTGTGAAGCCAGACCCAACTATTTTCTCTGTAGTTGCGTGTTCTGATCTTACTTCTTCTATCGTGATTGAGTAATATCTTTGTTAAGATTTGCTTGAGATTTATCTCCGATGGGTAAGATTAAAAGTAGTCACAAACATCTTCGTCTCATCGTTTGTGATTCCACAATATGTTGTTTCGCTACCATACGATTAAGATTATTGTGAGGTGATTGATAATACTAGGCTGTTCTTCGGGAATATAAGTCCGGTTTATCAATTGGTTCCTGTGCACTTTGATTTATCAAAAGACGGAACAAAACTCATAGGTATTTACCTTGGGAGGCAGATTTATCTATTCTAATAGACTTTTCTGTGTGAGACAGATTTGTTTATCAAGTCTTCGACTTTGGTCGTAGCAACTCTTGGTTGTGGGTGAGATCATCTAAGGGAATCAAGTGCGTAGTATCCTGCTTGGGATCGAGAGACGTAGCGGTGCTGCTGTACCTTGAATCAGTGTGAGATTGATTAGGGTTCAACTACATTCCAGTCTGAAGTTCATTGGTAGTAGGCTAGTGTCTGTAGCCTACTACCAATATAGTGTGTTGTTCAAAGATGGACTAGGTCCCTGGGTTTTTCTGCATTTGCGATTTTCCTCATTAAAAAAAATTAGGGTATCTGTATTTATTTCTTTTCGCATTATATTTTGTTATATAATTGAAATATCATAGGTTGTCGCGTTGAATCGATCAATTGGTAAATCCAACCTTTGGTTGTTGATTGAAATTGATTGATCCATGAAAATTGGTCTTTGGTACCTTTCAAGTTATTTCTCTTATATTCAATCGGGCTCGCAAATTCCTATTTGCTAATTGCATATTGAATTGAGAGTTAGAGATATAAACTCTTTGATATACTTTTCTCTAGATTGAGTCTGACTGTCTAGTTGATTCTCTTGAAAGTATATTGGAGTTTGTCTATTCAGATTGCCAAACGAAATATTGGGTGTGGTTATTGTACCCCCGCTTTTTCAAAAGGGCACAGTGTTTCGATAAACGGTCTGACAGTTATGGTCTCTGGACTGAACTACTTGCAATCTAAATTTTTCTGACGAAAAGGTATTCGTCATAATTTTCTTCTAAAATAGATTCTGGATATATAAATTTCGTCACCTTGCCTATATTATTCGATTAATATAAGTTTCTTTGAATGCTTTCTGTGCTATGTTCCCCGGCTGAACCCTTAATGTTGATATGGCATGACAATTTGTGTTCACTCGCAGCATAGTAGCACGAATTTCCAAGTATCAAGGATAAGGTCCTTGCATAAAGTATTCAATCGGAAAGCATACTGCTCTCTAGCAATGAACTTAAAGAACTCTATGTCAACACATAGAATTCAATCAATTTTGTGATAATTCACAAAATTCAGATATTACCCTGACTAATTTGCAAAAAATTAGGGTTTTGCGCGTTGCGCAGTATATTAGACCTTGCCTGTCTAAATTAAGCCTAGGCGAACTAGGTAATTAATCCGCCATGGATTAGTAGGTGCAAAATCCTACCCAAAATCATAAAACAAGGAGCCACGGAATGGGAGCAACAACAAAGGGAGGTATGGCCATGCCATAGGCCAGCCGGCACCACTTGCAAGTGGCCACACCCATGCTGCTCAACCGACCCCCTTTCCATCGACCAATCAGGTCGCTTTAAACCCGCCACGGCGCGCTGGAAGTGTGGCCACGCCCTTGCTTTCCGTCCCCCTTTCCATCGACCAATCAGGTCGCTCTAAATGCGCCACACACATTTAGAATGAGGTCGGGCCCATGTTGATTTCCGGCCCCCTTCCTATCGACCAATCAGGTCGCTCTAAACTTACCACACGCACACTAGAAGTGTGGCCACACCCATGCTTGGTCGGCCCCTCTTTTAATTGACCAATCAGGTCGTCCTAAACCTGCCACAACATCAAAAGAGGCAAGGTTGCTCCAATACGCTAATTGGCATGCCAAAACATGCTAAACGTGCCACTTTACCACAGAAGCATGACGAACGTGGCAACATACCATAAATAGTGCACTTACGTGCCAACCCATCATGTGTTCGTGGCCAATGCCATAACAGACTTCAATGTGGTTATCCTACCTAGAGACACGACCTTGCATGGTCAAAACCCTAATTTCCAGTCATGGCACAAATTATGCCACTTTGGGCCCCACAACATGCCACGAGTCGTGCAGGACCCAGGAAACCCTAATAAAGATGCCATATCATAGCCACCCGTGGAAATCCTTACTCATTTGGCCGTTTCCACATGATGGCCTGGCTATGGTTCTTTCAGTATGGCTATGACACCATTTGCACAAAACGTCGATGCGCCATGGCCACATGCCACATGCCGCATGCACTAATTAGGGTTTTGGCATACCAAACCCTAATTTAGGCAAAGTTGCTACGCCAACCAAGCCAAGTAACGTTTCCCAGAGCATTGGGATTGTTGTGGCAACAAGGCCAATGTTGCCACACCACATTTGGGTCTAACACCAATATGCTAAAACAGTTGCCACGGCTACACCACTGGCATGTCGCTATGCCATGGCTACGCCAGACGCCACTATGCCAATGGCGCCAATTTGCTATACAACAAGATATGACCATAATCAATGGCCATCCTTTCTCATGAGATGCAATCTCAGCCATCTAAGTTCGCCACCGAATTGACGGACTTGTGGCAAGTTTTAGGCGACCAGCCAAGGCGTGCCTAATAGCATCACATCTTTATTTTCTGCGGAAAGACTCTTGACTTTAACTTGCCGCACATAGCAACCTGCTATACATTTTCCACGAAAACACTCGAGACATCAAAGATGTCACAAACTAGGGGATACTCATCAGGGTATTGGTCTGGCGGTTTACAGCGTGCAGCGTGCAATACGCCCGTTATAAAAAAGTGTCATGAAGCGGGACAATTAGTGGCGGCAAGAAGTAACGGGTGTAAACGGATCCACTTCCTTTATCATGGAAGCATGGGTTTCTGACGGTTATACGTTACTCCACTCTTCCATCACCCAATCGTTCCCACTTCCTACGAGACCAAGGTACGTTTAAATATGACTTGTATAAATAGGCTTCACCTATTTCCACCAAACAACAAGTTTTTGGTCGACAACAACATAGTATCCAGAAATCACCAAGAATTGATAGCTTTACACTCTGCAAGCCAGTTCCACTTTCTGATACAAGTCATAAAACAAGCCACATCTTCAGAATTAACCATTCTGGTCTCAACACTCTCTTCGCTTCCCTCCCTAAGACAAACCCTTCTCCTTCACTTTGTGACCGAAGCAAGTCTGGAAATTCTTGGTTTAGGCCAGGATTGTACAGATTGATCTCTCGAATCAAAAGTACACCTGTGAAGTGCATTGTTTAGGGTTTAGATTCGTTTCTCATCCACACACCCAAAATTACCAAAACAGAAGAAACAGTTTTCACCCACAAACAATTGGCGACCACAGTGGGAGATTAATCTCTCGGTTGCAATATCAATTTTCAATTTCATTTTTTCAATCCCAATTTCAAGATGGTAGAGCTCAGGTCCGGGTCAGCAACAAACCCTGATGCCACCGGCGCTGAGAACATCCTTGGTATCAACGTTCCTTCCAGTGACATCAATGTACCACCTGTCAGCATGATCAGCACCAGCGGCACAAGAAACGTTCCCTCGGGCATCACACCTCCGATCACCAGAGCCAGAGCCGATGCTGCCACCCCCAATGTTTCTTCAAGCGTGACACCCCCTTGTCACGGAGCCGCCGCCACTCCACCACCGAGACGAGAGACTGGAGGAGCCAGAGAAAGCCAACCTCCTCTTACCACTGTTTATTTGATAGAAAGATAAAAAGGTTCTCGTAAGGATCAGACAAACATGGCTACAACTCAGAAAGGCATACATATTTTCTCCAAGACACTAACGGAGGCGGCTACCATAAGAGTCATGATAACCCCCAGATGGAGTGACAAGGAATACTTTTAACATCGACGCAAGTACTTGGCGCAGACGCGCCTTTATAGATGAGGAGGCTCATGTTGCTCCTGACGCCCTTGATAGAAAGTAATCAGCAATCCAATTTCATCACACGTGAAGATCAGGAACGACTTCTCCAAAATCAAGGCAAAGAAAATCAGCAACCCTCCTGAGTTCACAGAGACCCTCTTCCCGTCGAGAGTTGCATGATTTCTGGGGACTCTGTCCACAAAATCGTGCAGCCTATGATGAAACATTTATGTGAGATTCGTATTTCTTCAAGGCGCAGCGTCAAGACATATTTGCATCCCTCAACCGCCTTTGTATCGGGAAAGCATTTGTTTCCGGCCCAGGAAGTCGTTCCCAAACTCCAACCTCTCCTGGAAAGCACGATTGATAGATGGAACTGGGGACACCTAACCACTGTTCACTTAAAGGATGTCGAGTTTGACATCACGCTGATTGACGCGGCCTCCGACTTCAACATTGTAACCGTCGATACTCTGAGAGTTTCAAGGGAAAATCAAACAGAAGAAGCGTATTCTTTCCCGTGAGGAGAAAAACACGACTTGCCGACCAGCTCGTTTTTCGAAGTCAAAGGTTAATGACGCCCTCACTGGAGTTCTCTCCAGGAGCCTCTTCGACATTTCACTCCAGGAGCCGCTTCAACGTTCTCTCCAGTCGCTCCGCCTCGATGTTCGCTCCGGCAGCCGCTTCGCCCGACGTCTGCTCCATAAGCTTCAACGTCCTCTCCAGGAGCCGAAGCCGCTTCAACGCCTCCTTCCTTCCAAGGATCGTGCCGTAGCCGCCACTTCTTCCTTCCAAGGTTCGTGCCCGTAGTCACCACACTCCTCCCTGTCAAGGATCGTGATCGCAGCCAGCCAAGGTAAATAGTTGTGGCCACCTTTTGGTTCATCCCATCAAAGACCTGGGGACTTTTATCCGTGTATCAACCTGTTATCATCCTGATGTCATCACTAACACCCGATGCTGCTCACTCATGGGGGAGCCTAAAATACCCAAAGCCCAATCTTGCGCGAAGGACATGCCTAGCGAAGACATGGCTAAGTAATTATCCTTAAACTAAATATTTTATATCTATTAGACATATTCAATAAATTTTAAATATATTAATGTTGAGACGTGCAAATTCCTCAACACCACTATTGTGTTGTCGGGCATCTTTGCCTCAACACGTTCTCCTCTTAGTATTGAGACGTGCAAATTCCTTAACACTCTGCTTTGTGTTCTTAGGGCATCAACACATCTTTTTCTCTTAGTGTTGAAACGTACAAATTCCTCAACACTCACCATTATGTTGCCGAGCATCAACACATCCTTTTCTCTTAGTGTTGAGACGTACAAATTCCTCAACACTCACCACTGTGTTGCCGGGCATCAACACATCCTTTTCTCTTAGTGTTGAGACGTACAAATTCCTCACACTCACCACTGTGTTGCCGAGCATCAACAAATCCTTTTCTCTTAGTGTTGAGACGTGCAAATTCCTCAATACTCACCACTGTGTTTCCGGGAATCAACACATCCTTTTCTTTTAATGTTGAGACGTGCAACTTCCTCAACACTCACCACTGTGTTGCCGGGCATCAACACATCATTTTCTCTTAATGTTGAGACGTACAAATTCCTCAACACTCACCACTGTGTTTCCGAGCATCAACACATCCTTTTCTCTTAGTTTTGAGATGTACGAATTCCTCAACACTCACCATTTGTGTTGTTTAGGGCATCAACACATCCTTTTCTCTTAGTGTTGAGACGCGCAAATTCCTCAACACTCACCACTGTGTTTCCGGGCATCAACACATCCTTTTCTATTAGTGTTGATACGTACAAATTCCTCAACACTCACCACTATGTTGTTGGGCATCAACACATCCTTTTCTCTTAGTGTTGAGACGTGCAAATTCTTCAACACTCACCACTGTGTTGTTAGGCATGCTTCCTCAACACATCCTTTTATCTTAGTGTTGAGGAACTTAAGTTCCTCAACACTCATCATTGTGTTTCCGGGCATCAACACATCCTTTTCTCTTAGTGTTGCGACGTAAAAATTCCTCAACACTCACCACTTTGTGTTGTAGAGCATCAACACATCCTTTTCTCTTAGTGTTAAGACGTACAAATTCATCAACACTCACCACTGTGTTTCCGGGCATCAACACATCCTTTTCTCTTAGTGTTGAGACGTGCAAATTCCTCAACACTCACCACTGTTTTGCCGGGCATCAACACATCCTTTTCTCTTAGTATTGAGACGTACGAATTCCTCAACACTCACCACTATGTTGCCGGGCAGCAACACATCCTTTTCTCTTAGTGTTGAGACGTGCAAACTCCTCAACACTCACCACTGTGTTGCTAGGCATGCTTCCTCATCACATCCTTTTCCCTTAGTGTTGAGACGTAAAAATTCCTCAACACTCACCACTTTGTTTCCGGGCATCAACACATCCTTTTCTCTTAGTGTTGAGACGTGCGAATTCCTCAACACTCACCACTGTGTTGCCGGGCATCAACACATCCTTTTCTCTTAGTGTTGAGACGTGCAAATTCCTCAACACTCACCACTGTGTTTTTAGGGCATCAACACATCCTTTTCTCTTAGTGTTGAGACGTACAAATTCCTTAACACTCACCCTTTGTGTTGCCGAGCATCAACACATCCTTTTCTCTTAGTATTGAGACGTACAAATTCTTCAACAATCACTACTGTGTTGCCAGGCATCAACACATCCTTTTCTCTTAGTGTTGAGACGTACAAATTCCACAACACTCACCACTATGTTGTCGGGCATCAACACATCCTTTTCTCTTAGTGTTGAGACGTGCAAATTCCTCAACACTCACTACTTTGTTGCCAGGAAAACTGCCTCAACACATTTTTCCTCTTAGTGTTGAGACGTTCAAATTCCTCAACACTCATCACTGTGTTGCCAGGAAAACTGCCTCAACACTTCTCTCATTTTAGTGTTGAGATGTACAAATTCCTCAACACTCACTACTATGTTGTCATGCATACTGCCTCAATACATTATAGTATTGACGACTCCACCACCTCAATACACATCTTTGTATTCAAGGCTCGCTGCACAAACAATACATGACACCAGTATTCCGCGGCCAAGACAGAAGTGCGCCAGCACAAAGATTGCAGACTGCTCATGTCTCTTACCAAAGGTCAATCAAATTTTCCTGGTAATCTTCGCATGTCTTGCCCTTTCGATTTTTTATCCTTTTCTGTCACCATCTCATGCTTAACCCGCAACAATGCCACTGTTACGTGCTAAGCAGGGGACTTAATGTTGATGGTGGTTTTTAGTTCAGGGCTAAATTTGTAAAACCCTACATTTAATGTGCCGTCACTCTGCAAAGAAACAGAGCCATGTAAAAGTGATGAGTGTTCAACCTCTTCACTGGCGCATTTATTGAGCAACATATATCCACCAGAATGGTGCATGTAGCAACAATCCCAGATATTCTGTAAATTTCGGCATCCTGCGTATATTATTCAATTAATATAAGTTTCTTTGAATGCTTTCTGTGCTATGTTCCCCGGCTGAACCCTTAATGTTGATATGACTTGACAATTTGTGTCCACTCGCAGCAGAGTAGCACGAATTTCCAAGTATTAAGGATAATGTCCTTGCATAAAGTAGTCAATCGGAAAGCATACTGCTCTATGGAAATGAACTTAAAGAACTCTATGTCAACACATAGAATTCAATCAATTTTGTGATAATTCACAAGATTCAGATATTACCCGACTAATTTGCATAAATTAGGGTTTTTGTATACACTTGTGATATATTAGACCTTGCATGTCGAAATTAAGCCTAGGAGAACTAGGTAATTAATCCGCCATGGATTAGTAGTGCAAAATCCTACCCAAAATCATAAAACAAGGAGCCGCGGAATGGGAGCAGCAACAAAGGGAGGTATGGCCATGCCATATGTCAGCCGGCGCCACTTGCAAGTGGCCACACCCATGCTGCTCAACCAGCCCCCCTTTCTATCGACCAATCAGGTCGCTTTAAACCCACCACGGCGCGCTGGAAGTGTGGCCACACCCTTGCTTGCCGGCCCCCTTTCCATCGACCAATCAGGTCGCTCTAAATGCGTTACATGCATTTAGAATGAGGCTGGGCCCATGTTGCTTGCCGGCCCCCTTCCCATCGACCAATCAGGTCGCTTTAAACTTACCAAACGCACACTAGAAGTGTGGCCACACCCATGCTTGGTCGGCCCCTCTTTTAATTGACCAATCAGGTCGTCCTAAACCTGCCACAACATCAAAAGAGGCAAGGTTGCGCCAATACGCTAATTGTCATGCCAAAACATGCTAAACGTGCCACGTTACCATAGAAGCATGACGAACGTGGAAACATACCATAAATAGTGCACTTACATGCCAACCCATGATCGTTCGTGGCCAACGCCATAACAGACTTCAATGTGGTTATCTAACCAGAGACACGACCTTGCATGGTCGAAAGCCTAATTTCCGGTCGTGGCACAAATTATGCCACTTCGGGCCCCACAACATGCCACGAGCCGTGCAGGACCCAGGAAACCCTAATAAAGACGCCATATCATAGCCACCCGTGGAAATCCTCACTCACGTGGTCGTTTCCATATGATGGCCTGGCTATGGTTCTTTTCGGTATGGCTATGGCACCATTTGCACAAAACGTCGATGCACCATGGCCACATGCCATATGCACTAATTAGGGTTTTGGCATACCAAACCCTAATTCAGGCAAAGTTGCTACGCCAACCAAGCCAAGTAAAGTTTCCCAGAGCATTGGGATTGTTGTGGCAACAGGGCCAATGTTGCCACGCCACATTTGGGTCTAACACTAATATGCTAAAAAGCAGTACTGGCAGCTACACCACTGGCTTGCCGCTATGCCATGCACACGCCTACGCTATGCCAATGGCGCCACTTTGCTATACAACAAAATATGGCAATAATCAATGGACATCCTTTCTCATGAGATGCAATCTCAGCCATCCAAGTTCGTCACCGAATTGACGGACTTGTGGCAAGTTTTAGGCGACCATCCAAGGCGTGCCTAATAGCATCACATGTTATTTTCCCGCGGCAAGCTCTTAACTTTGACTTGCCGCACATAGCAACCTGCTACACGTTTTCCACGAAAACACTAGAAACATCAAACGTGTCACAAACTGGGGATACTCATCGGGGTATTGGTCTGGCGGTTTACAGCGTGCGGTGTGCAATACGCCCGTTATAAGAAAGTGTCATGAAGCGGGACAATTAGTGACGATGTTGATGGTGGATTTTCATTTAAGGGCTGAAATTGTAAAGGCCAAAATTATACGCTAACATCTTGCAAAAGATAAAGCCATTGATAAGTGATGAATACTTCTTCACTTTACTAATTCACCTAGAATAGAGCATGTGGCAACAATCCCAGTATTCTGTGAATTAAATACACAAAATTTATCCAGGTTGGAGCATGTGGCAATAATCCCATATACCCTGTGAATTTACAGCATTATTAATTAATGCATAACCAGCCTCGTATTTCCTGTACTCATTACCGGTGCGGCATGACGACTGAGTGTTGTTCTCAGAGAGCAACACGAATCTCCAAGCATTAATAATAAAACATGTACGAAATACCCAGCTACAACTCTCGGTGTGTTATACTAGCCCGATTGAGCATGTTTGAACCGAACCGACCATATCGGTCTCGAAACGATCACGACCATCCAACCTCACCAAGCATGATTGGATGGCTTAGATTAAATCCATGACCCCAAGCGGTATTGGAATATTCACCACCGACCCAACGCGGCCCCCGCATGGTCTGTCTCCCCGGAAGGGTGGCATAGCTTGCCAAACCGTCCAAACCAAAGCAGTATGGACGAAAAACCCTAAATTAGGGTTTGCGGCACATTACATGTATCGCAAAACAGTCTCAACCATCCATCTTTGCAGGCATAGATGGAGGGTGTAGATGTAGATTCAAAGGGCCCAGAGCATGTCAACACAAACACCATGAGCCCGCCTACATACCTGACTGATCGGTCAGGACCAACTATGGTTGGTCGTCTTGATTCGGATGAAGGGTCCAGGAATAGACTAAGCAGGTCCGGTAAGTATCAACATGATCACTGTGGGCCCACATATCTCCACACCCAATCGGCCAAGACCAAACTTGGTTGTACACCTCGATTCGCACGCCCAAACCGGGCGTGGTCGCACCTCCTAATCGTGGCGATCTCGACCACTCAACTTCTCCGGACAAATTGAGTGGCTTAGATCACGTTTACATGAGGAATGAAGTACGAGCGTGAACACTAGCCTACCACCCACACGCCGAATCAATCGGCCGGGACCGACCAGGCTTGATATTCTTGAAACACGCACCGAAGTGGGCATGATGCGCGGCTTTTGCGGCACTGATTTCTATTGCAAATCGATCTCAACCGCTCCTATTTGCCGGTCAAATTGAGTGGCCTAGATCGCACCTTCATCGGACAGTGAGGTACGGACGTGTACACGGGCATGCTTTGTCTACACGCATGCCGGTCGGTACTTTCCAAAACACCTCCCATGCTTGGTTTCGACCAAGCTGAAGAGTGATACTGCGCACCTCTTCAAAAGCCTAAAACTTCATCAACGGTCGCGAGATGAGTGTCACGAGATCATCTCGTCCGTCCAACTCTACCGGCTTGGTCAAGCAGCCACGGTTAGGAGTTAAGAGACCAGCAAGGTATCATCACGATCACCGTCCACCACTCTTCCACATGAGGTGATCGGCCAAATCAGGGCTTGCCTGTATAGCCTACAAACGATCACTCGAAGATGGCTGGACATGATGCTATTTTAAGACGCTTAAATTCGTGACTTACTCCGTTAAGCCTTAAAAACAGCGATGCTTCATACATGCTGAATATACTTGATGCAGTACCTGCATAGAATACACACGATACTTCACAAGTATCGACTTCCTAAATAACTTAGTTATTTAGTCTAGCATTACATGCTACTTTCTGTGGGTCCCACGATCCACACACTCGAGACATCAATCATGTCACAAACTGGGGGATACATACTGGGGTATTGTTCTGGCGGTTTACAGCGTGCAGCGCGCAACGCGCCATCACAAGAACGTGTCAGGAAGTCATGGACGGTTAGAGATACATGAGAAGTGGGCAAGACTGGTCGTGTAACACCAACACACAACTCCACTACTCCATCACTCCACTTCCTCCACTTCCCACGAGAGACGTGAATAAGTCTCAAATGACTTGTATAAATAGGCTCTCCTCCCTATTTCCAAAAAACAAGAACAAGTCCAGACAACAGAGGCAAGTGTTGATACCATCGTATTCAAACACCGAAACTGATAGCTTACATCCTGCAAGCCAGTTCAGCTTTCCTCGATACAAGTCATACATAGCCAATACCTTCACAATCTCAACACCATCTTCGCTTCCCTCCCTAAGATCAACCCCATCTCCTTCACTTTGTGACCGAAACAAGTCTGGAACGGCCATTTCTTGGTTTAGGCCGGATTTGCACAGATTGATTTCTTGAATATACAAGCACTCCCGTGCAGTGCATTTGTTTAAGGTTTAGACTCATTTCTCATCCACACACCCCAAATTACCAAAACCGGCAGAAATAGTTTTCACCCATAAACAGGCGGCAAGAAGTAACGGGTGTAAACGGATCCACTTCCTTCATCATGGAAGCATGGGTTTCTGACGGTTATACGTTACTCCACTCTTCCATCACCCAATCGTTCCCACTTCCTATGAGACCAGGGTACGTTTAAATATGACTTGTATAAATAGGCTTCAACTATTTCCACCAAACAACAAGTTTTTGGTCGGCAACAACATAGTATCCAGAAATCACCAAGAACTGATAGCTTTTCACTCTGCAAGCCAATTCCACTTTCTGATACAAGTCATAAAACAAGCCACATCTTGAGAATTAACCATTAAGGTCTCAACACTCTCGTCGCTTCCCTCCCTAAGACCAACCCTTCTCCTTCACTTTGTGACCGAAGCAAGCCTGGAATGGCCATTTATTGGTTTAGGCCAGGATTGTACAAATTGATCTCTCGAATCAAAAGTACTCCCGTGCGAGTGCATTGTTTAGGGTTTAGATTCTTTTCTCATCCACACACCCAAAATTACCAAAATCGCGAAGAATGATTTTCACCCACAAACACCAGTTCTAACCCACAAGCAACATCACCTATATCTTCATTGTCAACGGCAGCAGTTCAATATCTCCATCCTTCCATCAAGAACAACTCCATTATATCCACCTGTTCTCTTCCTGTTTGGTTAATATCTCTTCACCGGTCACAGCAAAATCTCTTCGTAAACAAGACAACAATGACAGCAAGTCCATAAGTCTCGTCACCGTTAACCTCTGCATGAACCCTGAAATGGTCGTGAATGCATGGTGAAGAAGATGATAGCGGCGGCCCCTAGTAGAATACATGTCTGCCATTAACACTTTATTCCAACTGTTAGTCTTGGATGACTGACAGTGCAATTTCCTTTCCGTGGCTACCTTGAGTAAAAGGCACGTCTGACTTTAACAATTATGTGCGTTCACAATTCTCGCAACTTTGACTTGCTTCAAATGTTCGTAACTTCTTCATACGAGGTCGGAATGACTTCATTCTTTCGCCATTGGCTTCATCTTTCCGCCCTCTTCAATGTGATAGCAAGAACTCCTGGATTTGAACGAGTTCTACTTGGTCTTTAGCCCTTCTTTGTTTATAGCTAACTTCTTTTATTGCACAATTAAGTGCATATTCACTTCTTTCGGATGATTCACCCAATGAAACACAAATAAAACAAAACAAACGTAATATACAATAATTTGCAAGAAAATTAGCAATTACTAGCATGGAATTGAAACTAAATATATGTGAATTAAGCACTTAACAATAACTAATCACAATGCCTGACTTATGATTTGGTATGACTTAATTAGTGTAACCGATCCTAAGTAATCACCTGAGATGGTATGATCGATATTTGTAATTGGTGTGACCGATCCTAGTAATTGGTGTGACAGATCACAAAAAAGTTGTGTAATCAATCCTTGTAATTGGTGTAACCGGTCCTAGTAATTTGTGTAACCGATCCTAGTGACTTGTGTAACCGATCACAAGTAATACCATGAGTATATGGTAATCGGTCCTGGTAATTGATGTAACTTATCTGGTAACTGATGTAACCGTTCCTGGTAACTTGTGTGTTTGATCACAGCAATCCATATGAAGGTATAATTGATCCTAGTGATTGGTAGAACAGATTGAACCCATGATTGTGATTTGATAATTGATCAATCACATAGTTGTCTTGGAATATAGATGAACCAATTCTAAACTTGTTTGTAAGTGTGGTATAATCGATTCCATATTTGTAAATATGAAAGATGATTTACAAAGAAAAAATGTCAACATACTTTGAAAATGAATATCTTTTATTGTTCAAAGTTATTCCTTAATTACTCAAGGAGATCCCGGTCCGAAATAAATTAAGAATATTTTAATTAAGGTTGTTAGTTTTATATGCTTTAATTACTAACAATTAAATGCATATCTCTAGAGAATAAAAATTAGTATTGTGCATTTACTGATTGGAGATTTTCTATTGAGAGATTTCAGAAAATATTGGACAAAGCATTTCCAGGAATGATGAGAACCGATTTGGGCATTTATTGCATATCTTGAGAATATTCGGTTTTGGAAATTCCTTGGTGTCCAAACATCCTTGGTCTATAAATACCCAAGTTTGCATTTCTAGCAAACTATCCTAAGAGTCAGGCAAACTTCATCTTTCTTGTTGTTTCTGGTGGAGCCGTCTATTCGGATAGGAAAGTACCCTAATTAGGCGAATTCTCTTACGACCGCTCGTTTTAAAGACTTCTTTGGGATTGGGAAGCTCTACGAGTATCGTTGGTGGGAAACTAGATAATTGCAGTTTATTTTAGTTTTCGATTGATTTGATTGACTAACGGTTGTTGAACTTTGATTGCACCTAGTTTGTTTATTCTTGAGAACCTTCTCTTCTGACATAAGATTCACTCAAACTAGATCGAAGTGCCGACGGGATCTTTAGAACTGTTTGTAGATCCTTGTGATAATCCATTGTTAACAAACTCCGTTTTGTGCGTGATTGATCACAAGAGATTCAAGTGGTGTTGTGCAGGTGTTTATTGAAGATTAAAGAAGATTAGAAGACTAAGAAGATTTCTTATTTGGTTTCTATATCTTTGGGTTGCACAAACCTTGATCGGCTAGGATCCAACTAGAATCGGATTTATTCGATTGATTAGTTGCGTAAGATCGGCATCACCTTATAGTTTCTTATTGGAATCTATATTGATTGAATGCAAATCTAAACTCTGCTACTTCGGTAGTTGTTGGATAGATTGATCTAACCAGGCAAATGAGTTTATTAGATTAAACGGAAGAGCCTTTCCATATGACTTGAGATATCTTCATCTGAAAGAATCAAGAGAGTTTTTACCAAACAGATTTGTTGCTCCTTTCTTTGCTTGGAATACGATGCAAAGGAATTGTTCGATCGTGCACTTATTGAATGCCGAGGAAGCGGGGATCTTGAAGAAACTAAGTGAACTAGGTTTAGTTGTTTGGTCTCAACTATACGAAGTTTTGTTTTAGATTTTGTATAGCGTCTTAATTCTGAGAGTATTCAATTCTGGACTTGGTCCCGGGGTTTTTCTGCATTTGCGGTTTCCTCGTTATCAAAATCTTACTGTGTTATTTACTTTTCCTTTACGCAATTATAATTGTTGTTATTGTAATTTAAAGTAAATTACACAAATGTTAACTCTGTATTACTTGATAGTGATCCTATAGAGTTTGGTTAAGTCCGAACCTATTATCAAGTAATCACACTTTGATTGTTGTATTGTCTCGATCTCGTATCCATAGACGATCACACAAAGTGTGAATACCGATTTGTAGTATTGTCTCGACTTTTTCCATAGACAATCACTTTCGGTAAGGGGGCTTATAGGTGGATAATTTAAAAATTGTGGTGTATTTGGGTACCCTCGTCTTTTCAATTGGTATTAGAGCAGGCAAACACGAAAAGATCTAATAATCTTTGTTTGGTGCGATCCAACCTATAAGAATTGAATCCATGTCTGATTTAGTTAACGTACCACCAAGATTTAATGAGACAAATTACCCATCATGGAAATCTGCTATGAGAAATTTTCTTCAATCCTGAGATTTTAATACTTGGCTATTAATCGAAGGCGGATATGAATGACCGAAAGTAAAATATTCGGAAAAAGAGTTTAAACGCTTAGCGTTATATATTTATGAAGAAAGAGCTCTGGCAAAGCAGAATTCTGATGGATTGAATGCCATAATACGTGAAGTAAGTCACGATCTTCTGCATCATGTTCTGTCATGTGAAACTTCTAAGGAAGCATGGGATACTCTTGAGACTGTATCGAAGGAAAAGATTCTGAAAGAGAAACACGACTTCTATCTCTTTCTTCTGAATGGGAATCCCTTAAAATGGATGATAACACTACCTTTGAGGAGTTTAACTTTAAACTATCTGAGATTGTCAATGCTTCTTTCTCTCTAGGAAAGGCTATAACTGAAAAGGAAATAGTATGCAAGATTATCAGATCGTTACCATCCAGATACGAGTCTAAGAAACATGCCATAATAGAAGCCAATGATCTTTCTATACTTTCTCGAAGCTCTATTGTAGTAAAGCTAAAGATATTTGACAAAGAAACTCTGCTGAAGAACCGAAATGTTGGATACGATGTCTCAGCTAATACAAGTCAATCTTCGAAAGAAGTATGTATAAACCGGATTGAGAAACGTTGTCAAGAGGATGAAATACTTGTTGAAAAAGAGCTTAACTCAACAACTGTATTCCTAACACAACGGATTAAGGATGTTTTATTGAAAGATAATTCTAATCCTGATACATTATCTTTTTGTCATGAAAAAGGTAATGAAGAAATCCAATGTTTCAAGTGCTGTTGATTCGGACATATGGAGAAATATTGTTCTAGGAGAAAAGCTCAGAAGTGCAAAAAGTCTTACGTTTCCACTTTAGATGATATTCCAGAGGAAAAACCCTATGAAGGAATATCTAGCTGTAATGCACTTCTTGCCAAATCTAACAGTGATGTATCTTGTGAGTCTAATCAACTCCTAAAGAACTGTTTAGAAAAACTTGAGTTGGGAATTAAGGAAAATCAAAGATTAAGTCTAGAATTTGAAAACCTTATGAAACCCCTATCAGATAAAACTCAAGAGGTAAAATCTGAGGAAGAAAAATTGGTTGACAAACCAAAAAGGTTAAGTTAATTCTTCGATAATATGTTGAGTTCTTTATGTGGAAAAAATAACCACCTTTGCAATCTTCCATGGAAATCTCCAACAAAATAAATTCATGAAGGCACTTCGCAATGGCATAAAGATTTTGAAGGCTGATGAGTTCATTATATCTTAAAAGGAAGTTGTAGACTCTTGCAATAACAAGAGAAAGAAAGAACACAAAGAAACATAATCTATTGTGTTTATGAATCATCCTAAGGATGTCTTTGTTACTGTGGTGAGATTAATCCTCATCTCAACATACAACGATTGTGTTGAAAATGCATCCTCACATGTTGCCAAAATTCTGATTGTGAGGGGGCATAAAACTGGACAGAATGTGCAGATATGTTCTCTAGGTAATAATATTCTCATAATCGATATCTTTTACTTTTGGATAAATATATTCGGTTTCCATAAACCAAACTATATCACTCCTTGATTTTCTCATATATATATACTCTTCTTGTCTGAAAGAAGACTATCTTGCATCAATGGAGAAGTCGGTAAAAGAAGGGTCATCTCTTGATGATTTAGCACTTTGTGCATCGGTTATGACTAAAACTCGAGGTGTCTCACAACATGATAATCTTCAAGATTCTCTGAGAAAACATATTCTTACTGTTAGAAGTTGTATTAGACACCATGAGCTAATGATAAAGTATTCAAAAGAAGTACTAGCTTATCTTCATTCTCAACTGTTTGAGATGAAAAAATCTTCTGCTGGAAAATGAAGTGCTCAGAAGAATTTGAATCCAGTTTTCGAAAGTGATCTTCACAAGAATCGCGATTAGAAAGAAAAATAGACATCAGTTTTTGATTTATTTCAATTATTGTATAAGGTCTATTTCTGAATAAAACTATCTATTATTAATGAATAAAAATGTTATTTTATAATTTTTGTGATAGTTTTGATTACATAGCATGTGCTTGAATGCTTTATATTATTGTTATGTGTTTGGGATGTCTGATTTCGGTTTTCATAACTTTAATATTCGATCTCATATGTTGTGAACCCTTATGGTTTGTGTGGCTTTTTGATTTAGCGGGATTAAGTTCTAGCCCATGTTGGTAGGCTTTATCAAAGGATCATAAGGTGTTCCGATCGAGACTCGTATGTAAAAGACACAATGTGTTGAATCAATTTGTGTTTACATGAGTTGTGTTTAGCATAAAATATATGTGTTTCGGGTTTTCAACTTTTGCTATTGGCACGCATTAGTTAAAACCGATTCAACCTTTCTCTGGTAAAGGTTGCTCTTTGTTGTTGTTCTTTTGTTCTTGCGAGAGAATGACAACATAATGGGGGAGAGTTCTAACTTGAACTTGCGCTTAGTGATATATCTTTCTGGGGAGAAGAGGATGCGGAATCTGATGTAACGAATTTGTTAGTTAATCGTTTTCATGTTTAAGAAAAGCCTGTTTATATTGCATATATTTTGCTTTTGCTTAAAAAAAATTCGGTACAATTGATATTTATTCCATTATGTGTTTATGGATGTGTGTGTGTGTGATTCAATTGTTTCCGGTTAAGAAAAACTGTGTCAATTTATTTGGCTTATTTGGTATCTTGTTTATTGTTTGATATCAAGTGTTTTTGCTTAACGAAATTTCGGTGCAATTGTGGTGCTATAATGTCTATGTTTGTTTCAATTACTTCCGGTTAAGAGAAATAATTGTGCAAGTCAATTTATTTGGTTTGTATGTATTGTTTAAGGATTAACGAAATACGAGATCATTTGTTTAGTCCAATTCGATTCCTGATAAGAGAAACTAAGTTAATTCCGATCTTAGTTAGACTTATCAAATTGAAGGATTCGGTTATTCAAGTCTAATCGAATGCCTTGACAAGAAATAATAGTTAACTAACCTATTACTTGGCTTGTCTAAAGTGAAAGGTCTAAGTTATTGTCTGAATAATTAGAACCTAATGAGAAAAATAAAGTTAATTCTGATCTTTATTTTGGTCTTATCGAATAAGCGATTGTATTTGTACAATCGGTTTAGCAAGGGAACTAAGTTTCTTAGTCAATTTGTTAAACTATTAGGGAAAATTGCTTCGGGCAATTGTTTCCTTGATAACATATTAAAACCAAATTACTTGTAGTTTCGGTTTTGATATTGGTTATTTAAAGTGATATGTGAAACCTTCGTGCTTAACTCTTATAGGTTGTACAAGTATTTTAGATTTGTAAGATCTTTTCGGTTTGACCTTTAATTGCTCGAACCTTTGTCATTTTGTGAAAAAAATGGGGAGAAATATATGGAGTAAACAAGTGATTTGTAATCACTAAGGAAATGACAATTGTGCTTAAACGTTATATCTAACGAAAGAGTAATGCATTGACTAAGGGGGGGCAACATATCATATTGCTATTGTAGTTGTTTGGACTACAAAAGGGGAATAACAAAGATGTTCGGATTAAAAATCTACCTATCTTGCCTTTGGGGGGGTATTAGCTTTGTTATTCAAATGTCAACAACGACATTTATGGATTGAATATATGCAGGTTATTGTGCTGTTGAACCTTGGAATCAAGCGTATGTGTAGTGAATTTTTGTAATTTGTTTATCCATATGTATTAAGAGTTTTGTCACTAAAATTGACAAAGGGGGAGATTGTCAGAGCATAGCTCGGTTGAACCCACCAAGCGTTGGTATGTCAAGTTTGGTTGTCATATTTTAGTGAATCAAAACTCATCTAAGAGTCGCTTGATTATGTAACTAGAGACAACTTCGTATAGGTTAGAGTGGAAAGTCTAGGATTATGAGACATACAAGTATTACTCGAAGACCTGAAGAATGTGAAGAAGTAACAAGCTACAACGACGACATCATCCTTCCTCTTGAGGTTAGTAATATTGACTTGAACTGTTTCATTCCTAACGTATCTTTCAATTCTTGATATATTGAAAACATAACTGCGAATATGTGAATGACTATACTCTATTAATAAGACATGATCACATGATCATAGTGTTAAGGAATTAGAATACGAAGTATAACGCTTATCTTTTGAACTTCGTATATATGACATCGACATAATCGTATGAATGCGATTGTGATTATGTGTATGGGTAAAGGTGAATATTTCATCCTAGGAAACAATGTTTACATTTGTTTAAAGGAAGTACATTCATGAACTTGTTTTATGAATCGAAAGGGAAATCGCTAGGCTTATTGGTACTGTTATTCATTGCATATATTTGGATTACCAATATGTGTGAGTTAGTATAACCGATCATAACTTGTTATGTATCTTGGTATAACTAATCACAGTGCCTGACTTATGATTTGGTATGATCGATATTTGTAATTGGTGTGACCTGTTAGAGTACTGCTCGGTCGAACTCGCATGCATTGCTATCTCAAGCATGTTTGTCAATGTTAGTGATCAAAACTATAAGTATTTATTTCTAGCCTATTTATAGATGTCTCGGACTAGGACATAGATTGTGTAGTTGAGCCTTAGACTTCACGGAGTTCATCATTTGAAGACGAAGAACTACTAAGGGGAGCTTGTGGAACTTCATCAACAAAAAGTATGTGGAGACTGAAACTCATCAATCACTTGGAAAGTCTATTTCTACTCTATCTCATATATTGAGACATAAGTCGTGTTACGATATAGTTTTCTATTATACACATTTGAGATTTCGAGCTGAGTTTATCTCGCTTACATATTTCTCGAAATATGTGTTGGCAAGCTTTCGCTTCGACCAATTTCATCTTATATCATGTGAAAATTGTCGAGTAACATATTACATGGTTTGTGTGATACAATCATTTGGTGTAAACTTGGAATGTTTCGTTATGATTATTTCAATATATCTTGAAAATTGCTTTGATGCTAATAGTGTGTGAAAACGGCTATTGTCATCCTCTAAGAAAGTTTCAATGATTGAAATAATGAGCTTAGAATCCTGTAACCATGTTTGGATATAAACATAGTGTGTTCTCACATTTGTGTATAAGTCCAAAACCGGGAACCTGAAGTATGCGTACCCGTACACGTACTGGCGGTTGTTGGATGTCTGGGTAAGTATGCGTACACATACGCATACTAGCGGAAGTCTCACGTCCGAGAATTTCTGCTCGAGTTTGGAAGTGTAAATTGGTATGCGCACCCGCATGCGTTCCGTTTGCATACTTGAGGCGTAACTAAAACGGTTCCAGTACATGAACCTTCCGGGAATGCAATCTTTGCAAACTATAATGTTCATGAATTTAAGTATGCATTCCCGTTTGCATACTTGAGTTGGTTAATTTCTAAAAATCGGTTGTGTACATGAACTTAAACATTTATAAAATAAGGAATGCAATCTTTGCAAACCGTGGCTATAATGTTCATGAATTTATTCGTTTATACGTACTTGTTTAGGTTCCATCTTTCCACACGGACTTTATTACGAGAGTGAATCAAACCGATTTTCTTCAATTGTGTTCTTGTATACAAATATGTAAATTTTCTACCTTTGCAGAAACTTTTTGAGAATATAGCATGAGCGGATCTTTAACTAGTTTCATTTGAGTCATTTGAACTAGTTATGGTTGAGAAGCGGGTTTTACGCCGGAAGGACAAAGTTACCACTCTTGAGCGCTAATCGGCAACTTTATGGTAAAAAATTTTCCTCTCTTATTGGTTCGACTTATCACTTTAGGATATATATAACCTCTCAAAATCGAACCCGAATTAATTCTCTTTCATTAAATGAACTCCAAACCAAATACGCCTCTTAGAAATTGAGGCACGGATCTAGTTTTACGACCAAGCATTTAAGCAAAACCTCGAATCTCATGAGAAACCAAAATTTTAAGGAAGAAAATTAGTGACCATATAGATGACAAAATCGCATTGCTAACAATGGTGCCAGGCATTAGCAACATTTAAACTGAGAGAAAATCAAATTCGTTTCACTTTTATTATAAATATGAAAATCTTAGATAATGAATAAAGGTTGATATGCAGTTCGTTTTGCAATGAAGCCATTACGTTTGTAATGATCACAAAATCCTCTTTGTTCATATCCTTGGCTTCAGAAGAGCGATAGTGAGTAATCATCCTTGTAATATAATGGCTTATCGTTTTCAAGTATTTTTGCCTCTAGGATATTTTGCTTGGTATGCAGCCTAAACTTTCTTGCGAAAATAAAGCCCCGTGACATTGTCATCTTGCGACGAAATCGCGGGCGGTCGCCCAAGGTATAACCTACATATATAGTTGGGCAATAGGCTTTTCATGGGCCCCAAATCTCTGCATGACCCGGGTTCCGGGCGGTGTAACCTTTTCCCTGGGTCATGTTAAGAGATTCCCTCTTAACTTTAGGTCTTACATTTGCCTGAAATATAATTCGCGAACTAGGGTGTACGCCATAAAGGTTCGTCCCATTCATTTACTCATTCATTGTTGTTAAATCGATATTTAATTTTCAGTCTGTGTCATTCATTTTCTCTGATTCTTGTACATTCTTATTTCGAATTTGCATATCATTTCTTCTTTATCTTGCCTTTGATATATCTTTGTCGATTATTCACTTCTTATGCCTTTTGTTCATTGCATTCTTTGCCTCATCGTTATCCCAATCCTTGAAGGACTCCTTTCCATCGTAACGTTCGCCTAAATTTTCTCGCGCCAGTTATTTTTGCGGCATCGTAACATTCGCCTAATTTTGCGGCACTTCGCGATGCTTCTTCATTTCATATCTCTATATTATAAGTCAACCTCATAACATTTTTGCCCCTCCTTCATCTCTCCTTTATAATTCCAATACCATTTGGATGGGAAATTTTATACATTGATGGTATGTTGATGCTACTCCCAAGATTTTGCGACCATGGCCGCCCAATTAATGCGTTATAAGGAGATTCCACGTCGGTGATAATCCTTGTAAAGGTATCCTCATGTGAACCTCTCCTTTAGGTTTGTTATTTGTCTTGCGTTGCAAGTAAAACGTTGAAGGAATCAAATTTTCATCCTCTCCACCCATAGTCTTATAAGTATGGTAAAACGAGAATAGTAGTCATCTTCTCCATCTGGTCTTGGATTAATGTCTAGCGGGCTATCATGTGCTTCTCTTCCTTTGGGTACTTTCTGAGAGAAAGAAATAATCTTTGCCGCCACTCTTTCAATTGCGACTTTCTCGTGTTATCACTTCTTTGTTATGAAAATCTCTTGCATATACTCTACTAAGCACGTTATCGTGAAAATCTTCAATTGTACGATATGAATGAACGATAGAGTTGCAAAATAGATTTTTGGCCTTTGTTCCCACTTCTATACAAATGCTTCTTTTCCCTTTTTGAAAGCTGTTCTTTGCATTTCGATGGTGATGTTGTTAGTACTTTCTTCCCTTTCTCTTCATCTTTTAGAAAATGGATCAATCATTCGAGAAATCATTTGTTAGATAACGATGGTACGAACAATATTTTACTCTGCGTTCCATGGTGACGTCCTCCATTACAAGTATAGCTTCCCAAATTTTTTCCACACTAGCATTTAGTGGTGGCAGATCTCTTCCCATACTACTCTGCGATGTCTTGGTCCTCCATGATTATGCGCCGTCCTCCATAATTTTCTTGCATATGATCCAATCTTTGAATTTTATTATTGTTGCCGGCTGTAGTAGTTCCTTTCTCTATCAAACTCCTCCGATCTCGGCTCCCCATAGCCACTATTTTTGCCGTCCATCATCAAACGAAGTGCTCGCTGCGAGTTTAAAAATTTTGGTAACAAACTAGCATTCGCCAGCGTTCGAACTTGTATTCGCAATTGGGTATGATTCCATTTCATTTTGTCTTTCTTCTAAAGCAATGTATTCTTCTTGGAGTTCAGTTCAGCCATCGTAATCGTATTTTTAATTTAAATATTTGAATGTATAACAAACTTGTTGCATACAAAGCATTTACTCCCGAATACATCTCAATTCCCTTATATACGCTCCCAAGAAAATAGCTTGTAAATGGTTGAATGAAGAGATGTGTTTACGGGTAATCCTTCAAACCATTTCAGTGCTTCTCAATTAAGCTTGAAAAGTATTTGCACAATATGGCGTCATGATTCTTCATTGCAACATACATCTCATATAAGCCTTGATGTGTTGTTGTTGGATGCAGATTGCATTTAGGAGGTATTCCTCCCATTTGTATTTCTAGTGTGAAAGGATTCCCCGCGACACGCGATGGCTTCATCCAATTGTCTTCTTCCCCCTTCCTTTCTCTTGTTCATCAACTCTCTCATCTGCTAGTTCTTTCAAGATTTGCTCATTTGCCTCGAGGATTTGATTCGTTGGTCTTTTAGCTCTGCTTCTCTCCTCTACGTTCATAAACCTTCTTGTTCATTATTTTCTTCTCTTCTTTCTCTGCGACTTTCTCCTTCGTCTCTTTCATCAATTCGCACACCATTATATGGGCTCTCTATCAACTCTTCTCTGTATCCTCTCGTATTCTCCAATGACACGATTTTGTTCTCGCCTCCTTTCTCGGTCGTGATTATGCGGATCGCTTCTTCCAATTCTTGATTCTCACGCTCTTACTCTCTCTCTTTCGCGGGTTAAGCGTTCTTCCGTGTCACGATTCTTTTTTGTCTTCTATGCTTCTCTTAAAATGCGGTATTGCTCTTCCTTGATAATTTGGATCATTTGGCCCTTGAAATCGTGTCCTCTCTTCTTTTAGCTGAGATTTTGTGCTTCGTTGGTTTTCTACCTCGGCATTTTTGGTAAGACTTCTCCCTTCTTCTTCCCTAGTTGATCTTGAACTCGATCTCGCAATGCTTCTAGATCTTCTACTTTGCAATCTCATATTCTCCATCCTTAATTCATGATGTCTTGTCAAATTTGTCGGCTCTCTTATTTACAATTCGCCTCTCTTCATGTATCGTTTGTCTCCAAAGGTAAAGTTCGTTTTCTGGATTCATTTCTCCATTCATTCTTTTGATCTCCTTCTCCTTGTAAGTAATCCGTCCTCCAAGTGTGCACACTTACTCTATAGTAATCCACATTTTTGCTTCGGTTAACTATTTGCGGTTGAGTCAACATGGTGTACATGTTTGGGTACGGATATATAAACCTAAATGAGGGTACATTTCATTTGTGTGTAACAAACTAAGTTCGATCTAACGAATTGGTTTGAAAGATATTAGCTTGGTTGAATCTAACGGTTGAAAGATATTTTTTCATCTAACAATGAATATTGAATGCTTTGTTACCAAGGTAACTTGGATTGCAAACCCTGATTTGAAAACTATATAAAGGAGAACTCTAGCAAATGGGAAACCTAATCCCCACACTTCTGTGTGTTACTAGTTGCATAGCTAGAGTCGATTCTCCTTTAACCTTAGGTTTCTATCGAGACCCTGTAGGCTAACGACTTGAAAGGCTTCATTGGGATTGTGAAGCCAGACCCAACTATTTTCTTTGTAGTTGCGTGTTCTGATCTTGCCCGATTCTATCGTTTGAGCACTATCTTCTCTAAGATTTGCTCGAGATTTACTCTCCGATAGGCAAGATAAAAAGTAATCACAAACACCTTCGTCTCATCGTTTGTGATTCCACAATATCTAGTTTCGCCGTCATACGATTTAGATTATTGTGAGGTGATTGATAATACTAGGCTGTTCTTCAGGAATATAAGACCGGTTTATCAATTGGTTCCTACCTTGATTTATCAAAAGACAGAACAAAAACTCTTGGGTATTTCTATGGGAGACAGATTTATTCATTCTATAGACTTTTCTGTGTGAGACGGATTTGTTTATCAAGTCTTCGAATTTGGGTCATAGCAACTCTTAGTTGTGGGTGAGATCAGCTAAGGGAATCAAGTGCATAGTATCCTGCTGGGATCAGAGACGTAAGGAACGCAACTGTACCTTGAATCAATGTGAGATTGATTAGGGTTCAACTATAGTCCAGTATGAAGTTCATTGGTAGTAGGCTAGTGTGTATGGCGTCTTAATACAGTGTGGTGTTCAAACTGGACTAGTTCCCGGGGTTTTTCTGCATTTGCGGTTTTCCTCGTTAACAAAATTCTGGTGTCTGTGTTATTTCTTTTCCGCGTTATATTTTGTTATATAATTGAAATATCACATGTTGTGCGTTAAGATCAATCAATTAGATAATCCAACCTTTGGTTGTTGATTTAAATTGATTGACACTTGAACATTGGTCTTTGGTACCGTTCAAGTTGTTTCACATAATAATTAGGCTCACGGATTTATATCTGTTTGATTTGCTGATTACATTGTGGAACAAAGATATAAACTCTTTGATATACTTTTCTCTAGATTGATTCTGACTGTCTAGTTAATTTTCTAAAAAGTATGTTGGAGTAAGTCCTCTCAGATTGCAAAGCGAATTATTGGATGTGGTTGTTAGACCCCCGCATTTTCATGAGCGATCCTAGTAATTGGTGTGACGGATCATAAAAGAGTTGTGTAATCGATCCTTGTAATTTGTGTAACCGGTCCTAGTAATTGGTGTAACCGATCCCGGTAATTGGTATAACCGATCCTAGTGACTTGTGTAACCGATCACAATTAATACCATGAGTATATGGTAACCAGTCCTGGTAATTGACGTAACCGATCCTGGTAACTGATGTAACCGGTCCTAGTAACTTGTGTGTTCGATCACAAACAAACCATATGAAGGTATAACCGATCCTAGTGATTGGTAGAACTGATTGAACCCATGATTGTGATTTGATAATTGATCAATCACATAGTTGTCTTGGAATACAGATGAACCAATTCTAAACTTGTTTGGAAGTGTGGTATAATTGATTCCAAGATTGTAAATATGAAAGAGGATTTACAAATAAAAGATGTCAACATACTTTGAACACGAACAGTAACTCTTATCTTTTATTGTTCAAAGTTATTCCTTAATTACTCAAGGAGATCCCGGTCCGAAATAAATTAAGAATCTTTTAATTAAGGTTGTTAGTTTTATATGCTTTTGTTACCATCAATTAAATGCATATCTCTAGAGAATAAAAATTAGTAATGTGCATTTACTGATTGGAGATTTTCTATTGAGAGATTTCGGAAAATATTGGACAAAGCATTTCGGGAATTATGAAAACCGATTTGGGCATTTATTGCATATCTTGAGAATATTCGGTTTTGGAAATTCCTTGGTGTCCAAACATTCTTGGTCTATAAATACCCAAGTTTGCATTTCTAGCAAACTATCCTATGCTATGTGAAAGTACTGTATGGCTCCGTAATTTTTCTTATGTTGAGCATTTCTGATTAAATTAATCATTAAGATTCTCTTGTGGTTAATTTAATGGAGTTTTCTAGATACAAATTCATGTTTCATGTGATTTGTTATTGTCCAAAGAAATCCTACTTTTCTCATACAAGTAAGGTCGCTCTTGTTGTTCTTTCGGGAATGACATTTTATGGGGGAGAGTTCTTAATTGAACTTGTGCTTAATTGCCAAATCTTTGTGGGGAGTGCGGCTGTGGAATATTGTAGGAGTTATCTTGTATCTTTATAAACTCCTTGATGAATACACTAAGTTTCGACTATGTAAAATCATCGAAACAAAGTTGATATGTTTTCTTTTAGTCATGAATAATCTCTTTGAGAATTTCATTATGATCCCTAGTTTTTGTACCTTTGCCAATTTTTATTGACAAAAGGGGAGAATTATTTGGTAGTTCACACTACATACATATGGTTTATGGATTATTATGTAAGGGGGGTTTCATTGTGAGATGAAGTATTGACTAAGGGGGGAGTGATACATATCACGGTAGTATTATTATCAAAGTTGTGATATAGTTGAACTTTGATGATGTGTAATAATACTATTACACTGTATAACAATAATTGAGAACATCTATTTTCTTATTGTTATGGCTACGGATCTTCAAAAACTATGATGCTGAGTTGAACACGTTCAGAATCACCGGAGTACTTGGAGTGACGAAGAATTCAAGGAATGTTGAAGAACCAAGGAAATCAAGCATGTTGGATGAGAAGCTACAAAGTTTATTTATTTTGTAATCCATATGTATTGATAGTTTTGTCACTAAAATTGACAAAGGGGAGATTTTTAGAGCACTACTCGGTCGAACTCGCAAGCGTTGCTATCTCAAGCTTGTTTGTCAAGTTTAGGTGTCAAAACTGTAAGTCTTGATTTCTAATCTACTTATAGCTATGTCTTGGATTAGGATAAAATGTGTAGTTGAGCTTTATACTTCACGACGTTCATCGATTGAAGACGAAGATCTACTAAGGGGAGCTTGGAGGAACTTCATCAAAAAAAGGTATGTGGAAACTTAAACTCATCTATCACTCAGAAGTGTATTTCTATCTCCTATTGAGACTAAGTCATATAGTTATATAGACTTTTACATTATACACATTTGATATTTCGAGCTGAGTTTAACTCGCTTATCTATTTCTCGAAATATATGTTGGAAAGCTTTTTGCTTTAACTACGTTCATAATTATTCTTGACGAGTTTAGTTGGAAACAATTTATTTGTTGGAAACTAAATAATGACTCAAAAGATGATCATGTGAAAATTGCCTTGAAACATCGTACATGATTTGTGTGAGACAGTCATTTGATGTAGACTCGGAATATTTCGAATTGAGCACTCGATCACTTGAAAATTACATATAAGCTAATAGTTTGTGTGAGAAAGCTATTGTCGTCTTCTAAGGATGTTTCAATGATTGAAATGGGAGTTTAGACAATTTACCATTGTCTGGATATAACATAGTATGCATACAAGTATGCAAACTGCTGCAATATGATTCAGGTCCGGGACCCAAGTTTGCATACCAGTATGCGAACGGTTTTAACTGTTAAAATCCGGGAACCAAGTTTGCATACCCGTTTGCAAACGGTTTCACCTGAGTTCGGTCCGGAACAATAGTATGCATACCCGTTTGCGAACTGTCGGAAAAGATCAAAGTCTGGAACTTAAGTTTGCATACCCGTTTGCAAACTTAAGTGGTTAAGTTCTAAAATCGGTGAAGTATGATTTCATACTCATGAACAAATACATTTATATATTAAGGAGTCCAATCTTTGCAAACCGTGGATAAATGTTCACGAATTGATTCTCTTGAATCAAATCCGATTTTGCTTCAATTGTATCTTGTATAATTTTATGAGAATATAAGCAATTGAAAAACTCTATGAGTAACACAATTAGATTCAATTTATTATTATTTGATCTAGAAATGTTGGATGAATATGGTTAATATAAAAGTGTTCATATGGCTAACTTCGGTTAACTGTTATTGAGCCAACTCAATATACACATTTAGATATGGTTACCCATATCTAAATGAAGGTATATTTCATTTGTGTGTAACAAGCTAAGACCATCTAACGGTGGAGAGATATTGCTTTGGTTTTAAGCAAACTTAGCTTGAATCTTGAATCAGGTTTTCATCTAATGGTGAATATTGATTGCTTTTTTAGTAAGCTAACTTAAAATGCAAAATGCAAACCCTGATTTGAAAGACTATATAAGGGAGAACTCTAGCAACTGGAAAACCTAATCCCCACACCTCCTGTGTGATACTAGGTGCGACTAGAGGCGATTCTCCTTTAACCTAGGTTTTTCCTAAAACCATTATTATAGGTTAACGACTTGAAGACTTCATTGGGATTCTGAAGCCATGCCCAACTATTTTCTCTGTAGTTGCGTGTTCTGATCTTACTTGTTCTATCGTATTGAGTACTATCTTCTCTAAGATTTGCTCGAGCTTTATCTCCGATAGGTAAGATATAAAAAGTAATCACAAAGCTCTTCGTATCATTCTTTGTGATTCCACAATAACTTGCTCTACTACCATATAGTTAAGTTATTGTGAGGTGATTGATATTTTAGGTTGTTCTTCGGGAATATAAGACCGGATTATCAATTGGTTCTTGTTCACGTTGATTTATCAAAAGACGGAACAATAACGTGAGGTATTTCGTAGGATTTATTTCGAGAATAGACTTTTCTATGGGAGACAGATTTATCTATCAGAATAGACTTTTCTATGGGAGACAGATTTGTTTATAAAGTCTTTGACTTAGGGTCGTAGCAACTCTTAGTTGTGGGTGAGATAAGCTAAGGGAATCAAGTGTGTAGAGTCCTGCTGGGATTCAGAGGCATAAGGAATGCGATTGTATCTTAATCTGTGTGAGACTTGGTTAGGGCTCAACTACATTAGTTAGATATTGTAGTATATAATAAGCCGTTATAAATAAATTACACGTGAGTTAACATGCGTAATCATAATGTGAGAGGGGAATCCACTCTATGCTCACAATTTTGATTTACCCACGGGAATTAATTCGACCAGTATACCTTAGATGGGTTATTTGCTTCAGAGAGATTCTTATACTCTTCTCCTTGTTTTCAGTAAGTAGGCTAAAAGTAGTTAAAGTACCAGCAATTTAATAAAGATTTTTTTTTTATTAAATACCCCTAGTTAAATACCTTACAATTTTGGGTACATTAATTATATACCCCTAGTATTCATACCTACAAATATACCCCTACTACATGATACATATGCCCCTCCCCTTATCCACTTAAAGATAGAGTACATTAATACCCTCTATTGTATAACTTTTTCTAATTTTATAACAAAAACATATTTCTTCATTTAAAAAAAAAAAATTCTCTCATTTCACCACAAGCACTCCACCACCGGTCTACCACCGCCACCGTCACCTCCACCACCAGTCCACCACCACCGCCACCAATCTACCACCAATCCACCATTACCACCACCATCCCACCACCGTCGTGGTGTCAACAACCGAAGTTGACATCATAATATGGTGTCAACAATCGAAGTTGATCCCAAAATCAAAAGTCGGAAAAATAAAAAGGAAAAAAAATATATGGTGTCAAGAACCAAAGTTTATCCTAAAAAAATGGTGTCAACGACCAAAGCTGACCCCAAATTCTTATGTCAACAACCAAGTTGATACAAAAAATAAAAATTCTGAAATGTTCAAATTATGTACGTGTCAACAACCAAAGTTGATCCCAAGATATGGTGTCAACAACACAAGTGATATTGTAGATGGGGAAAAACGATTTGCTGGTTTTTACGGAATTGAAGAGTCGACCGTGTGGAGACTCCTTGAACCGAGCGAAATGTTGAACCTCACACAGATGCACTGCAAGAAGGGAGTGCTTTAAGTCGAGAGATCAATCTGTAAGACTCCGGCCTAAACCAAGAACAATGGCCGTTCCAGAGTCAATTCGGTCACAAGAGAGGATGGGCTGATCTGTAGGAGGGAAGCTGAGAAATGCGTGAGATCAATGGTGATTTGAGATTGTAGGTGTGTTGTGAATTCAGCGTAAGAACGCTCTGAATGATTGAATTTTGCTCAATTGAGAGTGATTTCTCTGAGTTCGTGTAGACGAAAGATTGTCTGTATGAACTTTGATAAGAAATTGCTCATTTTTGGAGAATGTTCGAGTGTTCGAATCTTGTCCTTTCAATCAGGATTCATAGACATTTTATAATGCCGGAGTTGAAAATACCATGATCCCATGAAGTGTGACAGTTTCTTTGGAATCGAGAGTGGGGAAGTGGGAAATCGTGTTAAAACCAGTTGCTCATCGTGCGGATACTTGGTTAATTTTCCACCCACTACTTTGCTTGACTTTTCCAACAGTTGCACGACTTGCTCACATTCTCATCGTGGGTGAACACACGTGTGTAGACCGCCAGACCAAAACCCTAGTTAATATCCCCCATGTGACACGATTGATATCTCGTGATTGTGGAGTCAGTTGCTGACTTTGTGGGACGATGAGTTCATGTATTTTTGAATTGAACATGTTTTGCAAATGTTCTGAAATTCATGAGACGAGGTAATATTATGTTGATTACCTAAGACGAGCAAACTGTGTTGCTGAATTGTCGAATAATATTGATAATTGAACCGATATTCTTGAATCTGAGCAAATTTTTTCTGGTTCGAGCAAATATTGCTAGTCTGAGGAATATTGCTAGTTTGAGCAAATATTGCCGGTTTGAGCGAATGTTGCTCATTTGATGAATTGCTGGTAGAAGGACCAAATAAAATATTAATTTAAGATCTTGATTTCTTTGGGTCGAGTAAAATAAATAAAAATGTTGATCATGGAATCAACATAAAATTATCAGAGTATTTGAATCTGCTCAGAATCATGTTTCTGCAGAGCTCTGGATTCAAAAATCCTAATTTTACTGAAATGATGATTTATTGCAAATCAATCTGCAGAGTGAAAAAGGGACCGGCTACATGGGATGACGAGTCCAACATGTACGCCCAGATGCTCGAATGAGCAAAAATATCAAGGTCTCTCAGAGGACCAGTTGGTGAAAGAATGATTAAATGCTGGTTTAATCATTTATTGAAATAATGCTCGTGTGAGTGACAAATAATAAAACCTGGTCATGAACTGAGGAGGAACCGACCAAGAGGTCATGAGACCGGATCTTGGTGGCCGTGGGACCAATGGATGGTCGTCCAAGCAAAAACTTAATTGTTTGGAAGAAGTTTGAGACTAATATGAGCAATTGAGCAAATTAAGTTAAAATCATTAAAACATGCGGGACCGGCTGTTGATGTGCTCAATAATGTTGTAGTAAAAAGTTCGTTGAGACTTGTGAAAGCAAAAGATTTTAGACTTATAAAAATTAATAATAAAGAAAACTTAACACAAAATTGATTCAAGATATGAGAAAATAACCAAGACACTGATTCCACTATTACACATGAATGAATAACGGTAAATAACCCAAAACTCTAATTATCTTTTAAATCCCTTGTTTCTTAATTCACAAATAATCAGACAAATTCTCAAAAATTAATTGTATCCCCTAAGCATAGATTATCTTAATGCAAACATAACCTATCTAATTGAATCACAACTAATGAAAAGAATTTTTGCAAACAATTAAAACTCTGCAAAAGCAGTGATTGAGCGAATTATTAATTATAAATTAGAGAAAATAAAATAGTTACCAATTTATTCATGCGTAAATAGCTTCCTCATTGCCTTGGTTGTGGGAGAATTAGCCGCTCATCATGTTGGAAACACGCTCAAAAATCATTTTTATTGCTCAAATGAGGTGTACAAATGATGAAATGGAGAAAATGATGAAAATAAGGTGTTTGCAACGATTATAAGTGTTGTAACCACCGTTACAAAGAATGATAAAACTGTTACTTTTCTTTTAAGTCTGCCTCCGTATTACGACCCTCGCCTAAGTGTCGTTGACACTGTAGAAGAACGACTGCCTCTGGTGGTCTTTTGTTCTTGGTGTTCTTCACAGCAGCAGAAAATGGCGATCTCTGCAACTTCGATTTTTTGGCTCTTGTAGTGTTCTAAAACCTCCCAAACTCTCCGTCCCCCTTGTACGAATCCCCTACTCCTCTTTTATACCCAACAGGACAAAGGAATCACACGCAATAACTCAAAATAATCTGTCATCACTCGGCAGTGAAGAAAATATATTTTCTTTCCTTTTTTGTTTCCTGCACGCGTCTGACAGATGAAATATATCCTTGTTTATCTCTTACACGCTCCTGGTGGTTGCTCGAGCCAACAATCATGCACAGAACACGTTCAAAAACTCCAAAACTCATGCAAACCCGTGAAAAACTCCCCTCGTGTACGTGCTGCTCTGATTTCTTCTATAGGATTATCCATCCAAAACTGGTCGAACAAAAGGCCTATACCAGCCCTGTTAGGTCCAAAGGAAGCTACCCAAACAATCTCAGCCATTTAGTCTCACGGGAACAGCTTTAAAATCGCAACCCTAATTCCGGGTTCTTTGAAACCAGATTTTCCCATAAAAACCAGGATTTGAAATGGAGAAGAAGGTCAACCCTTATCCAACAGCTGGGGGTGCGAATATCAATTGGGTGCCCCTTAGTAATTGGGTTACCCCTTATCCAAAGTGGGAGTCCGAATATCAAATGTCCTCCAGGGGTGTTCCGAGCAACTTTTCGAGCCGAATTTTCCAACAATCTTTATTTCCAAAAGATACCTACAAACACACAAAACACCATAATAAGGACAAGAACGAGTACTAACAATACGAAACATTTAGGAAAAATTAGACACATAAATGCGTCTATCAAATACCCCCAATTGGAATTTCGCATCGGGGTACTTCCTCCTGTAGTCAATAAGTATGCCAACCAAGGAGATTCTTTAGTGCCTTCCAAAGTTCTGCGTAGATAGTTAGGGTCTGGAGTAAAGGTTTTGTGGGTACACCTACGGTAAACCCTCTAGGAGACAACACTCCGCCACTAGGGACACCTAGGGGTTCAAATGATTTTTATTTTCTAGAATAAATTTGCTCGAGGACTAGCAAATAATAAGTTTGGGGGTATTTGATAGACACATTTTTGTGTCTAATTTGATCTCAATACTATATATTGTTGGCACTCGATTTTGTACTTATTATGGTGTTTTTATGTTTGTGTAGGTGTTTTTGGATAAATACACTTGTGTGGAAAAAGTTGCTCAAAAAGTGTTAGTTGGACCCCCGGGAGAAAAGTGATAATGGCACCCTCATTTTGGATAAGGGCACCCCAGGCACCTCAGATGATAAAGGCGCCCCTGTTTTGGATCGGGGCACTTCATCCTCTCCATTTCAAATTTCAGTTTTGGCGGGAAAATCTGTTCTTCTTGGCAGATTCTTTCTTGGATTTTTGGGCGTGCTAGAAGGCGACTCAATGGCTGAAACTTCTTGGGATGGTCTGTTTGGGCTTAACAGACGTGGTGTATGTATTTGGTTCGACTAAATTTGGCTGAATAATTCAAACGAAGAGAACGAGAGGTGCGTGTGCAAGGGAAGAGTTTTCACGGGATATCGTGAATCACTGTGAGCTTTGAGACGTGCACTGCTCGTGTTTGGAGTGTGTGGGTTGTTGCCAGACGAGTGTAGAAGGTAAATGAGGAAGAAAATAACAGCTGAAGGCGCGTGATGAAGAAAATAAAGAAAAAAATATCCCGTATCTTGCATGGAGAATAATCAAAAATATATTGCAATTACACGCGAGATTTTGCTTCTGCTGGGTTATAAATAGGTGCTGGGATGTCATAGAAGAGTTACGGAGAGTTAGGGAGAGGTATAGAGCCTCAACAGAGCCGGAGAATCAAGTTCCAGAGAACACCATTGCTGCTGCTGCTACACCTCAAGAACACGAAGAACAGATGACCAAAGGCGTCGTTTTCGCTGATGGTAAAGACTCACGGACGTGGGTCGTAGTTTATAGGGCAGACTTAAAACAACAACAACATTTCACTTTATCGTTCTTTGTAACAGTGTTTGCAACACTTATAAACGTTGCAAACACCCGATTTACATCATTTTCTCCATTTCATCATTTGTAAGCACCTTTGAGCAATAAAATCATATTTTGAGCGTGTTTCCAACATGATGAGCTAGACTCCAACACTGGGACGACGGAGGAAGACGAATTTCATACATGGGTAAAATTATTTAATTCTTTTTAAGACTTTTGCATTAATTTTAATTGAAATATGATTTGAATTAATTGGTTGTCATTTAATTTGATGAGGTATGCTTAGCTTAAATGTTTTGATACATCATGCTTAGGATTTACAACCAATCTTTTAAGAATCTATCTTGGCAAAATCAGAGTCCGTGTTAATTTTATTTATTGATCTTTAATTGTTGAGAATAAATAAATTGAACCCTATGTTATGAATTCGACGAAATCCTAGTCCCAGTAACACTCTTCATCTTGTGACAATATTTGTATATATTTTTCTTTTATTTTAGTTTATTAAATCCTAAATTCGATTTCAACAAGTCCGAGTGAACGACAACCCTTCTTACTACAACAACATCATTGAAAAATACCATCAAGAATCTCCTTGGTTGGCATACTTATTGACTACAGGAGGAAGTACCCTGATGCGAAATTCCAATTGTTGTACACGAGTTTGCACTCAAGCATACTTAAAATTCATATAAAGTGACAGAGCTCTACTCAGATAGTTTCTAGACATCATAAACCGGAGTCAACCAATCACATGGGTAGATTAAGAAGATGGATGTTGAGAAAAACGTGGATGATGTTGACTAAGGTGAACCTATCCTAATGGACTGAGATACTGGTCTGGACTATTATCAACACACTGGCATATACAAGGGAACCAGTGGTCGATAATCCTAACTCTAGGTCAACACAACTGGCATATACAAGGGTTCCAGTGGTCGACTTTATTGAATTTATTCCGGTTGGTCTAGTGGTCCGGTCTTTTTTATTTTTTTTTTTTTTTGGTATCTCAGTCACTCTATTTCACCCTAGCAATGGTAAAGAGAAAAATAAAAAGAAGTGATCGGGATTCTTTCGATGTTTCCATCACGAAGATATGGCGAAACTATCATGTTTTCTTTTCTAACACCCGAGCTATGTGCTTTTATGAATAGACTTTTTAGATGTTTCCATCTAATCAGATTGGTTCCTCAACTCCTACAACCAAAATGCTTCCATCCACTTAGATTGGTTAGTGCCGACCTTAATAAACTTAAATTTCTAGTCTCGGAGTTTATTTATTGCAACTAAAAACTAACAAGAAGTTTTTCCCCACCCCAAACTTAAATCTAACATTGTCCTCAATGTTTCTAATGAAAGAGCAATACCAAAAGTAAAGTAACATGAGGAATCGGTAAAGAGAAGTCGGAAAGATAGTACAGGTGAAGAGAAAAACTAATATACAACATACAATCGCCTCGATGGTCAATCAAGGGTAAACGGGGTCCTCCAGAGGGACCTCCTCAACATCACCTGTAGAGAAGGGTTCTAAAAAGGGTTTCAATCTCTCGACCGTTAACCTTGAAGAACTACTACCATTTGGTGTCTCGATCTCAACGAGCTCCATGAGGAAATACAGTGCGAACAATAAAAGGACCCGTCCACCGAGAACGTAACTTCCCGGGGAAAAGATGCAAGCGGGTATCATACAGAAGAACTTTTTGACCTGGAGAAAATGATTTCCGTAAAATATTTCTATCATGCACAAGTTTCATTTTGTTCTTATACTCCTTCGTACTATCGTAAGCATCTATACGAATCTCGTCCAACTCATTGAGCTGGAGTTTCCTATGGGCTCCTGCCTTGTCAAGTGAAAAATTTAGCTGCTTAACAGCCCAATAAGCTCTATGTTCTAACTCAACAGGTAAATGACAAGCCTTGCCATAAACAAGCCGATAAGGAGACATTCCAATAGGGGTTTTAAACGCAGTACGGTAAGCCCATAAGGCATCAGTAAGCCTAGACGACCAGTCTTTCCGATTAGGATTAACTATTTTCTCTAATATACGTTTTATCTCCCTATTAGAAACCTCTACCTGACCACTAGTATGCGGATGATATGGGGTAGTTACCTTATGTGTAATACCATATTTCTTCATCAGAAGCCTAAAAGGTCCATTACAAAAGTGCGACCCTCCATCACTAATTATAGCTCGCGGTGTACCAAAACGTGTAAGTATATTATTTTTCAAGAACTCAATCACAACCCTATGGTCATTGGTTTTACACGCAACCGCCTCAATCCACTTATAGACATAGTCTACGGCGACAAGGATGTATAGGTTACCAAAGGAATTAGGAAACAGACCCATAAAGTCAATACCCCACACATCAAAGACCTCAACGATTAAAATAGGGTTCAAGGGCATCATGTTCCTACGGGAAATGGTTCCTAATTTCTGGCAACGTTCACAAGTAACACAGTAACTGTGGGAGTCTTTAAACAACGAAGGCCGATAGAATCCCACCTTTGTAATATCTTAGCGGCGAGTCTTCTTAGCACTAAAGTGACCCCCACAAGCATGATCATGACAAAAGGAAATAATACTGGACTGGTCACTCTCAGGTATACATCTCCTAATAATCTGGTCTGGACAATACTTAAACAAATAAGGATCATCCCAAAAGAAGTGCTTAACCTCGGCTAAAAATCTAGAACGATCTTGTTTACCCCAATGTTGGGGCATTCGACCAGTAACAAGATAATTCACTATATTTGCATACCAAGGTGATTAGGACACAGAGAACAATTGTTCATCGGGAAAGCTATCCCTTATATGAATGGAATCATCAGGAAACTACCAACTAGCCTAGACAAGTGGTCTCTGCTACTACATTTTACGCACCCTTTTTGTCTCTAATGTCTGGACAAAATTCTTGTAATAAAAGGATCCATCTAATCAATCTAGGTTTGGTATCCTTCTTTGACAAAAGGTATTTCAAAGCAGCATGATCGGTCTAGATTACGATCTTAGAACCTAAGAGATAGGGTCTAAACTTGTCTAAGGCAAACACAATGGCCAACAGTTCCTTCTCTGTAGTGGTATAGTTCAACTGGGCATCATTCAGAGTTTTGCTAGCATAATAAATCACATGAAGTAATTTGTTTTCTCGCTGACCTAGCACAACACCAATAGCATAATCTGAAGCATCGCACATGATCTCAAAGGGTAGGTTCCAGTTAGGTGCTTGGACTATGGGGGCGGTAGTGAGTAAAGTCTTAAGCTTCTCAAAAGCCTCTAAACAAGCATCATCAAAGACAAACTTAACATCTTTTGCAAGCAAATTGCAAAGAGGTCTAGAAATCAAGCTAAAATCCTTAATGAATCGACGATAAAAACCAGCATGCCCTAAGAATGACCTAATATCTTTTATGGTTTTTGGGACTGTAAAGTCTTAATAAGGTCAACTTTGGCTTTATCTACCTCTATACCCTTAGAAGATACGATATGCCCTAAAACAATTCCTGATCGAACCATGAAATGACATTTCTCCCAATTAAGCACTAGATTCTTTTCCTTACATCTAGTCAACACTAATGACAAATGATGCAAGCACTCATCGAAATACGAACCAAACACTGAAAAATCATCCATAAAGACCTCCAAGAACCGCTCTACCATATCTGAAAATATGCTCATCATGCAACGTTGAAAAGTTGCAGGGGCGTTACATAGCCCGAAAGGCATGCGTCTATACGCAAAGGTACCAAAGGGACAGGTAAAAGTGGTTTTCTCCTGGTCTTACTGGGGCAATGACGATACGATTATAGCCATAGTAGCCATCTAAAAAGCAAGAATGACTATGTCCGGCTAATCTCTCTAGCATCAGGGTCGATAAAGGGAAGGGGAAAGTGGTCCTTTCTAGTGACCTTGTTAAATTTCCTATAGTCAATACAAACACGCCAACCCGTGGTCACTCGGGTAGGGATTAACTCATTGTTATCATTACGGACTACGGTAATACCGGATTTCTTGGGAACAACCTTTGAAGGCAGGGCTGACCCACTTACCATCCGAAATGGGGTAGATAATGCCTGTATCTAATGACTTAAGGATCTCGGTTCGAACTACTTCTTTCATATTGGGGTTTAGTCTTCGTTGCATCTCCCTAGAAGGTTTGGTATCTTCCTCTAAATAGATCGATGCATACAAACGAGTAGGACTTATACCCTTAATGTCTGCTATGGTCCACCCTAAAGCTTCCTTGTTATTTTGAAGGACGGTCACTAGCCTACTTTCCTGATCACTATCCAAGTCGGAAGCAACAATCACAGGTAAAGTTTCAGATGGGCCTAAAAACACGTACTTCAGGGTATCTGGCAATGGTTTTAGGTCCAACTTAAGAGGCTCTTCTAACGAAGGAACTTGGGTAGACTTAGAAACTGGTAGTGGTTCGAACTTAGGTTTCCATCCATTACTAGTGTCTAACAAAGGGGTTGAATCTAGCAAAGCATTCACCTCATTAATCACATCATCATCATCAAAATCAATCCCAAAGTGAGCTAGGCATTTCTCTAATGGATCTTCTAACAAAGTGTTTGGTAATGACTCCTCGACTAATGTTCCTATCATGTTCACCTCTTCTATGCTCGAGTCATCTAGTTCAGAGGGTAGTGATAGGTGTAGAATACATCGTATTTTACTATATAGTAGTTACGCTTTCTTTGCTATTTTTCTTGTGAATTATGCACTTTACGTGTGTTTTTGAGTTATTAGGTACTGAGTCGCACGGAGGAAAAGAAGGAGAAATTACCCAATTTGAGCAAAAGGGCGAAATTGTCATCTCACAGGCAAGTGTTATATGGAGCTGACCCAAGGTTAAGGGGCAACTCTATTAGGAGGAGTATTAAATGAAGCCAGCTGTGGTTATGGGGTGACCACATGTTATGGGGCATCCTTTGGGGTGTCCCTTATCGATGAAAAGGGGTGTCATCATCAAGTCTTATCTAAAACACCAAATCGAGAGAATATGTTTCTCTCATTCATTTACTTTTCTGGCGAGAGAGGAAGTGAGGCAGCCATGGATCGAGATGTTGAGAGAATTACAGGGAGAGATTGAGAGGGTGGTGGTTTTAATAGATGGTTGATCAATTTAGTTACTAGGGTTGACGAGTTTGTGTGATTCTACACGAGAGAAGAGAGGAAAAATGGCTCGCTGTTGTTGGTCCGAGAGATGAAATTGTGAGGAAAGAAAAGTTAATTGATGATTGAATCGAGTACCAGGAAAGGGAGGAAGATTATGTTGATATTGTGAAGAACAAGGAGGATTTGATGGTTACGGTTAGGGTTACGAGTCATATATGGTTGAGAGACAAACAGGGGAACAAAGGGTTTGAGCGGATTTGGATATGGCGGTGGTATGATTGAATTTGAGGGATTACGAGTTGGGGTTTCTACGGATTTTGTGGCTGCTCTAGATTTGTGAGGATGAGCTCGAGCACGAGAGGAGGCAATGGAGAGATTCGGGGAGGAATGGCTAAAGGGATCGATGGTTGATTTTGTTTTGGTGTGAAGACTCGGATGGAGGGATATTCAAGTTAATGCGAGAGGATATGAAGGAGGGTTTGAAATGAATTGTGTGAATCGATCTTTGCAAAGAAGAGGGGTTTGATGCGAATTTGAAATTGGTGACGGGTTTGTGAATTGAAGATAGTGGTACTGTGTTCGTGGCATGGTGCATCCGGGTTGATGGTGCTAATAGAAGGTTGGAGCAAGCAAGGATCTTTGTTGATTGTGAGGAAGAATATGAATCCAGCGTGAAGTCGGTGAAGATGAAATTGTTGCTTGAGTGGAATGAATTACGAGGTACAAGAATTGCAGGGGTTGTATGCTTGGTGGTTTTTAGTGGATTTGGTTTGCAGTTGGAGTTGTTATTATGCAGGACTGCAATTCAGGTTATGGAGGTGTAGAATGATCGTACTCGGGGCTCGAGGTGAAGGCTGGAACCGGTGATTAGGAAATTGCGGGGCATGGATGCATTCTTTGTTGGAGTTGTTGCTATTGAGATATTTTTGGCAATGGCGAGAGGCTAATGGTTGTGGTCTTGATAACAAGATTAATATCTTTTTGGTATTACAGTGCAAGAGGACGGTCGAGATAGTGTTCTTTATAGTGATCTTTGTCACGAGAAATGGACTTAGATGGTGGAAGCTCAAGTTATAGGTGGAGTTGAGCTGAATTGAATGAGTGTGGATGTTTGTAATGTTGTCTCAAAGCGAAGCGACTAAGACGGTAAAGCAACGATGTTGTTTGGTGAGCTGATTGAGAACATAAGACCTAGATGAATGATTAGGTTTTATAAGTTTCACGGGGACTATTTAAGACGGGATGTTACGGGGGATTGGTGCTTTGCGGGAGGGACTATTAAACACAAAGCAGTCTTTGGTTAGTTGAGTTGGAGTTCTTGGTATTTGCTTTGTGAGCTTGGTGGGTATTAAGTGATGGCACGAGGAGATGAATCTTTGTGTTGCGAGGCAAATGGGGCTGTTGGTGTTGTTTGGTGATGCTAGCGAGAGGTTGAATTTGGCTAGTTTGTGTGAGTTTGCGGGGGAAGCTGCAGGTGTTAGCTACGGCTTGAGTCATAGAATGAAGTATAATGATGAGAAAGGTGATATGGTGAGTACATGGAGCTTTAAGGGTTGGCAAGAATTGACAGAGTGTTGTGTTTTGTCATAGTTTCGGTGGTCTTTCTTTGTTGATAGTGGAGTGCAAATGGTCATGACTTGAAAGGAGAAGTGTGATCATTGTGCATCACAAGGGTTTGGCTGAAGCACAATGATGGTACATCAGAATTCAACCTGTGCAATGGCCTGGCTTGGCTTAGCCATCCAGTTCTGACCCAATCCAACTCAGTTCTCACCCGATCCTGACCCGATCCAACCCAGTTGACCCGGCCGTTCTGACCCGGTGACCGGTTTGACTTTGCCGGTCACCTGAGACACTTTCCCGGCGACTATTCCGGCGGGATTCCGGCCATAATCCCGATTTTCCATGCGAGCGTTTTGGGACAAAATTTCTACACGGGTTTCTCTCCATGGGGGCGGGTGAATTTCTAACTAATGGACTTTGAAGACAAAACCTAGTTTTGGAAGGAGAAAAAGAGTATAAAGGGAAGACTTCTACAATTTTAGACACCACGTTTTATTATCTCCTCTACTTAGTTTTCTAGGGTTTACACCATGAAGTCTTTTCTCTTTCTTCTTGTTATGAACTCCATGAATATGAACTAAGTTTTTATTATTGGTTGAAGATGTAGTTGGATTTTGCAACCAAGTTATGATTTTTATGAATTAGTTTTCTCTCAATATTATCGTTCACTTTCTACGGGTTATAATAATTGCATGATTGAAGTATTGCAATATGATTGAATGTTTGTTTAGTTAAGTCTAGAATTGATTGAACTCACATCCATATCTATAGCTATTTTAGGGTTTTCATCGAGCGATAACCTTGAATACGAGTAGCATGATATGATTAGGGTTTGTAGTGATACATCCTCGTAATCATATGTAGAAATTGACCTTTGTTCGAATTGTTTGCGCAATGTATTTCAATTGCATTGATTAGCCTATTTCTGAAACTTAATGCTCCTAGGAATTGAACTTGATTAGCGCAAGGCGTTAGGTTATTCTTTAGGTAGATTTCACATACGCAGCCCTAATGTGTGTGTTGATAACTTTGGAAATTACGGAGTATTCTTGCAATAAGGTATTCTATGGCTTTTGATGATAGCGGGATTAAATACGAATTCTATTCATATATTCATAAACTTGTTTACAATTGAAGATGAAACCTTTATCCAATATTTTCACATCCTTGATTTGCGTACTTTATTTGTTTTTTGTTTATTTTTATTTACACAATCGAAATTCTTAGGGTGTTTTATATAGGAAACCATAACAATTTGACAACCTAGACCTCTCTCTGTGGGATCGATCCTTTCTTGCCCTTGCTATATTTATATTTTGAGTAGTAAGAAAGTGTAATTTATTTTGACGCTTACGACAGTGGTCAAATTTTGCGCCGATTCCGGGAGGGCAGTGATTGTTAATTGTTTTTGGTTTCTTATTTTTGTTTTAGTTTTGTTTTACTTTTCTTATTCTTTGGTTCTTAACCGAGTTTTGAGAATCTCGTTTCAGGTACCAATTGCTATGGACGGAGCATATTGGAGCAATCAATACGTCTTTCAACCTCAACAACATGAAAACTATCACCCTTATGGGGAATACAATCAAAACCAATCCTTTGGTTATGGTCAATATTCCACGTACCCTTTTAGTTGTTCTCATACATTCCAACCTTCTTACGGTGGGTATGTAAGTGAGCAACCACAAGGAGGGGAGACTAGTTGTACTCCTATTAATTTTTCCTCTAGTTTGGTAGATGAGATGCAGCAATTTATGGACAGCATGGAGTCAATTTGTGGACAACCAAGCGTGGAACCAATTTCATCGACCGAATGTGCTCATGGTATGTTTGGCCCAATTTATGATCGTAGTTATGATCATCCACCCATTCAAAGGGAATATAATTGGCCTAACAATAATGAAGTAAGTAATTCTACTTTTTCTTTGTCGAATGAGCTTTACAAACAAATGGAACACTATATTCAGAATTTGGATGGAACACTCCAAGAGCTTCAAAAAGGTGTTTCCACTTTAAGACAAGGGATTGAAGAGTACAAGGAGGAAATGAATAATTATGTTGAAAAAGGCGAACCTTTGGGGACTTTTGTTGATATTTGTGTAGTTAACTCAACTCTTGATCGTAATAATGATCATTCACCTATTCAAAAGGATGAGTTCGAGATTAGCAACACTAAATTCAGCGAGGAACAAGATTATGTTGACTATGATAGTGATGATTATTATGAAAAAACATCGTTTGAACCAACTCATGGTGACATCCCCGAGGAGTGTACAATGGAGTCTTTTTGGGATCAAGATGAAGACGAAGAGGAATATGTCGACACTTGTGTAGATTACTCAAGCATTGATCTTTATAACGATCAAGAACCTATTCAAAAGGTAGAGCTTGAGGATGATGCAATGAGTGTTCTAAAGAAATTCCTTATGGACAATATTGCATCCGCAAAAGAGTATGTGCCTTACAACAAAAAGGAGGAATATGTTGAGAATGAGACGGTTATGACCAATATTGTGGAAGACCCAATTGAGCTTGCAAATAATTGTAATGATAATGTTTATGTCGATACTTTGGTTAAGGCAGAAACGGACGAAGAATGGTTGCAAGGTTTGATAGAGGACCATGATATAAAAGAGGTGAATAATTCACTTGAGTTTTTCAAGGATGAATAGGATTCCGTGCTACAAGAGATTGTGCAAGGTTTATCTAACCCTTTGCCTATTGTTTCTTCTCCTTTACCTCTTATTGGTTTGAATGTATGTGCTTCGAAAACATTGTTGAATGACTTTGTTTCTCGATTTCCGTCATTAGAGATACTTGATTCTCATACTATGCAGGTTATGGAACCAGAAACCGTGGAGGTACCCGACTCCTATATTCTTTATACACTTCCAAGTGTGGACAAGAATAAGTGTGGGGGAAGCTTTTATCGGTTCATAGCTTCACTTTTGCTTTATGTTACTAATATTTGTGTGAAGCTAGTGTTTGCAAAACAGGTTCTATGGACGGATCCCCAACTTTTCAGATTATTGGTGTATGGGGAATGAATCTTACAAGAAGCTAAGTCGGGCCGTCGACTTTAAAACAAGCGCTTAGTGGGAGGCAACCCGCCGGTTTTGTATCTCTTATCCTTTTGCATTTTATTTTTGTTTCGTTTATTTATTTTTTTTTACTGTTTTCATATCATATTTGCATCCCTATGTTTAATTTCATTGAGTCCGTAATCTATCTTAGAAGAAAATTATGATGAATACCTTTTCGTCAGAAAATTTCAGACTGCGCGTAGTTCAGTCCAGAGACCATAACTGTCATACCGTTTATCAAAACACTGTGAAATTTTGACAATGTGTAGAAAACACGTAGGTGAACAACTTTTGTGAAATGGAGTTTTTCCAAATTCCTTACCAATTTGCACAGTTTTTGCGTTTTATCTGCTGTTACGTCAGAATTCAGAACTTTCGGTTTTACACATTGAGGACAATGTGAAGTTTAAGTGTGGGGAGCATTTATATGTTTGTATAGTTTGTTTTTGACACCATTAGTGGATGGAACCATTTTGAATGCAGGAGTTGAGGAACCAATTAACTAAAAGGGAAGAATATAGCTCAGAAATCACAAATTAACATGATAGTTGTTACCATATCTCGGAATATCACCATATCGCATTCTATTTTGATTTTTCCATATTTATCTATTGTTCTCTAAGTGCTTTGGTGGGTCACTAAACATCGACGTGTTATTACTGCTAGGATGAAATAGAGTGATTGAGTTACAAAAAAAAAAAAAAAAAAAAAAAAAAAAATTGAACAAGAAAAGAAAAAAAAAAATGAAAAAATTTATGAAAAGAAAAAAAAAAGGACCGATCAATTAGACCAAAACGGAATAAAAAGACACTTGGGAATAACAGTATGTGTGAAACGTAGTCCCTGTCTCCGTCGCCTAAACAAGCGTGGAATGCAGGATCCAAGGCAACTATCATGTACTTGCGACAAGGAAGCATGCGCTTGGATCCAAAAGATCTAATCAAAAAATAAAAAAAAAGAGAAATTGGATCCAGTTTGATCCAATCATATAAGAAAAAAAAAGAAAGAAAAGAAATTATTATTGTGTTGAATAAAGTCACTCTTGGTTCCTTGTATATGCCAATTGATTTGATGTAGCATTCGGCACCGGTGGCTCAATCCAATAGGATTAGGTTCATCTTAGCGGTGACCTTGATGAGATATGGGAAACATCGAACACTTGTGAATATTCGCCAACATCTACATCTTTATCCATCTTCTTAATCTTTTCATTGTGATTGTGGTTTGTTAGTTTAGAGTATTGTGGCTTGTTCGACTATCTAATTAGAGTTTACTAATATATGAATTGAATTTGCAAGGTACCTCCTCCTGTAGTCATTTTGGATTCGTTCATTGATTTGTCACGAATAGACGGAGTTTGAAAAATAGGTTTTGTGGGTAAATCTCTAGTAAACCCTCACGAGACTATAACTCGTCCACTAGGGACACCTAGGGGTTTAAAGGCTTGTTATTTATGCTAAAAGTGACCGTAGCCTCGACGACACGGAGTTGTTGTATTTTATTGTTTTGTTTGATTTGCTCGAGGACTAGCAAAGTCTAAGTGTGGGGAATTTGATAGGTGTAGAATACACCGTATTTACTATATATAGTAGTTACGCTTTCTTTGCTATTTTTCTTGTGAATTATGCACTTTACGTGTGTTTTTGAGTTATTAGGTACTGCAGAGTCGCACGGAGGAAAAGAAGGAGAAATTACCCAATTTGAGCAAAAGGGCGAAATTGTCATCTCACGAGCAAGTGTTATATGGAGTGACCCAAGGTTAAGGGGCAACTCTATTAGGAGGAGTATTAAATGAAGCCATTTGTGGTTAAGGGGTGACCACATGTTATGGGGCATCCCTTTGGGGTGTCCCTTATCGATGAAAAGGGGTGTCATCATCAAGTCTTATCCTAAAACACCAAATCGAGAGAATATGTTTCTCTCATTCATTTACTTTTTCACCCGAAGGCGAGAGAGGAAGTGAGGCAGCCATGGATCGAGATGTTGAGAGAATTACAGGGGAGAGATTGAGAGGGTGGTGGTTTTAATAGATGGTTGATCAATTTAGTTACTAGGGTTGACGAGTTTGTGTGATTCTACACAGAGAAGAGAGGAAAAATGGTCTGCTGTTGTTGGTCAGAGATGAAATTGTGAGGAAAGAAAAGTTAATTGATGATTGAATCGAGTACCGGGGAAAGGGAGGAAGATTATGTTGATATTGTGAAGAACAAGGAGGATTTGATGGTTATGGTTAGGGTTCGAGTCATATATGGTTGAGAGACAAACGAGGGAACAAAGGGTTTGAACGGATTTGGATATGGCGGTGGTATGATTGAATTTGAGGATTACGAGTTGGGGTTTCTACGGATTTTGTGGCTGCTCTAGATTTGTGAGGATGAGCTCGAGCACAGAGGAGGCAATGGAGAGATTCAGGGAGGAATGGCTAAAAGGGATCGATGGTTGATTTTGTTTTGAGCTGTGAAGACTCAGATGGAGGGATATTCAAGTTAATACGAGAGGATATGAAGGAGGGTTTGAAATGAATCTTTTGTGTGAATCGATCTTTGCAAAGAAAGAGGGGTTTGATGCGAATTTGAAATTGGTGACGGGTTTGTGAATTGAAGATAGTGGTGCCGTGTGTTCGTGGCATGGTGCATCCGGAGTTGATGGTGCTAATAGAAGGTTGGAGCAAGCAAGGATCTTTGTTGATTGTGAGGGAAGAATATGAATCCAAAGTGTGAAGTGGTGAAGATGAAATTGCTTGCTGAACTGGAATGAATTACAAGGTACAAGAATTGCCGGGGGTTGTATGCTTGGTGGTTTTTAGTGGATTTGGTTTGCGGTTGGAGTTGATATTATGCGGGACTGCGAGTTCAGTTATGGAGGTGTAGAATGATCGTACTCGGGGCTCGAGGTGAAAGTGGAACTGGTGATTAGAAATTGCAGGGCATGGATGCATTTCTTTGTTGGAGTTGTTGCTATTGAGATATTTTTGGCAATGGCGAGAGGCTAATGGTTGTGGTCTTGATAACAAGATTAATATGTCTTTGGTATTACAGTGCAAGAGGACCGGTCTGGGAGATAGTGTTCTTTATAGTGATCTTTATCACGAAATGGACTTAGATGGTGGAAGCTCAAGTTATACCTGGAGTTGAGCTGAACCGAATGAGTGTGGATGTTTGTAATGTTGTCTCAAAGCGAAGCGACTAAGACGGTAAAGCAACGATGTTCTTTGGTGAGCTGATTCTGAACATAAGACCTAGATGAATGATTAGGTTTTATAAGTTTCACATGGACTATTTAAGACGGATGTTACTGAGGGGATTGGTCTTCTGCAGGAGGGACTATTAAACCCGAAAGCGGTCTTTGGTTAGTTGAGTTGGAGTTCTTTGGTATTTGCACTTTGTGAGCTTGGTGGGTATTAAGTGATGGCTTTGAGGAGATGAATCACGTATTTGCGGGCAAATGGGGCTACATTGGTGTTGTTTGGTGATGCTAGCAGAGGTTGAGGCCGGCTAGTTTTGTGTGAGTTTGCGGGAAAGCTGCAGGTGTTAGCTCTGGCTTGAGTCATAGAATGAAGTATAAGGATGAGAAAGGACTGATATGGCTGAGTACATGGAGCTTTAAGGGTTGGCAAGAATTGACAGGAGTGTTGTGTTTGCTGTCATAGTTTCAGGTGGTGCTGCTGTTGATAGTGGAGTGCAAATGGTCATGACTTGAAAGGAGAAGTGTGATCATTGTGCATCACAAGGGTTTGGCTGAAGCACAATGATGGTACATCAGAATTCAACCTGTGCAATGGCCTGGCTTGGCTTAGCCATCCAGTTCTGACCCAATCCAACTCAGTTCTCACCCGATCCTGACCCGATCCAACCCAGTTGACCCGGCCGTTCGACCCGGTGACCGGTTTGACTTTGCCGGTCACCTGAGACACTTTCCGGCGACTATTCCGACGGGATTCCGGCCATAATCCCAGTTTTCCGGCGAGCGTTTTTGGGACAAAATTTCTACACGGGTTTCTCTCCATGGTGGGCCGGGTGAATTTCTAACTAATGGACTTTGAAGACAAAACCTAGTTTTGGAAGGAGAAAAAAACTACAAAAGGGAAGACTTCTACAATGTTTTGGACCACGTTTTATTAGGATCTCTTCTCTACTTAGTTTTCTAGGGTTTACACCATGAAGTCTTTTCTCTTTCTTCTTGTTATGAACTCCATGAATATGAACTAAGTTTTTATTATTGGTTGAAGATGTAGTTGGATTTTGCAACCAAGTTATGATTTTTATGAATTAGTTTTTCTCTCAATATTATCGTTCACTTTCTACGGGTTATAATAATTGCATGATTGAAGTATTGCAATATGATTGAATGTTTGTTTAGTTAAGTCTAGAATTGATTGAACTCACATCCATATCTATAGCTATTTTAGGGTTTTCATCGAGCGATAACCTTGAATACGAGTAGCATGATATGATTAGGGTTTGTAGTGATACATCCTCGTAGTCATATGTAGAAATTGACCTTTGTTCGAATTGTTTGCGCAATGTATTTCAATTGCATTGATTAGCCTATTTCAAAACTTAATGCTCCTAGGAATTGAACTTGATTAGCGCAAGGCGTTAGGTTATTCTTTAGGTAGATTTCACATACGTGACCTAATGTGTGTGTTGATAACTTTGGAAATTACGGAGTATTCTTGCAATAAGGTATTCTATGGCTTTTGATGATAGCGGGATTAAATACGAATTCTATTCATATATTCATAAACTTGTTTACAATTGAAGATGAAACCTTTATCCAATATTTTCACATCCTTGATTTGCGTACTTTATTTGTTTTTTGTTTATTTTTATTTACACAATCAGAAATTCTTAGGGTGTTTTATATAGGAAACCATAACAATTTGACAACCTAGACCTCTCTGTGGGATCGATCCTTTCTTGCCCTTGCTATATTTATATTTTGAGTAGTAAGAAAGTGTAATTTATTTTTGACGCTTACGACAGCGGTCAGGTAGCTTACTAATATGAAAGACGTTCAACTCAATAGTAATATTACCAAAAGACAAGTTCATAATACCAGTTCGACAGTTTAATGATCGCATTGGATGTAGCTAAAAACGGGCGACCTAAAATTAGGTATACGGTTCTCGGGTCGGGGGCGGGTTGGGTATCTAGGATAACAAAATCCACCGGATAAATAAACTTGTCGACCTCTATGAGAACATCCTCGATCACACCCCGAGGAATTTTAACGGACCTATCAGCTAACTGAAGAGTCATCTGGGTAGGTTTCATCTCACCAAGTCCTAGCTTAAGGTACACATGGTATGGGAGTAAGTTCACACTGGCTCCTAAGTCAAGCAAAGCTTTCTCAACACGGTATTTACCTATTGTGCAAGAAATAGTAGGGGACCCTGGGTCCTTATACTTAGGAGTAGTGGTATTACGAATAATAGAACTCACATGACTAGCTAGGAAGGCTTTCTTTTGAACACTTAGATTACGCTTTCGTGTACACAAGTCCTTAAGAAACTTGGCATAAGCGGGAATCGCTTAATCGCATCCAACAATGGGAGGTTGATAGTAACCCGCTTAAAAACCTCCAATATATCATTAAAGTTGGACTCCCTCCTAGTTGGAACTAGCATTTGGGGGAACGGGGCTCTAGGAAACAAAGCCTGGTTCAATATGACCCTCATTGGTCTCATTAGAGACTTTATCGGTCTCCTCATTTTTACGGCTCGGAAGGGTGAACTACAACATGTTCACTTTCGGGCATGGCGACCTTATTGTCAACTTTCTTTCCACTCCTAAGGGTTGTAATAGAATTCACATGATTGTACGATTTCTCTCCTTTAGGGTTAGGATCGGTATGACTAGGGAACCTTCCATCTTCTCTCTCACTAAGGAACTTAGCTATTTGGCCGACTTGAAGTTCTAATTTAGCAAGGAACTCGGGAATTATTCTTAAATTCTGCTTGGTTTCCTCTTGAAAATTACCGTGGCTCTTTACTAACATTTCTGGCTTTGTGTTAACATATCCTGGCTCTTTTTTAGTATACTAAGAGATTCCTCTAAGCTAGTCATTCTACTCTCGAAGGGTTAAGTGCATTGGGGTTGACTGAAGAGTTCTTAGCATAACCAAAACCCAGGGGAGGCTGAGAATTACTAGGGTGACTTTGATTACGGCCCTTAGACTAAGAGAAGTTAGGATGGTTTCTCCAACCAGGGGTTGTAGGTCTCGAGTATGGGTCATACTTCCGACGGTTCTCAAACCTAGCATTGTTATAGACAACGTGAGCTTGCTCTTCACTAACCCTGACCTTCCCAAAATGAGTTATCGGGATCTATTCCACAACTAGATACTTGAGAGGTTCTATTAGGTTCACCAAGGGACCTATTTTTAGAATGACCCACTTCCAAAGCTTCTAACCTTCCTCGGATAAAGCGGCAAACTTAGCATCGACCCCGAAGCTTGTATCCACCATATTGGTGCTACTTCTATTAACCAAGAGTCTTTTAGGGGGTTCAACACAAGACTCCCCTTTGTTGGGATTTCTCAAAGCAACAACTCCTAAGAAGGTAAAGGCATCCTCAAGCACTTTTATTAGTAAACTCACCAAAGCACACATAGACTCGACCATGGCTTTGGTCGAATAGTCTAAACCATCATAAATAATCCCTACAAGTTTCATCTTATCAAATCCATGGTGAGGACACCTGAGATAGGAGATCATTGAATCTCTCTAAAAACCTATAAAGTGACTCTCCCTCTTGTTGCACACTAGCACTAATTTTACGCCTAACAATTGCAGGTTTATGCTTAGGGTAGAATTTCATATATAAGCGACAATAAGTTCTGCCATGTTTCAATGGATCCAGATGGTAGGTTGTTTAGCTGGTCTTGGCTTTATCTTTTAAGGAAAATGGGAACATCTTAAGTTTCAAAACTTCATCGGTAAGGTCTTTTATTCTAACTGTCCCACAAATTTCCTTAAAGTCCCTAATATGAAAATAAGGGTTCTCATCATCTTTTCCTAAGAATATAGGGATCATCTGAAGAATACTAGCTTTTATTTCGAAGTTAGCCGTATTGGCTGGCAATTTAATGCATGAAGCTCGGTTAGTCCCAGTTGGGAACATGTAATCTTTCAAAGTTTCCATCGTTGGCACAACTGAAGTACTAGGGGTACTTTCCTCACTAAGAGACAGATTCTCAAAACTGAAGTTTCCAAAAACGGGGCTCTCAAAGAAGAGTCTTGAGTTCCCGCCTTCACAAAAGGAACTACTAGGTTTGTCACTAATCAAACGACCTAGAGTGTTTCTTTTCCAAGCCCGTTCTTTAATGACCTCGGGCATACACTAGAAAAATAAAACAAAAGAAAAAGAAAAATCCTAAAAGGAAGGGAAGTTCTATGCAAACACAAACAAGGTGACTCCACCATGGCAAACCTAATGATATCTAGCAAACAAAAAGCATGATGGCTCCACTTAGATTGTTTTCTAGACCAGCTTCTAATCGTTCGAAAGGGAATTCGTTACAATTTAAGCAAACCCCTCTGGATCAATCCGAGTCAAAGTAAGTTGAATCAAGGCGAGGGAAGCTCAGTGGAGCTTTGATACCCAAGGCCTCACCACTATTACAAGGCGGCGCGATCACGCATTCAACTTCACGAAACCATCATGAACTTCGAAGTATGCTAAAAGAGTAACCAATATTTTTCGAGCGACTTTCCTACTAAGCTCGTTACCCTATCAGTCTCGTTCTATTCCAAATTTTAAAGCTTAGGTTCGCGTTAAGTATCGTTTTCCTAAGGCGGGCAAGAAGAGAACGGTGATGAAATCCGAACCCTTATCTTATATGGCCAGTCCTTGCCCTTTACTATGAAATTAAAACAGCCATTTTCAAGTCCTCAGCATATATTCACACGAAGGAAGACAGTAACTCGCTAGCAGGGGATTCGCGAGTGTTTCGACAAACTTACCTCCCATACCAGACGGGGGATGAACCGTTGTAGTCGACTCGGGCCACGACTCCTATATCATGTGCGAACCCGAGGGCCGAGGTGATATCGTAATCACCGTCCTTCTCTGCAAACAGTTTGATATTTAATACTACCCTTCCGTAGGGTTTAAAAAAATAAAAGAATGTCCAAGTCCAAAGTCCAAGTCCAAAAAGTAAAAGCGCAAAAGAAAAGGAAAGTCTAAAAAATAATAAAAATGCCTCTTTTTTTATAAAATATAAAAATTCTTCTTCTTTCGCTCCTTTCGCTTTGTATTTAACTCAAAATCTCTAAGTATCCACCAAAAGCTTTGGCAAATTTTTCTTTCGCTCCAAATCCCAAAATCTGAAAGGAAAAGACAAAAACCCAAAAACGTAAAGAAGAACAAATAAATAAAAACCTAAAAGAAAATCTAAAAAAACTCTAGCCTAAAGACAAGCCCGCGTCGGCGGCGCCAAAAATTGATGTGACTCAATAATGTTGTAGTAAAAAGTTCGTTGAGACTTGTGAAAGCAAAAGATTTTAGACTTATAAAAATTAATAATAAAGAAAACTTAACACAAAATTGATTCAAGATATGAGAAAATAACCAAGACAATGATTCCACTATTACACATGAATGAATAACGGTAAATAACCCAAAACTCTAATTATCTTTTAAATCCCTTGTTTCTTAATTCACAAATAATCAGACAAATTCTCAAAAATTAATTGTATCCCCTAAGCATAGATTATCTTAATGCAAGCATAACCTATCTAATTGAATCACAACTAATGAAAAGAATTTTTGCAAACAATTAAAACTCTGCAAAAGCAGTGATTGAGTGAATTATTAATTATAAATTAGAGAAAATAAAATAGTTACCAATTTATTCATGCGTAAATAGCTTCCTCATTGCCTTGGTTGTGGGAGAATTAGCCGCTCATCATGTTGGAAACACGCTCAAAAATCATTTTTATTGCTCAAAGGAGGTGTACAAATGATGAAATGGAGAAAATGATGAAAATCAGGTGTTTGCAACGATTATAAGTGTTGCAACCACCGTTACAAAGAATGATAAAACTGTTACTTTTCTTTTAAGTCTGCCCTCCGTATTACGACCCCTGCCTAAGTGTCGTTGACACTGTAGAAGAACGACTGCCTCTGGTGGTCTTTTGTTCTTGGTGTTCTTCACAGCAACAGAAAATGGCGATCTCTGCAACTTCGATTTTTTGGCTCTTGTAGTGTTCTAAAACCTCCCAAACTCTCCGTCCCCTTATACAGAATCCCCTACTCCTCTTTTATACCCAACGGGACAAAGGAATCACACGCAATAACTCAAAATAATCTGTCATCACTCAGCAGTGAAGAAAATATATTTTCTTTCCTTTTTTGTTTCCTGCACGCGTCTGATAGATGAAATATATCCTTGTTTATCTCTTACACGCTCCTGGTGGTTGCTCGAGCCAACAATAATGCACAGAACACGTTCAAAAACTCTAAAACTCATGCAAACCCGTGAAAAACTCCCTTCGTGTACGTGCTGCTCTGATTTCTTCTATAGGATTATCCAGCCAAAACTGGTCGAACAAAAGGCCTATACCAACCCTGTTAGGTCCAAAGGAAGCTACCCAAACAATCTCAGCCATTTAGTCTCACTGAAACACCTTCAAAATCGCAACCCTAAATTCCGGTTCTTTGAAACCGCATTTTCCGCCAAAACCAGGATTTGAAATGGAGAAGAAGGTCACCCCTTATCCAACAGCTGGGGGTGCGAATATCAATTGGGTGCCCCTTAGTAATTGGGTTACCCCTTATCCAAAGTGGGAGTCAAGAATATCAAATGTCCTCGGGGTGTTCCGAGCAACTTTTCGAGTAGAATTTTCCAACAATCTTTATTTCCAAAAATACCTACAAACACACAAAACACCATAATAAGGACAAGAACGAGTACTAACAATACGAAACATTTAGGACAAATTAGACACATAAATGCGTCTATCAAATACCCCCAAACTTATTATTTGCTAGTCCTCGAGCAAATTTATTCTAGAAAATAAAAATCATTTGAACCCCTAGGTGTCCCTAGTGGCGGAGTGTTGTCTCCGGAGGGTTTACCAGATGTACCCACAAAACCTTTACTCAGGACCCTAGCTATCTACGCGAGAACCTTGGAAGGCACTAAAGAATCTCCTTGGTTGGCATACTTATTGACTATAGGAGGAAGTACCCTGATGCGAAATTCCAATTATTGTACACGAGTTTGCACTCAAGCATACTTAAAATTCATATAAAGTGACAGAGCTCTACTCAGATAGTTTCTAGACATCATAAACCGGAGTCAACCAATCACATGGGTAGATTAAGAAGATGGATGTTGAGAAAAACGTGGATGATGTTGACTAAGGTGAACCTATCCTAATGGTGAGATACTGGTCTGGACTATTATCAACACACTTTGGCATATAAAAGGGAACCAGTGGTCGATAATCCTAACTCTAGGTCAACACAACTGGCATATACAAGGGTTCCAGTGGTCGACTTTATTGAATTTATTCCGGTTGGTCTAGTGGTCCGGTCTCTTTTTTTTTTTTTTTTTTTTTTGGGTATCTCAGTCACTCTATTTCACCCTAGCAATGGTAAAGAGAAAAATAAAAAGAAGTGATCAGGATTCTTTCGATGTTTCCATCACGAAGATATGGCGAAACTATCATGTTTTCTTTTCTAACACCTGAGCTCTGTGCTTTTATGAATAGACTCTTTAGATGTTTCCATCTAATCAGATTGGTTCCTCAACTCCTATAACCAAAATGCTTCCATCCACTTAGATTGGTTAGTGCCGACCTTAATAAACTTAAATTTCTAGGCTCTGGAGTTTATTTATTGCAACTAAAAACTAACAAGAAGTTTTTTCCCCACCCCCAAACTTAAATCTAACATTGTCCTCAATGTTTCTAATGAAATAGCAATACCAAAAAGTAAAGTAACATGAGGAATCAGTAAAGAGAGAAGTCGGAAAGATAGTACACAGGTGAAGAGAAAAACTAATATACAACATACAATCGCCTCGATGGTCAATCAAGGGTAAACAGGGTCCTCCAGAGGGACCTCCTCAACATCACCTGTAGGGAAGGGTTCTAAAAAGGGTTTCAATCTCTGACCGTTAACCTTCGAAGAACTACTACCATTTGGTGTCTCGATCTCAACAGCTCCATGAGGAAATACAGTGCGAACAATAAAAGGACCCGTCCACCGTGAACGTAACTTCCCAGGGAAAAGATGCAAGCGGGTATCATACAGAAGAACTTTTTGACCTGGAGAAAATGATTTCCGTAAAATATTTCTATCATGCACAAGTTTCATTTTGTTCTTATACTCCTTCGTACTATCGTAAGCATCTATACGAATCTCGTCCAACTCATTGAGCTGGAGTTTCCTATGGGCTCTGCCTTGTCAAGTGAAAAATTTAGGCGCTTAATGACCCAATAAGCTCTATGTTCTAACTCAATAGGTAAATGACAAGCCTTGCCATAAACAAGCCGATAAGGAGACATTCCAATAGGGGTTTTAAACGCAGTACGGTAAGCCCATAAGGCATCAGTAAGCCTAGACGACCAGTCTTTCCAATTAGGATTAACTATTTTCTCTAATATACGTTTTATCTCCCTATTAGAAACCTCTACCTGACCACTAGTATGCGGATGATATGGGGTAGTTACCTTATGTGTAATACCATATTTCTTCATCAGAAGCCTAAAAGTTCCATTACAAAAGTGCGACCCTCCATCACTAATTATAGCTCGCGGTGTACCAAAACGTGTAAGTATATTATTTTTCAAGAACTCAATCACAACCCTATGGTCATTGGTTTTACACGCAACCGCCTCAATCCACTTATAGACATAGTCTACGGCGACAAGGATGTATAGGTTACCAAAGGAATTAGGAAACGGACCCATAAAGTCAATACCCCACACATCAAAGACCTCAACGATTAAAATAGGGTTCAAGGGCATCATGTTCCTACGGAAATGGTTCCTAATTTCGGCAACGTTCACAAGTAACACAAGAATCGCGTGGGAGTCTTTAAACAACGAAGGCCAGTAGAATCCACCTTTGTAATATCTTAGCGGCCAGTCTTCTTAGCACTAAAGTGACCCCCACAAGCATGATCATGACAAAAGGAAATAATCTTTGGACTGGTCACTCTCGGGTATACATCTCCTAATAATGCAGTCTAGACAATACTTAAACAAATAAGGATCATCCCAAAAGAAGTGCTTAACCTCGGCTAAAAATCTAGAACGATCTTGTTTACCCCAATGTTGGGGCATTCGACCAGTAACAAGATAATTCACTATATTTGCATACCAAGGTGATTGGGATACAGAGAACAATTGTTCATCAGGAAAGCTATCCCTTATATGAATGGAATCACCAGGGAAACTACCAACTAGCCTAGACAAGTGGTCTGCTACTACATTTTCTGCACCCTTTTTGTCTCTAATGTCTGGACAAAATTCTTGTAATAAAAGGATCCATCTAATCAATCTAGGTTTGGTATCCTTCTTAGACAAAAGGTATTTCAAAGCAGCATGATCAGTCTAGATTACGATCTTAGAACCTAAGAGATAGGGTCTAAACTTGTCTAAGGCAAACACAATGGCAAACAGTTCCTTCTCTGTAGTGGTATAGTTCAACTGGGCATCATTCAGAGTTTTGCTAGCATAATAAATCACATGAAGTAATTTGTTTTCTCGCTGACCTAGCACAACACCAATAGCATAATCGAAGCATCGCACATGATCTCAAAGGGTAGGTTCAGTTAGGTGCACTGGACTATGGGGGCGGTAGTGAGTAAAGTCTTAAGCTTCTCAAAAGCCTCTAAACAAGCATCATCAAAGACAAACTTAACATCTTTTGCAAGCAAATTGCAAAGAGGTCTAGAAATCAAGCTAAAATCCTTAATGAATCGACGATAAAAAACCGCATGCCCTAAGAATGACCTAATATCTTTTATGGTTTTGGGACTGTAAAGTCTTAATAAGGTCAACTTTGGCTTTATCTACCTCTATACCCTTAGAAGATACGATATGCCCTAAAACAATTCCTGATCGAACCATGAAATGACATTTCTCCCAATTAAGCACTAGATTCTTTTCCTTACATCTAGTCAACACTAATGACAAATGATGCAAGCACTCATCGAAATACGAACCAAACACTGAAAAATCATCCATAAAGACCTCCAAGAACCGCTCTACCATATCGAAAATATGCTCATCATGCAACGCCGAAAAGTTGCAGGGGCGTTACATAGCCCGAAAGGCATGCGTCTATACGCAAAGGTACCAAAGGGACAGGTAAAAGTGGTTTTCTCCTGGTCTTCTGGGGCAATGACGATCTGATTATAGCCATAGTAGCCATCTAAAAAGCAGTAATGACTATGTCCAGCTAATCTCTCTAGCATCTGGTCGATAAAGGGAAGGGGAAAGTGGTCCTTTCTAGTGACCTTGTTCAATTTCCTATAGTCAATACAAACACGCCAACCCGTGGTCACTCGGGTAGGGATTAACTCATTGTTATCATTCCGGACTACAGTAATCCGGATTTCTTGGGAACAACCTGAACGGGGCTGACCCACTTACTGTCTGAAATGGGGTAGATAATGCCTGCATCTAACAGCTTAAGGATCTCGGTTCGAACTACTTCTTTCATATTGGGGTTTAGTCTTCGTTGCATCTCCCTAGAAGGTTTGGTATCTTCCTCTAAATAGATCTGATGCATACAAACAGTAGGACTTATACCCTTAATGTCTGCTATGGTCCACCCTAAAGCTTCCTTGTTATTTTGAAGGACGGTCACTAGCCTACTTTCCTGATCACTATCCAAGTCGGAAGCAACAATCACGGGTAAAGTTTCGGATGGGCCTAAAAACACATACTTGGGTGTATCGGCAATGGTTTTAGGTCCAACTTAGGAGGCTCTTCTAACGAAGGAACTAGGGTAGACTTAGAAAGCGGTAGTGGTTCGAACTTAGGTTTCCATCCATTACTAGTGTCTAACAAAGGGGTTGAATCTAGCAAAGCATTCACCTCATTAATCACATCATCATCATCAAAATCAATCCCAAAGTGAGCTAGGCATTTCTCTAATGGATCTTCTAACAAAGTGTTTGGTAATGACTCCTCGACTAATGTTCCTATCATGTTCACCTCTTCTATGCTCGAGTCATCTAGTTCAGAGGGTATCTTACTAATATGAAAGACGTTCAACTCAATAGTCATATTACCAAAACACAAGTTCATAATACCAGTTCGATAGTTAATGATCGCATTGGATGTAGCTAAAAACGGGCGACCTAAAATTAGGTATACGGTTCTCGGGTCGGGGACGGGTTGGGTATCTAGGATAACAAAATCCACTTAGGATAAATAAACTTGTCGACCTCTATGAGAACATCCTCGATCACACCCCGAGGAATTTTAACGGACCTATCGGCTAACTAAAGAGTCATCCGGGTAGGTTTCATCTCACCAAGTCCTAGCTTAAGGTACACATGGTATGGGAGTAAGTTCACACTTTGGCTCCTAAGTCAAGCAAAGCTTTCTCAACACGGTATTTACCTATTGTGCAAGAAATAGTAGGGGACCCTGGGTCCTTATACTTAGGAGTAGTGGTATTATGAATAATAGAACTCACATGACTAGCTAGGAATTCTTTCTTTTGAACACTTAGATTACGCTTTCGTGTACACAAGTCCTTAAGAAACTTGGCATAAGCGGGAATCTGCTTAATCGCATCCAACAATGGGAGGTTGATAGTAACCTGCTTAAAAACCTCCAATATATCATTAAAGTTGGACTCCCTCCTAGTTGGAACTAGCAGCTGGGGGAACGGGGCTCTGGGAACAAAGCCTGGTTCAATATGACCCTCATTGGTCTCATTAGAGACTTTATCAGTCTCCTCATTTTCTGGCTCAGAAGGGTGAACTACAACATGTTCACTTTCAGGCATGGCGACCTTATTGTCAACTTTCTTTCCACTCCTAAGGGTTGTAATAGAATTCACATGATTGTACGATTTCTCTCCTTTAGGGTTAGGATCAGTATGACTAGGGAACCTTCCATCTTCTCTCTCACTAAGGAACTTAGCTATTTGGCCGACTTGAAGTTCTAATTTAGCAAGGGACTGGGAATTATTCTTAAAATTCTGCTTGGTTTCCTCTTAAAAATTACCCTGGGTCTTTACTAACATCTCCTGGCTCTGTGTTAACATATCCTGGCTCTTTTTAGTATACTAAGAGATTCCTCTAAGCTAGTCATTCTACTCTCGGGAAGGGTTAAGATGCCGGGTTGACTGAAGAGTTCTTAGCATAACCAAAACACTGGGGGAGGCCGAGAATTACTAGGCTGACTTTGATTCGGCCCTTAGACCAAGAGAAGTTAGGATGGTTTCTCCAACCGGGGTTGTAGGTCTCGAGTATGGGTCATACTTTGACGGTTCTCAAACCTAGCATTGTTATAGACAGCGTGAGCTTGCTCTTCACTAACCTGACCTTCCCAAAATGAGTTATCGGGCTCTATTCCACAACTAGATACTTGAGAGGTTCTATTAGGTTCACCAAGGGACCTATTTTTAGACTGACCCATTTCCAAAGCTTCTAACCTTCGGATAAAGCGACAAACTTAGCATCTGACCCGAAGCTTGTATCCACCATATTGGTGCTACTTCTATTAACCAAGAGTCTTTTAGGAGTTCAACACAAGACTCCCACTGTTGGGATTTCTCAGCAACAACTCCTAAGAAGGTAAAGGCATCCTCAGCACTTTTATTAGTAAACTCACAAAGCACACATAGACTCGACCATGGCTTTGGTCGAATAGTCTAAACCATCATAAATAATCCCTACAAGTTTCATCTTATCAAATCCATGGTGAGGGCACTTTGAGATAGGAGATCATTGAATCTCTCTAAAAACCTATAAAGTGACTCTCCCTCTTGTTGCACACTAGCACTAATTTTCTGCCTAATTGCTGCAGTTTAGTTTTATGCTTAGGGTAGAATTTCATATAGAAAGCAAACAATAAGTTCTGCCATGTTTCAATGGATCCGGATGGTAGGTTGTTTAGCCAGGTCTTGGCTTTATCTTTTAAGGAAAATGGGAACATCTTAAGTTTCAAAACTTCATCGGTAAGGTCTTTTATTCTAATTTGTCCCACAAATTTCCTCAAAGTCCCTAATATGAAAATAAGGGTTCTCATCATCTTTTCCTAAGAATATAGGGATCATCTGAAGAATACTAGCTTTTATTTCGAAGTTAGCCGTATTGGCTGGCAATTTAATGCATGAAGCTCGGTTAGTCCCAGTTGGGAACATGTAATCTTTCAAAGTTTCCATCGTTGGCACAACTGAAGTACTAGGGGTACTTTCCTCACTAAGAGACAGATTCTCAAAACTGAAGTTTCCAAAAACGGGGCTCTCAAAAGAAGAGTCTTCGAGTTCCCCGCCTTCACAAGAGGAACTACTAGGTTTGTCACTAATCAAACGACCTAGAGTGTTTCTTTTCCAAGCCCGTTCTTTAATAACCTCGGGCATACACTAGAAAAATAAAACAAAAGAAAAAGAAAAATCCTAAAAGGAAGGGAAGTTCTATGCAAACACAAACAAAGGTGACTCCACCACAAACAAACCTAATGATATCTAGCAAACAAAAAGCATGATGGCTCCACTTAGATTGTTTTCTAGACCGACTTCTAATCGTTCGAAAGGGAATTCGTTACAATTTAAGCAAACCCCTCTGGATCAATCCGAGTCAAAGTAAGTTGAATCAAGGCGAGGAAGCTCGGTGGAGCTTTGATACCCAAGGCCTCACCACTATTACAAGGCGGCGCAGTCACGCATTCAACTTCACAGAAACCATCATGAACTTCGAAGTATGCTAAAAGAGTAACCAATATTTTTCGAGCGACTTTCCTACTAAGCTCGTTACCCTATCGGTCTCGTTCTATTCCAAATTTTAAAGCTTAGGTTCGCGTTAAGTATCGTTTTCCTAAGGCGGGCAAGAAGAGAACGGTGATGAAATCCAAACCCTTATCTTATATGGCCAGTCCTTGCCCTTTACTATGAAATTAAAACAGCCATTTTCAAGTCCTCAGCATATATTCACACGAAGGAAGACAGTAACTCGCTAGCAGGGGATTCGCGAGTGTTTCGACAAACTTACCTCCCGTACCAGACGGGGGATGAACCGTTGTAGTCGACTCGGGCCACGACTCCTATATCATGTGCGAACCCGAGGGGCCGAGGTGATATCGTAATCACCGTCCTTCTCTGCAAACAGTTTGATATTTAATACTACCCTTCCGTAGGGTTTAAAAAAATAAAAGAATGTCCAAGTCCAAAGTCCAAGTCCAAAAAGTAAAAGCGCAAAAGAAAAGGAAAGTCTAAAAAATAATAAAAATGCATCTCTTTTTTTTTCCTCTCTTTTTATAAAATATAAAAAATCTTCTTCTTTCGCTCCTTTCGCTTTGTATTTAACTCAAAATCTCTAAGTATCCACCAAAAGCTTTGGCAAATTTTTCTTTCGCTCCAAATCCCAAAATCTGAAAGGAAAAGACAAAAACCCAAAAACGTAAAGAAGAACAAATAAATAAAAACCTAAAAGAAAATCTAAAAAAACTCTAGCCTAAAGACAAGCCGCGTCGGCGTAAAAATTGATGTGACTCAATAATGTTGTAGTAAAAAGTTCGTTGAGACTTGTGAAAGCAAAAGATTTTAGACTTATAAAAATTAATAATAAAGAAAACTTAACACAAAATTGATTCAAGATATGAGAAAATAACCAAGACACTGATTCCACTATTACACATGAATGAATAACGGTAAATAACCCAAAACTCTAATTATCTTTTAAATCCCTTGTTTCTTAATTCACAAATAATCAGACAAATTCTCAAAAATTAATAATATCCCCTAAGCATAGATTATCTTAATGCAAGCATAACCTATCTAATTGAATCACAACTAATGAAAAGAATTTTTGCAAACAATTGGAACTCTGCAAAAGCAGTGATTGAGTGAATTATTAATTATAAATTAGAGAAAATAAAATAGTTACCAATTTATTCATGCGTAAATAGCTTCCTCATTGCCTTGGTTGTGGGAGAATTAGCCGCTCATCATGTTGGAAACACGCTCAAAAATTATTTTTATTGCTCAAAGGAGGTTTACAAATGATGAAATGGAGAAAATGATGAAAATCAGGTGTTTGCAACGATTATAAGTGTTGCAACCACCGTTACAAAGAATGATAAAACTGTTACTTTTCTTTTAAGTCTGCCTCCGTATTACGACCCTCGCCTAAGTGTCGTTGACACTGTAGAAGAACGACTGCCTCTGGTGGTCTTTTGTTCTTGGTGTTCTTCACAGCATCAGAAAATGGCGATCACTGCAACTTCGATTTTTTGGCTCTTGTAGTGTTCTAAAACCTCCCAAACTCTCCGTCCCCCTTGTACGAATCCCCTACTCCTCTTTTATACCCAACAGGACAAAGGAATCACACGCAATAACTCAAAATAATCTGTCATCACTCAGCAGTGAAGAAAATATATTTTCTTTCCTTTTTTGTTTCCTGCACGCGTCTGATAGATGAAATATATCCTTGTTTATCTCTTACACGCTCCTGGTGGTTGCTCGAGCCAACAATCATGCACAGAACACGTTCAAAAACTCCAAAACTCATGCAAACCCGTGAAAAACTCCCCTCGTGTACGTGCTGCTCTGATTTCTTCTATAGGATTATCCAGCCAAAACTGGTCGAACAAAAGGCCTATACCAGCCCTGTTAGGTCCAAAGGAAGCTACCCAAACAATCTCAGCCATTTAGTCTCACGGGAACAACTTCAAAATCGCAACCCTAATTTTGGTTCTTTGAAACCAGATTTTCCCATAAAAACCAGGATTTGAAATGGAGAAGAAGGTCACCCCTTATCCAACAAATTGGGGTGCGAATATCAATTGGGTGCCCCTTAGTAATTGGGTTACCCCTTATCCAAAGTGGGAGTCCGAATATCAAATGTCCTCAGGGGTGTTGTTAAGAGCAACTTTTCGAGCCGAATTTTCCAACAATCTTTATTTCCAAAAATACCTACAAACACACAAAACACCATAATAAGGACAAGAACGAGTACTAACAATACGAAACATTTAGGACAAATTAGACACATAAATGCGTCTATCAGCTGTTTGCAGGCTTTAGAACCACCCTTGGTCGGTCAAGGGGATGTGCTCGTGTCACCATAATGTCCGTGTCTCAGTCCTGAGAATTTCAGTATTTTCCGATGCGCATTTGAGCAACATTCTCGAGAAAATATGCGAGAATCCGTGGTTTTCTTTGAAACTAGGAAAAATACATGAGATGATGAAAAATGATAAATAAAACAGGGAATTGCAAGGTGTGGGACCGACCACGGCTAGGGCATGGTCGGCTGATTAACAAGCACAATCCCACACTTTCCCAGTTTTATGTGATTTTATGTATTTTCTCTGATTTGAGGGAAATTCCATGAAAATGGAGAGTTTGCTGAAATTAGGGAATTTCCATGAGATGAGAGAGATATAATAATAATAAAATAGGGAATGATGGAGTGTGGGACCGGCAATGGCCAAGGCATGGTCGGCCGGCCAATGGGCACGGTCCTGAAAGTACTCTTCCCAATTTTATGTAATTTTTATGATTTTAGGAAATTTTCATAAAATCGGAGAGATTTGTTAAAATCAAGGTATTTTGTTGAAACCAGGGAGTTTTCATGGAATCAGGAAACTAAAACAACAAATAATAATAAAATAATAGGCGTGTGGGACCGTCTAGGGCATGGCCGGCTAGCTAGAGCCCGGTCCCATGAGTTTTCCTAATTTTATAATAGTTTTCATGATTTTAGAGGAAATTCATAAAATTAGGGAATTTTCATAGTTATAGGGAAAATTCATAAAATCAAGGAATTTTCATAATTTGAGAGAAATAATAAAATAATGGGAACGTGAGGTGTGGGATCGGCCACGGCTAGGGCATGGCCGGCCGGCTGGTGCCCTGTCCCACGAGTTTTCCTAATTTTATAATAATTTTCATGATTTTAGAGAAAATTCATAAAATTAGGGAATTTTCATGGTTTTAGGGAAAATTCATAAAATCAAGGAATTTTTATAATTTGAGAGAAATAATAAAATAATGGGGACGTGAGGTGTGGGACTGGCCACGGCTAGGGCATGGCCGTCCGACTGGTGCTCGGTCCCGCGACACCTTTCCCTAATTTTATTATTTCTTTGATAAAATCATGAGATTTGAGAATTTCCTTGAAACGAAGGAGATTAGCTCGAACGAGAGAATTTTCACGAGATCAGGGAAAAATAATAAAATATGACAAAATATAAAATTGGGCGCGGGACTGGTCACGGCATGGTAACCCGGTGATGAGTCCAGTCCCCTGGCGCCTTTGCAAATATTTTATTATTATTATTTTTCCTTCCTATTTTGCATAGGTTCATCGTTCATTCATATTTTTGAAATGCTCGTTTGCGCATTCTAATGCTGGTCTGTGCATTATTGTTAAGTACACTTGCACCATTTTAGTCAGGGCTTATTCGATGCTCAAGTGCCTGCCTCGTTGAATATTTATCACTAACCCGTGGAATTCTGCTGGGAAGAACAACGAATTGAAGTGACGAAATATAACGAAGAATCGTAGAATATTGCTGGATATTAAGGCGATTATAGATAATTAACTGATGGCTTTATACTAGCAGGGCTTCCTATCTAGGAGCATTAATTATTTGAGGGTCGAGCAATATGAACTTGCTGGAGTGTCATATTCCTCTTCTATAGTCAGGGAAAACATGATTGCATCCTGAAGACGTTATTGCTCTATACTAGCAGACATGTTGTCTAGGAGCCATCCAATCTTGCGATTCTATACAATATGAGATGCGTCGTGGTCTCGGCTGGGAGACTACACATCTACATCTTCTCTGAGAGACTTTCTCGATCAGAGGTTTTATGGCATGAGCTTTCACGCTTAGAGACATGAGTCTCAATACTCATCCGATTGCCGGATACGGAGTAGTTACTGAAATTGCTCAGTATTCATGAAATGTGTCGTGGCCTCAGCTGGGAGACTACACATCTACATATACTCTGAGAGACAGCCTTCTCAGTCAGAGATTTATGGCATGAGCTTTCATGCTTCAATGAGATACTTGGGCCTCAATACTCATCTGATTGCCGGATCCGGAGTATAGTTTTACAATTTTACCCTTTGTCGAAAATCCACCATCTACAGATACAAAAATTAAAAACTCAGAAAATATCCAGATTATGTATGTGTCAACAACCAAAGTTGATCCCAAAATCCAGATCCAAAAATTGAAATATACTATAATGAGTGAACCTGACGTGAATCGAACACACATCTTCTGACGTTGAGTCAGTAGGCTACCATTGCACCACAAGTTCATCTAACATAGCTACTTCCATGTGTTTGCAATTCAATTCAAACAAATGAAATTACTGAATACATAAATGTGTCAAGAGAGAGTATACCTAAAACATATGGAAGCGAATCCCACCACCAATACCTACAACGGACCACCTTTTCGCTCCATCACCATGATGCTATTTTGTGGTCACCAAACATGATGCTCATTAGTTTTGTCATTCTAACATATTTCCATCTACATCACCCCTAGTTACAATACCACCACAACCAGTAGAAAATGAAACAAGAGATCACGGTAGACCAATTTCTACTTCTTATTTTTAACTTTCACATCTCTATTTGGTAGAATATATTCTGTCGTGCAAGTCGTGTCGACTTCTTAGCAAGAACTTAATATGTGTACAATGGGAGAATGTCAGCTAATCAAATTCAGCAACACCAAAAAATCAATCAGCTCAAACCTATAAAAAATTGAGTAAAAATTTACCTTGATTGGAACTTGAAAGAAGAAAAGCCCAAGTCTCCCTTAAATCTCAGTAACAGTAAAAAAAGGTGTTAGAGCATTGCTCGGTTGAACCTACAAGTTTTGCTATCTCAAGCTTGTTGTCAATGTTAGGTGATCAAAACTATATCTTGATTTCTAGTCTACTAAGTCAAATTTCGGATAGATTAAAATTATAGTTGAGTATCAGAGATCACCCTTGAAGACTGAAGATCAGCGAAGACATTTGGAGAACTTCTGTATCGGGTATGCGAAGATTGAACCATTTTATTTTACTCATTATACCATCATTCTATCTATTAAGACTATGTCGTATGACTTATAGTATATTAACAAAGAAGATGTTTTGAGACAAGCTTGTCTTGTGAAAAATCTCGAAATATGATTTAACCATTGGATGTTCAAAGGTCCTTAACAATATTAGTTATGAATTAATTTGTGGATCAATTGAAAATTACCCATGCAAATGATTATATAACTTGGGAATGTTTCAATCATCAAAATAGAGATATATGAACTTACTAAATTTTTACTCTTTGGCGAACTCAGTTTGCAAACCATAGATATCTGAGATTTAGAAATACAAGAAGGTTGGCGAACCAGTTCGAGTTCGCAAACCATAAGTTCAGTTGGGACGATTTACGAACCTGGTTGGCGAACCTTGGTGAACTGAATTTTATAGGTTGGATTAATTGGCTAGCAGTTGGGGAACCCGGTTCATGAACTGTGGTCAACTGAATTCTGGAGTCTAGTAGGGTTGGCGAACTCGGTTCACGAACCGTTGCACCCTGACTTATGAACAAGCCCTACGGTTGGCGAACTGTTGTACTAACTGTCCTGACAATGTTTAGCAGATGCTCAAAGACTTATTATTTTAATATGTTTAGCGTTGCTATAACTCTCTTAACACTTCTAAGACTTCATTGATTTATTAAAACGCTTAGGTGTTTGAATCATGATTAATGTCTTAGGTGTTTAAATGAACATCAAGTAGCTTTTATTTCATTGGCTAACTTGCCAAACCGAACAGTCATTATACATGGTTACTGAACTCGCCCTAACCAAACCTATGTGTATAGTCTTCTATTGTAGTTTGAAGACCTATTTTGTTTGCTTGATTATCAAGTTATCTTAGCTTGAATTCTAAGCTAACCCTGGTCTTTGAAAACTATAAATAGAGCATATTTGTCAACTGGAAAAATCAATCCCTGACACTTTGTGTCCTAGTTGATTCTAGAGTCGTATGTATTGGCCTTTTAGGTCTACGACTAAAAAGACTTCGCTTGAGGATTCATGAAGCCAGTTCCGACTATCTTTACCTTGATAGTTCGTGAATACTGATCTTGCTTTCTGTTATCGAGGTTTTCACAATCTCTTTCAGGAAAGATAGATAGTAATCACAAAGTTATCTTCGTCTCAAACTTTATGATTCCTCAAGATAGATATATAAAAACTGATCTTAGTTGATCTTTCAACGATTGTTCTTGAGAGCTTGTTAAGAATCTAGGCTGCTCTTCGGGAGTCGTAAGTTTTAGATTTGTGAGCTTTGCTAGATTGCTGTTTCAAATAGATTTTCACATCTTGATCTTTGATATAAAAGGAAATCAAATAGACTTATTTGTTAGAGGCAGATTAGTATCAAAAGTCTTCACTTCGGCTGAAGTAACTCATAGGTTATAAAGGACGTCAGCTAAGGGAATCAAGTGCGTAGAACCTTGCGAGGTTCGAGAGACGTAAGAAGCGCGACTGTAACTGAATCGCTTTGAGGGTGGATTCGGACCCAAATACATTCCAATCGAAAGTCTGATATTAGGCTAGTGTCTATATCGGATTAATACTGTGTGGTGTTCAATCTAGACGAGGTCCCGGGGTTTTTTTGCTATTACGGTTTTCTCGATTACAAAATTTCTGGTGTCTTGTGTTTTTCCTTTTCCGTATTATATTGTTTATCTTTATAATTTGATTTTCATAGGTTTGTACGTATTCAATCTACCTATATAAGTCCTCTTATTGTAATCGATTATGAGACTAGTTTTTTGTATAATTCGTATCTTGAAAGATAGATAACAAGTTTAACAACTTGGCAGAATTACGATTGAATTCTTTGGATACGACTAGATTGATCTTGGATATTGATTTTTGATATCGTCGAAGTACTCTGCTTAACAATCAGGTTCACGGACCTTGTGTCTATATACATACTGATTGAGGAGATGGTGGGATATTAACTTTATACATATTGTCAAGAATCATTAAGTTGGTCTTTTTGCAATTGTGTAAAGTTTTGTCTATACAGGTTGCCGAACGAAAAAGTTGTGTGTATTTGGTATCCCATGCGTTTTCAAAAGGAATATAATCTTTTTCCAAATCGTCAAGCAAATAAAACACATCATGTAAAATCTAAATCCCATCTAATCTCAATGAGCTTGGACATAAGAAGAACTTTTTGGTTTCAGATGCCCTTCATTTGAACTAACAAACCCTAATTTCTTCCCATGATAACCAATTGAAACAATAAGCGAATAATAATCAAGAGAATATACATCTCTATTATAAACTTTAACAGTCAAATCTATAACGACATCAAGTGCAATCGTTGGGCTTTTATGGATTTTGAATTGAATTAGATTAACATGTTCAAGTACGGGATCGGATGGGTAGAGACAATAGAAAGTCATAGCGAGTAATAATGTAGAGATAAAATATAGAATGTTTTTCAGAGAGATTTGCATTAACGATTACAGTTTGGGTTTCAGATAGGGAGTACAAAATAGTATCGATCTCCTTATTGTTGGGATTGGGATTGGCGGTGATGATTAGGGTTTGATATTGACTCATTGAAGAGCAAGACAATCAATTACCTGAATCAATTATGGATCTGAAGAAGAATGAAATCTAAAATTATGGTTTGCATAATATCTCTTACTCTCTCTTTTTAGATATTCTTTTTTTGTAGATTTTGTCGAATTGCAGTGACGGATTGTGAAAATAGAGATGGTGATGGTGGTGGTGATAATTAATGGTAATAGCGGTGGAGATAAAGATAGTGGTTTAAAAAGCATGGGTCTAAAAACCACACCCAATATTTCGTTTAGGAAATCTGTACGGACTAACTCCAATATAATTCCAAGATAATCAACTAGACAGTCAGACTCAATCACGGAAAATATATCTAAGAGTTATATCTTTGTTTCTCAATGTAGTCAACACATCAAACAAATAGAAATCCGCGAGCCTGATTAATATGAGAAACAACTTGAACGGTACCAAAGACCAATGTTCAAGTGTCAATCAATTTATATCAACAACCAAAGGTTGGATTATCTAATTGATTGAACTACGCACAACCTGTGATATTTCAATTATATAAACAAATATAATGCGGAAAATAAATAACACAGACATCAGAAGTTTTGTTGACGAGGAAACCGTAAATGCACAAAAACCCCGGGACCTAGTCCAGATTTGAACACCACACTGTATTCAGCCGCTACATACTCTAGCTGTTGATGGTGGATTTTCATTTAAGGTTAAAGTTGTAAAAAAAAACAGAAAATCATGCGCTGACATCTTGTAAAAGATAAGGCCATCAATAAGTGTTGGATACTCCCTCACTTAATTCACCTAGAATGGAGCATGTAGAAACAATCCCATTCTGTGAATACACGAAATTCATCCAGGTTGGAGCATGTAGCAACAATCCCATATACCCTGTGAATTTCTAGCATTATTAATTAATGCGCAATCAGCCTTGTATTTCCTGTACTCATTATCAGTGCGGCATGATGACTGAGTGTCGATCTTACAGAGCAACACGAACCTCCAAGCATTATAATGAAACCATGTACGAAATACCCGTACAGGCTGACTCTCGGTTTGTTATACTAGCCCGATTGAGCCCCTCTCGGTGTGTTATACTAGCGCGATTGAGCATCCGGACTGACCGTATCAGTCCGGATATGATCATGATCATCCAACTCCACAAGCATGATTGGATGACCCGGATCAATTCCATCACCCCAAGCGGTATGGAATATCCACTGCCAAGAACCAACGCGGACCCCGCATGGTCGGCCTCCCTCGAAGTGGCCTAGCTTGCCAAAACGTCCAAACCATAGCAGTATGGGGCGGAAAACCCTAAAATTAGGGTTTGCGGCATATTACATGTGTCGCAAAACAGTCTCAACCATCCATCTTCGCGGGTATAGATGGAGGGTGTAGATGTAGATTCAAAGGGCCCAGAGCATGTCAACACAATCACCGTGGGCCCACCTACATACTTGACCAATCGGTCACGACCAACTATGGTTGGTCATCTCGATTCGTACGCCCGAATCAAGCATGACGCACGGCCTTGAAACCCAAAATTAGGGTTTTGAGCATCACGAGCGTCCATCTTCTCCGGCACGAATGGAGGGTCCAAGATCGATTAGCAGTCCGGTCATACCAGCATGACCACCGTGGACCCATCTATCCCCTCACCCGATCGGCCAAGGCATATCATGCCTGGTTACTCCAAGACGCGTGCCCAAACTAGCGTGATCGCACCTCCCAAACTGCAAACTAATCTCGACCGCCCAACTTCGCCGGACGATTTGGATGGCTCAGATCACGTTTTCATGGGATATTCAGGTATATGCGTGAACATCAGCCTACCACCTTCACACCGGACCAATCGTCCAAGACCGACCAAGATTGGTCATCTTGGAACGTGCGCCGAAGTGGGCATGACGCGCGGCTCTTGCGGCACTTTGGTTTTCTGTCACAAATTGATCACGACCACTCAACTTCACCGGACGAATTGAGTGGCCCAGATCATACTTACGTGAGGTAATGGGTATAGGCGCTTACACCGTCATGTTGTCTACACACATGCATGGTCGGCCTTGTCAAAATTATATCCCATGCTTGGTTTCGACCAAGCTAAAGAGTGATGCTTGCGCACCTCTTCAAAAACCCTAATTCATTAACGGTCGCAGATGAGTGTCTCAAAGATCATCTCGTCCGTCCAACTTCACCCGACTTGGTTATACAACCCTGGTGAGGAGTTAATTGGTCGGTGAGGCGTCACCACCCATCACTTTACCACACCATGATGCGATCCGCATAAAATACACATGATACTTCACAAGTATCAACTTCACGAATAACACGATTATTCAATTCAAACATTACATGCTACCTTTCATGGATCCACGATCCACACATTCCAGAACATCAATCATGTCACAAACTGGGGGGATACATCGGGGTATTGGGTGGCGGTTTTACGGCGTGCAGCGTGCAACGCGCCATCACAAGAACGTGTTAGGAAGTTATGGACGGTTAGCGATGACAGGAGAAGTGGGCAAGACTGATCGTGTAACACTGACACACAACTCCACTACTCCATCACTCCACTTCCTCCACTTCCCACGAGAGACGTGAATAAGGCTCAATGACTTGTATAAATAGGTTCTCCTCCCTATTTCCACCAACAAGAGCAAGTCCAGACAAGAAACAAAAACCAAGTGTTGATACAAGACACCGGAACTGATAGCTTGCATCCTGTAAGCTGGTTCAACTTTCTGTTACAAGTCATAAGCAAGCCAACACCTTCAAAATCTCAACACCTTCTTCGCTTCCCTCCCTAAGATCAACCCCATCTCCTTCACTTTGTGATCGAAACAAGTCTGGAACGGCCATTTCTTGGTTTAGGCCGGACTTAGCAGATTGATCTCCGAATCTACAAGCACTCACCGCGCAGTGCATTTGTTTAGGGGTTTAGATTCATTCCTCATCCACACACCCCAAATTACCAAATCCAGCAGGAGTAGTTTTCACCCATAAACAATTGGCGACCACGGTGGGAGGTTGATCTCTCGGTTGTAAAGTCAATTTCTTTGAAATCCGATTCAATTTTATCAATTTCAAAAGGGTAGATCTTAGAATCAATTCAATCAACAATTCATTTCAAGATGGTGGAACTCAGGTCTGGATCAGCAATCAATTCTGATGGAGCTAGTATGGATAACACTCCCGGTGTCGATGTACCTGTCAGTGAAGCTACCGTGGTCAATACATCTCGTGGAGCTGTCACTTCTATCACCAACGCTAGCGAAGCAGGATATATTCAAGTAGGTGTAACGCCTCCCATCACCAGAGCCATAGCAGCCGCGAATCCCGGCATCTCCTCAAGTGTAACGCCTCTGGTAGTCACCAGAGCAACAACTTTCACTCCTTCATTAGGACGAGGAGCCGGAGGCACAAGAGGAGGGACACCGTCTATTACTATTGCAGACTTGATGGAGAAACATGAAGTTCTTGCTAAGACTCAAACGGATATGGCCGCAACTCAGAAAGAGGTACTCACTTTCCTTAAAAATTTGACCGAACGATTGCCACAAGATTCACGGTAACCCTTAGAGTCGGCAAGAGATGCATTCAATACACCCGGAGCAGGCGTTTCCACTCGGACCCACATGAATGAAGAAACTCGTGTTGATCCTGAGCGCCAAAGGGAGAGGGACCAGCCTTCCAACTTCATTGCACGTGAGGATCTGGAACGACTTCTCCAAAATCGAGGAAAAGGAGACCGAACGGATGTACACCAACATCAGCCACCGTACCCTCAAGATGTACAACGAATTCCTCTTCCAAGAGGTTACGCCTCTCCCAGTTCTCCCTCTACGACGGACTGGTAATGCTCGTGAACACGTCTCTCGATTCTTGGAATCCTTGGGGAACATGAATACAATCATGTTACTGCGCCTAAAAGAATTCTCGAAATCACTTACGGGGAGGGCGTACACCTGGTACAACAACATCGCGCCTAACAACATATCCAATTGGAGCGAGATGGTCAGTGATTTCTACAGAAAGTATTTCTTCGTGTCTGAACAAATCACCTTTTCAGATCTAGGAAGAATTCTTGACGGAACAACGAGCATCCTAACGACTTCGTCAAAAGGTTCGAACCCAAAGCGCCTGGATTGTCACGACCCGAATGTCACCGAACGACAATTGGTGGAGTTGTGCATCAACGGGATGATACCCATATACCGCGCTCTGTTAGAGAATCTCGGGCTTTCAAACGTTCTCGAACTCCATGAAGCTGCCAAACGTTAAGCAACAAGCTGCACCTGCGTTGCTAGAAAGAACCCGAGTTGTTGAAGTGAAGATTCAAGTGAAAGTCGGGAGCGGGCGCCTCACGAACAAACAATACAACATTGGTCCTTCGTGAGTGTAGTGGGCGGAGGAGAAAAAGGAAAGCTCCGGTGACGGAACAACAAACCAGCGGACATCCCAAAGACACAAGACTTCGTCTCGGAAAGGAGCGGACAAAGCTCCTGCACAAGACACCGAAGATACGAGTTTTCCTTTCCCCATGAATGAAGTGGTAGAACTCTTGGAAGCATGGATCCAAGATGATGCCGTCAAGCCGCCTCCTATCGGGCGTCCTCCAACCGAGAAAGACATGGCAGATCCCAAATACTGTTGCTACCACAGATTCGTACATCATCCAACCAAAGATTGTAACAGGTTGAAACAAATATTCAGGGAAAAGATAGAGACATGGGAACTCCAGCTTGGAAACGAAGGCGTTCGTATAGACCCTCTCCCTATCGGAGGCGCATGATTTCGGGGATTCCGTTCGCAAGACTCGTACAATCTATGATAGAGCACTTGTGTGAAATCTGTACTTCTCAAAGGGCAGCGTCAAGACATATTTACTGGCCCTCAACCACGTTGTGTCGAAGCGGGCGTTTGTATCTGAAGCGAGTCCAGGGAACCCCGGTCTTTCTGAAGGACGCGGGCAAGGGAGGCGGGGACTCCTAACGGTCACTCGTTTGAGAGACATTGAGTTCGATAGCGCGTTGATTGATACGGCTTCCGAATTTAACATCATTACTGTCAAAACCTTGAGAGCGGCAAAGATTTCAAAGCAGGAAGCTACTTGTCACCCAACTGTGGTTAAAGATTCAGAAGGAAAACTCAGAGATGCATATGGATATATCAATCTTGAAGTCAAATTGGGGGATGCCTCGACACAAGCAAAGTTCTACATAGTCAAAGATCATCCCAACTACGACATGATCCTAGGACGCTCTTGGATGCATGGAAACAAAGCAATACTAGAAGTCTGTCCTCTACCAGTTTCGATACCTGAAAGAATCTCCAACACGCCTCCGGACACGATGGCCGTCTGGGTGCCGCACCGAGAACTTTGCCAATGCGACACAACTTCCGGAGAGAGCCACAAAGATACACCGAAAGGTTTCGATCTCAAGTAAGTCTCGTCACGCAACCCTCTTTACAACCTGCCGCCCCTCATTCTGACAAGTCCTGGGGACTGGCTCCAACCAACAAACCAACCCTGGCTAGGAGATGTGAATTGGAATCCGGTCCTTTCAAACGTTTTATCAAGAGCGTAGAGGTTGTCTTGGTCAAAGACGATAAGGCCAAGGTCCAAATATCTGCACGCCCAAACCCATTTGGAATTGGAGACCTGGTGACGAAGACGACTACATTCAAGGTTGGGAGCATGACGGTGAAAATGATCACTCCACCTGACTCACCCACCGAAAGAGAAGAGGAACCGTACACAGTATGAGATGTTATCCTAGGCGCTACCGCAAGCTCATCAACTCTAATAAACTAGAAGGCATAAAAATTCACTCATAATGGCTCAAACCCTACCGAACTTAAGACGATGTGCTACCACTTTCTAGCATCCTCCACCCTTTAAAATGCTGTGCTATTTTTTCCAGCGTGTTTCCTTTTACAATTTCATGTCATACTTGTAATTCCCCAGAAAATGATTGCAATACTTGCATTCATAGTTAGGACTTTCAATTTTCAATTTTCAATTTAATTGAAGCATTATTTCCACCTGAGAACCTCTCTACCCCTAAAAACAAAAGTCCTGAGTCAGCCTAAATCAACCCATTAGAGCAAGGAAGGAAACCTTAGGCAAACATCTCATGAGAAGAAGGAAACAGAACGTGTGCACAAAAGGAAAATGATTTGAGCCATCTGCCCCAGCAAGGACAGGAAGATCTTGCATCAGGAACACAGGTCCGTGGATATTTCATTATGGCATTATTTCTTTTATCACAAAGAGTTATGTGTAAAGGCGCACCCTTGCGCCTGAGAAGGATCAGTTGCAGTCTTGACAAAGGGTTATAAAAAAAAAAAAAACCTTTATTCAAACAATCAAATGGAAGAAAACCTTGAACTCGGCTGCCACTGAGTACAAGGAAGATGTTCAAATGTACGGAATATACTTGGAAAGTGGAAAAAGAAGAAAAGAGGTTTAGTCGTCAAGAGGATCGACATCGCCTGCACCACTGTCAGGTTCTTCTTCAGCGACATCACCTGTTGATGCTCCTCCATTCGAATCTACCTCAACTTCTGCATCAGACATCTCCGCAGCAGCACACTCCATCCCAACATCATCATCGGGAGCATTAAAGAGCGCATCAACATTAGGAGTCGTACCGATTGCTTTCAGATGTTCAGGTTCCTCTGTGTCGGAGTCAAGAATTATCACGCCGTCCTGGATTGGTACTTGAAATGCTTCCTCGCGCCTCCACCGCTCCTCCATGTCAATCGCAGCTGAAATTGCACAGATGCGTCCCCTGGCAATACGCAGGTGCAGGATAGACATCCCATGTATAGCACGACCGACTTCACGAAGTGGAAGATCGATCTTAGCCATTACTTCTTCATGCGCATGGGTTTCGGGCTTGTCAACTTCGAAGCTTCTTTCTGGAGAAGCGACAGAATGATCGTCCACCGCTTCCATGATAAACTGCAAAGGAGAAGAGGTTATGAGCACAAAAAAAAAATCAAATCACCAATCAATTAATCGATCAGTCAATCAGGAGATCAGATAAGTGCGGAGCAGTACCTGAGATATAGAATAAATGACTGCGTGAGATAATTCTTTATAATCTCGCAAGTCGAAAGAATCCCGGAGAAAAGAAGTCTTTACTTACCACCTATAAAGGCTACCAATTCGGGATAGCAATCAACGATGCTTATCAGATACATTTAAGGAAAGCTGTATGTGATGAAATGGAGTACACCTGACCCAAGGAAGGGACCAAGCTCGGATATACACAAGGGGAACCAAAGCGACTCACCAGGTCAAGTCCTACTTCCTTCACAACCTCGATCAGGACCAACCGGTTCGTGGCAACGCCCGACGATGTCGGCTTTATCCAGGTAAATATATATTCACCTTAGCTTGGTCATTTCGATGTACAAAATTTGTCACCATCTCATGCCTACCCCACAATAGTGTAACCATTATGTGCTAGGCAGGGGACTTAATGTTGATGGTGGATTTTCATTTAAGGTTAAAGTTGTAAAAAAAACCAGAAAATCATGCGCTGACATCTTGTAAAAGATAAGGCGATGAAATAAGTGTTGGATACTCCCTCACTTAATTCACCTAGAATGGAGCATGTAGCAACAATCCCATTCTGTGAATACACGAAATTCATCCAGGTTGGAGCATGTAGCAACAATCCCATATACCCTGTGAATTTCTACCATTATTAATTAATGCGGAATCAGCCTTGTATTTCTGTACTCATTATCAGTGCGGCATGACGACTGAGTGTTGCTCTTAAAGAGCAACACGAACCTCCAAGCATTATAATGAAACCATGTACGAAATACCCGTACAGGCTGACTCTCGGTGTGTTATACTAGCCCGATTGAGCCCCTCTCGGTGTGTTATACTAGCCCGATTGAGCATCCGGACTGACCGTATCAGTCCGGATATGACCACAGTCATCCAACTCCATAAGCATGATTGGATGACCCAGATCAATTCCATCACCCCCAAGCGGTATGGAATATCCACTGCTAGAACCAACGCGGACCCGCATGGTCGGCCTCCTCCGAGACTGGCCTAGCTTGCCAAAACGTCCAAACCATAGCAAGATGGGGCGGAAAACCCTAAAATTAGGGTTTGCGGCATATTACATGTGTCGCAAAACAGTCTCAACCATCCATCTTCGCGGTATAGATGGAGGGTGTAGATGTAGATTCAAAGGGCCCAGAGCATGTCAACACAATCACCGTGGGCCCACCTACATACTTGACCAATCGTTCACGACCAACTATGGTTGGTCATCTCGATTCGTACGCCCGAATCAAGCATGACGCACGGCCTTGAAACCCAAAATTAGGGTTTTGAGCATCACGAGCGTCCATCTTCTCCGACACGAATGGAGGGTCCAAGATCGGGATTAAGCGAGGTCCGGTCATACCAAAGATGACCACCGTGGACCCATCTATCCCCTCACCCGATCGGCCAAGGCATATCATGCCTGGTTACTCCAAGACGCGCGCCCAACTTAGCGTGATCGCACCTCCCAAACCGCAAACTAATCTCGACCGCCCAACTTCGCCGGACGATTTGGATGGCTCAGATCATGTTTTCATGGGATATTCAGGTATAGGCGTGAACACCAGTCTACCACCTTCACACCAAATGTAGTAGCAGGTTTTCCCACACTACACCCCTTACTCGATTTTGCCTAATTAATCCATTAGAAGACATAAGATCAAGAACATTTATTGATTGAATTCATGAAGTGTTTACACAGGAAGATAGTATTACACTTTGAAGTTAAAACACTCTTAAATTTTCTCTCTCCTAATGACTTGCCTCACAATTCTCCCAAGATCCCCCCTTACAACAGACGCGCTCATCCCTTTATATAGGGTAATACATAGTGGATGACAGCTAAGCTACCCTTTATTTTCGGGAATGTCCCGCGAAGTGTCGCAAATGCACGAGTATTCATTCTCGCGACACTTCTCAACCCTCGCCAGGTCTTATGGTTTGTTTGTCGTTTATTCATCGCGTCGTTTATTTTAGCTCCTGCGACTCCCCTCGCGGTGCCATCGTTTATTAATCTCGCGAACCTTATATACTGCGATATTATGATCCTACATCTTGCCTCTTTTTCCTTGAATATTGCTTGAAGAGCGATTTTAAGGAAAAATCCATTGTTGTAACAGCCTTTGACTTTAGTTGGTGAAGGAACAAGCGAAAGAATACCTTTCTTGAAAAGTACGTACTTGCCTCTATTCTTTGGCGAAGTTCGAAGCTTCGTAATGAAGAGATATGAAATGTTGGCTCTCGCTTCTCCTCGTATCTCCTGCGAGGAGAGAATGTCATGGGAATCAATATTTTGATTTGCCGCAACTACTTATCTTTATCTGTTTGATTTTGTACTTTTACACGAATTTTGATTATTAATGTCTTTTCTTGACACGTCTCTTTCAACCGCTTATTCTTGACCATTCACGTCTCTTCGCATTAAATGACCCCGTTTTTCTCGAGGATCTTTTTCCATATATATAGTTTTCTTCTCCCCTTCTTCTCATTCTTTAGTTTCTCTCTGCAATTTTTCTTTGACTCTCTCTCCTTCCGCAATTTGCGCTCCTGCTACTGCAAATCTTTTCTTCATCCTTTCTAGCGTTGATCCTAACTTTTGACATCTCATCCATTCCCATACTGATAATGGCTTCCATTAGTCGTGCATACAAAGCTTCTTTTGATGAAGTTCAACAGAAGTTGCTCGAAAAGGGTTTTACTCTATCAACCATTCCTGATCAAGGATCTTCATCTATTCTTACTGCAAAGCTATTTTCTGATCATCAATGTGATGACCAAAAGATTATAGTCTCGCTAGGTCAGCTTCTGCGGACTTCCCATTCCCTTGTACAATCCTGAGATGCCTTTATTTTATGAAATCTTGGCCCATGAAAAATTCTCTCGGGCTGTTTATCAATTGAGTGGCGATTGCATTCGCCTAATGCTTGAGTTCGCGCATCGTGGTGCTGGCAAAGGATCTTTATACCCTACTACTGTTAGACATCCCGATTTCAAAGATTTGGAAATAATTGATGAGAAGTACACTTTGTAGAGCTTTGAAAACTATTCAAGTGATACTGAGATGGTTAATGCGAAATCTCATTGGGAATTCGCTTCGAAAAGAAGGATAATGTTCTTGAGGATAAATTGCTCATGCAGGATATTGATTGGCACCTGTGCAATAATACTACTCCTCGCCACTCTAAAGATGAGAGGTGGTGGGTTGTACCCTTGATTTTAAGTGGCCCTTATATCGCGGGTCGCACGTTCTTCCCGCAAATCTCGCAGAGTATCATCCTTGGGAATTCAAATGGCCCGATCAAGCAAAAAGAGGTATGTTTTCTCTTCAAATCTTGCCTTTGCAATTTTTCTTTATATTTGCTAAGTTTGCGTAATTTCTTAGATCGCCAAATTGAGAAGAAAGTACAAGGATGATCCGTTGGAGAGTACTTTATCGATACTTCGATCATTAACGAATGAAGTAAGAAACATTTCCTGTGTTATTTGAAACAATATTGCTGCCTCTGTTTCTTATCTTTTAACTGTATGCGAAGGTTTCAGCTGAAGAAGCTATAGCTGCGAAGATTAAAAGTACGAGTAAAACTATCATTCGCAAGGGTAAATCTTCTGCTCCATTAACTAAGAAGCGAAAAGTCCAATCTTCTTCTCGCCTTAGCTCAAGCTCTGAATCTTCTGACGAGGATAACCATGACTCGAATCCTTCTCTCGCCAAGAAGATTCCGTCGACTAGTTCTTCTATGGATCAGTTGTCCAGCATCTTCTCAGACTCTTTTCAAGGAATGGGAGATGCTCCCCTAGCTTCCCTTTGCGGGGCTCTCGCAAACGTGTGTAATCTCAGCTTTTTTGGAAGGCAATAATTCATTCAATGGAGTCTCTAGAGTTGTGTCTCCTGACCTTTTGAATGCACTTGGGTCTCTGGTATGTGTGCAGTCATACTTCCTTGCTAACTTTAAATTATTTAAGTATATATATGTTTTAATGATTTTTCTCTTTTCTTTTATAGGTAGGAAGAACTTCCTTTGTAGTTGCCTCAGACCTTGAGAGAAGACGCAACAGCCTTGAAAAGAAGAATTCCCAATTGAACAAGAGGATTCGAGAGTTAGAAATTGAAGCTGCGTCATCTCGCGATAAAGACGAGAGAATTCAAAAGTTAAATACCGAACTTGACTCTCAAAAGGATAGGGTGTCCACTCTCCAAAACGCTAATCAAAGAACTTTATGGTATAAGATTTTTCCTTCTCTTATTATTTCTATCTTCTCGGGTCGTATATCGCTTCCTAACTTATTACCTTCGCAGATGTATATAATCTTTCCGATGAGGCTATTCTTCTCCATACATTTCTGAACCTATGGATAATGACCTTCTTCTCGCTCACCTTAATCAATCTCTAAGTAGTTCCTCAAATAAAACTAATCCCCTTTCGTTAAAAGATCTTCAATCCAAATATCATCTCTTAGAGATCGAACACAGATCTAGCTTGAATTTAACCAATCGCTTTAAACGAATGTACCTTGATTCCGAGAATAAAATCAAGATTTTAAGGAAGAAAATTAGTGATCTCATAGATGAGAACGATCGCATTACTAACGAGAGGTGCACGGGCGTTAGCGTAATTCCACAAATCTCTTCTTGGTGTGCAAGTTGAACGAGATGAACTCCTTCATCAGAATACCATGCTTAAGCAGCGAGAAGAGCAAGTTCGTTCTCTTCTTGTTATTAATAATGATGATGAATTCGCCTGGGCTGCGAAAGTTTTAGATAATGCCAGGAATAACCTAGGTGTTGATGTTAGTCTTCACGCCGAGCATACTTCCTTGGTTAAAGATATGATATCTGACAGAGAAGGTTGCTTATTATACCTTATTGCTTCTTATTTCTGTAGTATTGCTTGTAAATTGTTAACTTGTTGTTTCTTATTTGCAGAATCGAGAGGAAGCTTCAAGCTAGAATTAAAGAGCTTGAATCGAAAAAGAACAACTCGCCGAGAATTTTCCAAATGAGAATCGAAGAACTCAAACCGAAAAGAACATTTCGCAAAGAATCTCTCCTTCGCGAGAATAGATATTCCAAGTTGAAGAAACAATTTCTAATGACGGTGGAGAACTTTAACAATGATGTCTGTTCGTTTTCGCAATGGAGGCATGGAGTATGTTTGTAAGAACCACAATATCCCTCTCGCATTCATATCCCTGTCTCCTTGAAAAGGTTCCCGAGAATCTGCCTGTCTCGGACGTTTCGATAGTGAGGTGGCGAAGAAGAAAATTCCGCGATGAGAATAATGAAACTGAAGAATCGGATGAAGAAGAAGAATCACCAAAGAGATAACCCTTTTGTTTTCTTTCTTTCGCTTGTAATATCTCGTATATTTACGTATCTTTATCGAGATGAAGATGAATAACAATATTCCATCTTTTCCATTCCCATACTTGCTCTCGTTATTTATCTTCAGATGGAAGATTTTAGTTGTCATCATGTATTTTGCCTTTGTTATTGAAATGTATTGTGGCAACTAGGTCGTGTGGTATCTTCATAAATCAAGAATTTTACTTGCTTTGTAGTTTATTTCTTCTCATTTCGACAAGGTCGCAAGCCGCCTTTACATTTTCATGCAATGGCCCATTGACCTTGCCTTATCATTTTTGTGTGGTCTTCCAAGTCAGACCTCCCTAATTAGAGGTCTTCCCCTGCCACCTTTCGTCGCGACAAAATCGGCAGGACGTCTTTACACTTGCATGTAAAGACCCATTGATCTTGCCTTATCATTTTCCAAGTATTTTTGCCTCTGCAGGATATTTTATTTGCGACAATATGACAGGCCTATATATCCTTGCGAACACATAGCCCCATGACATTGCCGTCGTGCGACGAAATCGCGGGACGTCCGTACACTGTCGTGTAAAGGCCCATTGATCTCGCCTTACCCTCGCGTTAGTATTATTGCCTCTTCGGGATCATTGCACAAATATGACAAGCCTAAGTCTCCTTGCGAAAACAAAGCCTCATGACATTTGCGTCTGTTTTGACACCCCCTAATGGAGAGCGTCGCCCTTATCATCTCCCGGTTGCCCCTTCAAGGAGGCGAAACATCGGCCATACAAGACTAGCTCCTCCCATCCGGTCTTAACAACAACCGATTGTTTTCGCAGCCTCTTATCCCTTATACCTATAGGGTTTATGGTTACGAGACCGCACCCTAAGTGGAGTTTTCTTCGAGCGAGTGCAACATGTGCCAAGACTTGCCAAGAATGGCCAGGGTAGGTTCATCCATCCCGGCACTCGCTCAACCGTGTACCTCGGCGCCTTGAGCACACATCGACTCCTAAGAAGAGACCTCGGTCGCCCAACCAGGGTATAACCTACATATATAGTTGGGAATCCAAGGTACCTCTTAGGATAGGCTTTCATGGGCCCCAAATTTCCATGACTCAAAGCTTCAGGAGCGGTGTAACCTTTCCCCGAGCCATGTCGAGAGATACCCCTTATATGACGCACTTTAGGTCTTACATTTGCCTCTTACGAAATGTTATTCGCGAACTAGGGTGTACGCCATAAAGGTTCGTCCCATTCTTTTACTCATTCATATTTGTTAAATCATTCAATCATTCATGTTTCATTATTTGTTGACACTTGTTTGCGAAGTATTCGCACAATTCTCGTATTTTCATTTTTCTTTCTTAACTGAATTCCCATATACTCTCATCTGCGAGATTCTCGCACATCATTACTTCAATTGCTACTTTTTCTCCTGTTTTTGTTGATTATTCACTTCTTATGCCTTTTGTTCCTCATATCCTTTGCTTCTTTATTACCATAATATTCGCCTGTCTCTAGGCACTCACCTCGCGAGATATGTTCAGTCCTTACTTCTATGGCATCCACCATCAATTTTTCCTTTCTCTGCTCATCTCTCACATGTTGTTTCCAACCTTTTCTTTTGGCATTTCTTTCTTGTGACTTTCTACATCTACCTCATGACATTGTTGCGACTCCTTCCAATCTCCCTGTATAATACCAATACCATTTGGATGTGGAAATTTTATACATTGATGATATGTTGACGCGACTCCCAAAATTTCATGAAGCCATGGCCTCCCAATCAGCGCATTATATGGAGATTCTACGTCAACCACACAGAATAAGATATCAGTTGATAATCCTTGTAGAGGTATTCTCATGTGAACCTCTCCCTTTGGTTTGTTTGCAGTGCCATTAAAGCCATATATCTTGTATGTAGAGGGGATCAAATCCTCATCTTTTCCTCCCATCGTCTTGTAAGTATGGTAGAAGAGAATATTCACCGAACTCCCGGTGTCGATTAGGATTCGGTTGATCGCCCAGCAAGCTTCTGCTTCATCATCTTCTCCGTCGACTGGTTTCGGGTTAATCTCTAGTTTCACAACCAACGGGCTATCATGTGTTTCTCTTCCTTTTAGCACTTCATCTGCAGAGAAAGAAATAGTCTTCAGCTGCCACTTTTCTAATCAAGTCGTTCTCGCTGTGCTCATTATTTCTTTATCATTAGCATCTCTCGCAAAGACTCTACTGAGCACGTTATCATGAAAATCTTCGATCGTGCGATAGGAGTGGACGATAGAGTTACAGTTTAAATTTCTAGCTTTTGTTCCAACTTCGATAACAAATGTTTCCTTTCCTTTCGCTGACACTGTTCTATGCATCTCTGGTGGTGGTGGTAATGTTTGGCCTGTTTCTTTTCCTTTTAGAAAGTGATTCAGCTTCCCCTGATCAATCATCCTGAGAATGATTCTCTTTATGTTTCTGCAATCGTTTGTTTGATGTCCATGGAAGCGATGGTAAGAACAAAACTCATGACTTCTGTCGCCTGGTGGTGGTTCCATCCCCGCGTTCCAAGGTGCTGGTACTTCTTCCATTACGAGTATAGCCTCCCAAATCTTTTCCACACTAGCATTCAGTGGGGGCATCCTAATTGGTTCCCACACTATCCTGCGGCTTCTCTGCCCTCCATGGTTATATTGCCTTCGTCCACCATAAGTTTCTTGCACATTGTCTAGCCTCTCGAATCTTATTATTGTCGTTACGGTTATAGTAGTTCCTTTCTTGTTCAAATTCCTCCCGGTCATGGCTTCCCATGGCTAATGTCTTCCGCTGTCTCTCATCAGCCTTCCTCTTTGCCGTCCTTGCGAAGTGCTCGCCACTGTATTGATGAAGCGAGGTAACAAGCTTGCGTTCGCAGCATTCGAGTTTGTGTTTGCGATGGATAAGAATTCATTTCATTCTGTCTTTCTTCTAAGGCAATATATTCTTCCCGTAACTCTCGCATTCGCCATCGTGATTGTATTTTTGATTCTAAATATCTCGGATGTATAACAAGTTAGTCGCGAAGAGAGCGTTCACAAATGAGAGGATGAGATATCTTTCCTCAACTCGCCCTGCCATTTCGCTGCACATGGTTCTCCACCTTATTGTCAACTGCCTCAAGCTCTCTCCAACTCTTTGTCTTAACCCAAATACGTCTTCAATTCCTGGTCGCGTGGAGTTGTTGCTTATATACGCTCCCAAAAATGTAGCTTGCAAATGGCTAAACGATGTGATCGTGTTCCTGGGTAAACCTTCAAACCATTTTAACGCCTCTCCCGTTAAGCTTGACGCGAAATACTTACACAGTATAGCATCATGACTCTCCCACTGCAACATACACCTCATGTAAGCTTTAATGTGCTGTACCGCACAGGTCGTTCCGTCAAAGATGCTGACTAATGTAGGCAAATTGCATTTAGGAGGTATCTCTCCCAATTGTACTTCTAACGTGAAAGGATTCTTCGCAGCCTTCCGCGATGGCTTCGTCTAACCTGTCTCCTTCCTCCTTCCTTCTACTATTCAAGTAATCCTCTCATTTCAGCCAGTTCTCTTAAGATTTGTTCGTTCGCCTCAGAGTTCGATTCTACTGGTCTTTTCAATTAACTTCTCTTCTTCTTCGCTCGTGCCTATCTTGACCTTCCCGCTCGTTATTTTCCTCTTCTTTCCCCGCGACGTTCTTCTTCGTTCCTTTCGTCAATCCGCACGCCATTATATCGGTTGTTCTCTCCTCTTGGCTGTCTCGCAGCTCTCATCTCGCAGCCCTCTCATATTCTTCATTAATATTTCTATTGGTACGATTTTGTTCCCTTCTTCTTTCGCGGTTGTCATGGTTATTCTGTCGGATTGCTTCTTCCATCTCTTGATTTTCCATTTCTTCTCTTAGCCTTTCTCTCTCGCGAGCTAGTCGCGCTTGTTCAATGTAGTGTCTCTCAATGTCATCCTCGATCTCTCGGTTTCTTCTCAGATCTTCTCTCCCGTGCAAGATTATTCTCCCTTCACAGCTGGGTCATTCGGTTCTTGGAGTTGCATGTTTCCTTGATTTTCCTTATTCCGCTCATTTTGAAGATTTTCAGGTTGAGGAATATAGCGATCTTCTATTTCCCCTCTTCTCTCGCCATGCTCTCTACTTGGATTTTGTGTTTCTTCCCCGGTACTTTAGGCTGGTAAAACTCTCCTTCTTTCTTCCCTATTCGACCTTGAACTTGATCTCACGCTACTTCTAGATCTCCTATTTTGCAACCTCATATTTTCCATTCTCAATTCATGATTCATCTTGTCAAGTTTGCTCGTTCCTCCGCCTCTAGCCGTCTCTCTTCGTGTATTGTTTGTCTCAATCTTTCTAATGCCGCAATTTCTTCGTTACTGGATTCATTTCTCCATTCATTTCTTGCTCTCCTCCTCCTTGTCCATTGTTTACCAACCTGCCGCTCTTCTTCCCTTCCGTCTTCGTAATCGATCTCCAAGTATGCACACTTACTCTATCATAATCCTACTGCGTTTACTCTCTGGAGAGACCGGTGGTTGGTTTTGATCTTCTCCATCGTTTCTCATATTCATCCTTGACGATTCTCCCGTTTCATTCCTCCTTTCTCCAGCAAGTCTCCCACTTCTTCTTACAGTCGTTGGTTGCTCTTGTGCATTTCTTCTTCTAGCCATTTTTCTTTTCCAATGAATTCTTGAGTATCTTCTCCAAATCTTTTCTCTATTAATCCAAATTCCTTCCAATTTCTACGTCAATCTCTCGCACTGAGTCCACTGTTTCTAGCGCATATGTAGTAGCAGGTTTTCCCACACTACACCCCTTACTCGATTTTGCCTAATTAATCCATTAGAAGACATAAGATCAAGAACATTTATTGATTGAATTCATGAAGTGTTTACACAGGGAAATAGTATTACACTTAGAAGTTTAAACACTCTTAAATTTTCTCTCTCCTAATGACTTGCCTCACAATTCTCCCAAGATCCCCTTACAATGTACGCGTTCATCCCTTTATATAGGGTAATACATAGTGGATGACAGCTAAGCTACCCTTTATTTTCGGAATGTCCCGCGAAGTGTCGCAAATGCACGAGTATTCATTCTCGCGACACTTCTCAACCTCGCCAGTCTTATGGTTTGTTTGTCGTTTATTCATCGCGTCGTTTATTTTAGCCCCTGCGACTCCCTCGCGGTGCCATCGTTTATTAATCTCGCGAACCTTATATACTGCGATATTATGATCCTACACCAAACAATCGGCCAAGACCGACCAAGATTAGTCATCTTGGAACGTGCGCCCAAAGTAGGCATGACGCGCGGCTCTTGCGGCACTGGTTTTCGGTCACAAATTGATCACGACCACTCAACTTCACCGGACGAATTGAGTGGCCCAGATCATACTTACGTGAGGTAATGGGTATAGGCGCCTACACCGTCATGTTGTCTACACACATGCATGGTCGGCCTTGTCAAAATTATATCCCATGCTTGGTTTCGACCAAGCAAAAGAGTGATGCTTGCGCACCTCTTCAAAAACCCTAATTCATTAACGGTCGCAGATGAGTGTCTCAAAGATCATCTCGTCCGTCCAACTTCACCAGCTTGGTTATACAACCCTGGTGAGGAGTTAATTGGTCAGTGAGGCGTCACCACCCATCACTTTACCACACCATGATGCAAGATCTGCATAAAATACACATGATACTTCACAAGATCAACTTCGAATAACGCAGTTATTCAATTCAAGATTACATGCTACCTTTCATGGATCCACGATCCACACATTCCGGACATCAATCATGTCACAAATCGGGGGATACATGCGGGGTATTGGTCAAGCGGTTTACAGGCGTGCGACGTGCAACGCGCCATCACAAGAACGTGTTAGGAAGTTATGGACGGTTAGCGATGACAAGAGAAGTGGGCAAGACTGATCGTGTAGCATCGACACACAACTCCACTACTCCATCACTCCACTTCCTCCACTTCCCACGAGTGACGTGAATAAGGCTCAATGACTTGTATAAATAGGTTCTCCTCCCTATTTCCACCAACAAGAGCAAGTCCAGACAAGAAACAGAAACCAAGTGTTGATACAAGACACCGGAACTGATAGCTTGCATCCTGTAGCCGGTTCAGCTTTCTGTTACAAGTCATAAGCAAGCCAACACCTTCACAATCTCAACACCTTCTTCGCTTCCCTCCCTAAGATCAACCCCATCTCCTTCACTTTGTGACCGAAACAAGTGCGGAACGGCCATTTCTTGGTTTAGGACGGACTTGCACAGATTGATTTCCGAATCTACAAGCACTCACCGCGCAGTGCATTTGTTTAGGGGTTTAGATTCATTCCTCATCCACACACCCCAAATTACCAAATCCAGCAGGAGTAGTTTTCACCCATAAACACTAGCATACTAAAAGTTAACTTCGGACTGGAATGTAGTTGAGCCCTAACCAATCTCACATTGATCAAGGTACAGTCGCGTTCCTTACGCCTCTGAATCCCAGCAGGACTCTACGCACTTGATTCCCGTAGCTGATCTCACCCACAACTAAGAGTTGCTACGACCCAAAGTCGAAGACTTGATAAAAAAATCTGTCTCATACAGAAAAGTCTATTGAATAGATAAATCTGTCTCCTACAGAAATACCTACAAGTTTTTGTTTTGTCTTTTGATAAATCAAGGTGAACATGAACCAATTGATACATCGGTCTTATATTCCCGAAGAATACCCTAGTAATATCAATCACCTCACAATAACTTAACTATATGGTAGAAGAACAAGTTATTGTGGAATCACATAGAGAAGAATGAGATAGAACAAAGAAGAACGAGAAAATAGTTGGGTCGATTATGAAGTCTTTAAGTCGTTTTATATCTTACCTATAAAGGAGAATCGACTCTAGTCGCAACTAGCATCACACAGGAGGTGTGGGGATTAGGTTTCCCAGTTGCTAGAATTTTCCCTTGTATAGTCTTTTAAATTAGGGTTTGATAACTTTGGAACAAAGCAATCGAAATTCACTGTTATATGAAAACCTTATTAGATTCAAGTCAATATCTTTCAACCGTTAGATGGTCTTGTCTTGTTACACACAAATGAAACATACCTGCATTTAGATATGGGTAACTGTCCTAAATGTGTATATTGAGTTGGCTCAATAACAGTTAACCGAAGTTAGCCATATGAACACTTTTGTATTAACCTTGTTCACCTAACACTTCTAGATCGCATATGATGATCAATGAAACAAGAATGATAATCAAATGAATCTAATTGTGTTACTCACAGAGTTGTTCAATTGTTTGTATTCTCATAGAAGTATACAACACACAACTGTAGCAAAATCGGATTGATTCAAAAGAATCAGTTCATGAATATTTTAGCCACGGTTTGCAAAGATTGCATTCCTTCATTTATAAATGTATTTATTCATGAGTATGAAATCATACTTAACCGATTTTAGAACTGGAAACACTTAAGTTTGCAAACGGGTACGCAAACTTAAGTTTTGGTCATTGGTCACTAGCCGACAGTTTGCAAATGGGTACGCAAACTTTAGCTCAGGACCGCACTCAGTTGAAACCGTTTGCGAACGGGTACGCAAACTTGGTTCTCGGACTTCAACAGTTAAATCAGTTGGCGAACGGGTATGCAAACTTAAGTACCCTGACTTAAACAGTTCAATAAGTTTACGAACGGGTATGCAAACTTAAATTTCGGTACTGAATTCCATCAAAACAGTTTGTACACTTAGTACATAAAACGTAATGTATCCAGACATGGGTTTTAGCTCTTAACTCCCATTTCAATCATTGAAACATTCTTAGAAGACGACAGTAGCTGTCTCACACAAACTATTATCTTATAAGCAATTTTCAAGTGATCGAATGATCAATACGAAACATTCCGAGTCTACATCAAATAACTGTCTCACACAAATCATGTAAGATATTACCAGGTGATTTTCACATGATCATCTTTTGACTTTCGTCAAGAATAATGATGAACGTGGTTAAGCAAAAAGCTTTCCAACAAATATTTCGAGAAAGGTATAAGCGAGTTAAACTCAGCTCGAAATATCAAATGTGTATAATAACGAAGTCTATATAGCTATATGACTTTGTCTCAATAGGAGATAAAATATAATAGACTTCTGAGTGATAGATAAGTTTAAGTCTCCACATACCTTTTGTTGATGAAGTTCCACAAGCTCCCCTTAGTAGTTCTTCGTCTTCAATCGATGAACGCCGTTGTTAGAGCATAGCTCGGTTGAACCCACCAAGCTTTGGTATGTCAAGTTTGGTTGTCATATTTTAGTGAATCAAAACTCAATTAAAGAGTCGCTTGATTATATACTAGAGACAACTTCGTATAGGTTAGGCTAGAAAGATTAGGATTATGATACATACAAGTATTACTCGACTTGAAGAATGTGAAGAAGTAACAAGCTACATCGACGAAATCATCCTTCCTCTTGAGGTTAGTAATATTTTGACTTGAACTGTGGTAAAAGTATTGAAAGAAGTTTATTGTCTTAAAAAACTGGAAGATCATTCCTCAGTAGAAAGACATAATATACCTCAACCCAACAAAGTCAACTCTAAAGAATCAGGGGTAAGAGTTGATAATCGCTTCTGGAAAAAGGTTCATCCTCACTCATGTCGAAGCAGTCCCTGTTTACATGAAGAGCGATTCCAGAAGAAAGGGAAAGAGAGAATCTCTGCCGAAGGAAACAATCAGGGATTTTCGATAATCGTTTCAAGTAATCATGCTGATGTGCATCATAATGAAATCCTTAGAATGAGAAAATCTTATGAAAATCTCATTGACAGAATTAAGAGAGATTTATATATCTCAGAAAATTCTCACATCAGTACTGTTTCTCCACATGATCATACCTATAGATCAAGGAAGGATCACCTTCTTGGGAGAAACAGTACTGATGTGAGAAATTTCCAAAGAGAAACATGAACTATGTTTCTGATACTCACGGTAAGCTAGAAAAGGCTTACTCCGATGCAACCTAGTTGTATGGAGACAGTGCACTCTCATCCTAGTTCGTGCTCATAACCTTTGGGATGAGAAGCACATAAAAAAAGAGCATAATGTTTTTGTGTTTTGTATCAGAAAATGTCTGTGACAATCACTGGATAACTGCGAATCCATTTTTGTCTAAAAAGATTGTTCATGTTTATCATAATCTTCCAAAATTAGGTTTTATTTGAAATTTTCGAATTTTAATAAACCTTCCATCATGAGAAGTTCGGACAAAGGAAACAAAATATATTTTGTATATATTTTCGGAATTTCCCAAGTATTTTCGGGCCGAAAAATTGTTTCTTCTTATGAGAAACAAACTCTTGCTTGTATTAAAAACCCCTGATCAATCCTTAATTAAATACTTAGCATACCTCCAATAACTCGCAGTATCACAAAGGTCAATAAGGAGGAAGCTCAAAAGGTTAAGGATGGTCAAGGAATCAATATAGAAAGGAAGAAGAAAATCATATCAAAAATCATGTCTGATTATGATTCTGATAGTTCTACTGGATCACAAGATGAGTCATGTCTGTTGGATTACAACCTTCAAGATCCAAAAAAGACCAAGTGGATACGTTCTGATAGTATGATTGACTATATCCAAGGCTTTGAAGAACTAAGAACTAACCTCATAATGAAGATCCGTCATCAAGATTGGCTCAAGGATAGAATTGAAGAAACAAAAGCTGATCTTGCGGGTATGAAGGTTCAAGTTGAAAAACTTGAGAAACAGGAAGTGGTTGCTGACAAGTTCCTGGAGACATGCTTCAAGAGTTTGAACACTGAAGAAACTTCAGTGAACAATAAGAGCACCACTAGAGATTAAGTTATATGTTGTAATACTTAATCCAAACAAAATAGACATCAGTTTTTGATTATTTCAATTACTGTGTAAGGTCTATTTCTGAATAAAAATATCTATTATTTATGAATAAAATTATTATTTTATAATTTTTCTTGTGATAGTTTTTCGATTACATAGCATGTGCTTGAATGCTTTATATTATTGCTATGTGTTTATGGGATGTTTGATTTTGGTTTTCTTAACCTTAATGTTCGATCTCATATGATGTGTGAACCCTTATGGTTTGTGTGGCTTTTTGATTTAGCGGGATTAAGTTCTAGCCCAAGTTGGTAGGCTTTATCAAAGGATTATAAGGTGTTCCGATTGAAACTCATATGTGAAAAGGTCGCAATATGTTGAATCGATTTGTGTTTAACATAAAAGCATATGTGTTTTGGGGTTTTCAACTTTTGCTATTTGCATTAGTTAAAACCGATTCAACCTTTCTCTGGTAAAGGTTGTTGTTGTTGTTGTTCTTTTTTTCTTGCGAGAGGATGACAACATAATGGGGGAGAGTTCTAACTTGAACTTGCGCTTAATGATATATATTTCTTGGGAGAAGAGGATGCGGAATCTGAGGTAACAAATTTGTTAGTTAATCGTTTTCCTGTTTAAGAAAAGCTTGAGTTTATTGCATATATTTTTCTTTTGCTTAAAAAAATTCGGTACAATTGATGTTTATTCCATTATGTATGTATGGATGTATGTGTGTGTTTGATTCAATTGTTTCCGGTTAAGAAAAACGGTTTGATATCTTTCTTTATTGTTTGGTATCAATTGTTTTAGACTTAACGAAATGTCAGTGCAATTGCTAAGCTTTAATGTCTATGTTTGTTTCAATTGCTTCCGGTTAAGAAAAATAATTGTGCAAGTTAATTTATTTGGTTTGTATGTATTGTTTATGGCTTAACAAAATACGGGATCATTTGTTTAGTCCAATTCGATTCCAGATAAGAGAAACTAAGTTAATTCTGATCTTAGTTAGACTTATCAAAGTAAAGGATTCGGTTATTCAAGTTTAATCGAATGCCTTGACAAGAAATATTAGTTAACTAACCTAGTATTTGTCTTTTCTAAAGTGAAAGGTCTAAGTTATTGTCTCAATAATCAGTGCCTGATGAGAAAAATAAAGTTAATTCTGATCTTTATTTTGGTCTTATCGAAATAAGCGATCGTTTTGTGCAATCGGTTTAGCAAGAGAACTAAGTTTCTTAGTCAATTTGTTAGACTATTAGGGAAAATTGCTTCGGGAAATTGTTTCCTTGATAACATATTAAAACCAAATTACTTGTAGTTTCGGTTTTGATATTGGTTATCTAAAATGGTATGTGAAACATTCGTGCTTAACTCTTATAGGTTGTGCAATTCTTTTAGTTTTGTAAGATCCTTTCGGTTTTGGTATTTGCTCGGACCTTTGTCATTTTGTGACAAAAAGGGGGAGAAATATATGGAGTAAACAAAGTGATTTGTAATCACTAAGGAAAGGACAATTGTGCTTAAACGTTATATCTAACGAAAGAGTAAAGCATTGACTAAGGGGGAGAAACATATCATATGATGTTTGTAGTTATTTGGACTACAAAGGGAAACAACAAAGATGTGCGGATTGAAAATCTACCTATCTCACCTTTAGGGGGAGTATTAGCTTTGTTATTTAAATGTCAACAACGGCATTTATGGATTGAATATATGCAGGGTATTGTGATGTTGAAACTTGGAATCAAGCGGATGTATAATGAATTTTTTTGTAATTTGTTTATCCATATGTATGTATTAAGAGTTTTGTCACTAAAATTAACAAACGGGGAGATTGTTAGAGCATAGATCGGTTAAACCCACCAAGAGTTGGTATGTCAAGTTTGGTTGTCATATTTTAGTGAATCAAAACTCAATTAAAGATTCGCTTGATTATATACTTGAGACAACTTCGTATAGCTTAGGCTAGAAAGATTAGGATGATGAGACATACAAGTATTACTCGAAGACTTGAAGAATGTGAAGAAGTATCAAGCTACATCGACGACATCATCCTTCCTCTTGAATTTAGTAATATTTTGACTTGAACTGTTTCATTCCCAACGTATCTTTCAAGTCGTAATGTATTGAAAACATAACTACGAAGCTGTGAATGATATACTCTAGTAGACATGGTGTTAAGGAATTAGAATACGAAGTATAACGCATATCTTTTGAACTTCGTATATAAGACATCGACATAATCGTTTGAATGCTATTGTGATTATGTGTATGGGTAAAGGTGAAGATTTCATCCTAGGAAACAATTTTTACATTTGTTTAAAGGAAGTACATTCATGAACTTGTTTTATGAATCGAAAGGGAAATCACTAGGCTTATTGGTATTGTTATTCATTGCATATCTTTGGATTACCAATATGTGTGCGTTAGTAGAATCGATCATAACTTGTTATGTATCTTGGTAAAACTAGTCACAATGCCTGACTTATGTATTGGTATGACTTTTATTAGTGTAACCTATCCTAAGTAATTACCTTAGATGGTATGATCGATATTTGTAATTGGTGTAACCGATCCTGGTAATTGGTATGACCGGTCACAAAAGAGTTGTAATCGATCCTTGTAATTGGTGTAACCGGTCCTGGTAATTGGTGTAACCGATCCTAGTGACTAGTGTAACCGATCACAAGTAATACCATGAGAATATGGTAACCGGTCCTGGTAATTGACGTAACCGATCCTCGTAACTGATGTAACCGGTCCCAGTAACCATATTAAGGCAGAACCGATCCTTTTGTTTGGTAGAACCATAAACCCATGATTAGTGTATTGATATTTGATCAATCACATAGTTCTTGGAAATCAGATGAACCAGTTCTAACTTGTTTGGAAGTGTGGTATAATCGGTTCCAAGATTGTAAATATGAAAAAGGATTTACAAAGAATAATATGCCGACATACTTTGAACATGTTCTGTAACTCTTATCTTTCATTGTTCAAATATATTACTTAATAACTAAAGGAGATCCTGAGACCGAAATAAGTTGAGAATCTTTTAATTAAGGTTGTTAATTTTATATGCTTTTAATTACCAGCAATTAAAATGCATATCTCTGGAAAATAAAAATTGGTAATGTGCATTTACTAATTGGAGATTTTCTAGTGAGATTTCAGTTAATATTGGACAGAGCATTTCCAGGAATTATAGAAATCGATTTGGAAATATATTGCATATCTTAAGAATATTTCGGTTTTGTAAATTCCTTGGTGTCCAAACTTCCTTGGTCTATAAATACCCAAGTTTGCATTTCGTGCAAACTATCCTAAGAGCCAGCAAAACTAACTTGTTGTGTTGTTACTGGTGGAGCCGTTTATTCGGAGAGGAAAGTACCCTAATTAGGCGAAATCTCTTACAACCGCTCGTTTAAAGACTTCTGTGGGATCAAGAAGCTCTACGAGTACCGTTGGTGGGAAACTAGATAATTGCAGTATTATTAGTTTTCGATTTGATTTGATTGACTAACGGTTGTTGAACTTTGATTGCATAGTTTGTTTATTCTTGAGAATCTTCTCTTCTGATATAAGATTCACTCAAACTATGTCGAAGTGTCGACGGGATCTTTAGAACAGTTTGTAGATCTAAAGACGTCTTGTGATAATCCATTGTTAACAGATTCCGTTCTGTGCGTGATTGATTACAAGAGATTCAAGTTGTGGTGTGCAGGTGTTTATTGAAGATTAAAAAAGATTTGAAGACAAAAAAGATTTCTTATTGGGTTCATAATCTTTGGTGTGCACAAAACTTGATCGGCTGGGATCCAACTATAATCGGTTTATCCTTGATAGATTTGATTGATTAGTTGTGTAGATCGGCATCATTATATAGTATCTTGATAGATCATATTTTTAATTGCAAAATCTAAACTCTGCTACTTTGGTAGTTGTTGGATAGATAGATCTAAACCCGAAAAAGGAGTTTATTGGATTAAACAGAAGAGCCTTTGTCTAACTTATATCACTGAGATTGAATAGAGTTGTTACCGAACAGATTTGTTGTTCCTTTACTGTTTGGAATACGAACCAAAGGAATTGTTCCAGTGCGTGCACTTATTGAATGTCGGAAGCGCAGGGATACTGAAGAAACTAGGTGAACTATAGGTTTAGTTGCTTGGTCTCAACTATACGAAGTTGGTTTGATTTTGTATAGCGGCTTAATTCTGAGAGTATTCAATTCTGGACTAAGTCCCGGGGTTTTTCTACATTTTCGGTTTCCTCGTTAACAAAATCTTTTTGTGTCATTTATTTTTGTTTTCCGCAATTATAATTGTTGAGATTATAATTTAAAGTAAATTACACAAACATTAACTCTGTATTACTTGATAGTGATCCTATAGAGTTTGGTTAAGTCCGAACCTATTATCAAGTAATCACACTTTGATTTTTGTATTGTCGCGATCTCCTATCCATAGACGATCACACAAAGTGTGAATACCGATTCGTTGTATTGTCTCGACTCAGTCCATAGACAATCACTTTTGGTAAGAGGACTTATAGGTGGAAAAGTTTAAGATTTTGGTATATTTGGGTACCCTCGTCTTTTCAGCCGTGAAGTCTAAAGCTCAACTACACATTCTATCCTAATCCGAGACATATCTATAAGTAGACTAGAAATCAAGACTTATAGTTTTGAAAACTAAACTTGACAAACAAGCTTGAGATAGCAACGCTTGCGAGTTCGACCGAACAGTGCTCTAACAGTGGTGATAGTGTTGGTGGCTGCGATGAAGATGATGGTGGTGCGGATTCGATTTTGAGATCTGAAATTAAAATAAATTGAATGATTTTTCTTTAAAAACCTTACTAATATATCAAGGATAAATCGAACACAATCATAATGATAGATTTGTTGCTAATAATGGAGGACGTGGTGGTGGTGATGGAGAGGTGCTGGTGGTGAGTTGAAAGAGAATGGGAGAGAAGAAAGAAATAAAAGTTTCAGATTTGGAAGTGAAAATGAAGTGATTCGATCTAACAGGGGATTAAAATAGGAAGGGTAAATATGGAAAGAAATAGAAATGTTAATAGACCTAAATGTCTTATAGATGGAGAGGGATATTTTTTTTTTTTTTTGATAAAACAAGATCTCTTCATTGATATAATATCACAGAGAAGTTACAAAGAGACAGTTGAGTACATCAAAGAACAAGAACCACATAGTAACAGAAATTTCATAGTGTAACAGTACAAACCCGAATATTCCGATGGGAAAAGAAAAGGAATACCGGAAAACGACTAAAAACACATATCAAATAAGATCCCATTTAATCGGAAGAGAAATGGTTTTTGGATTACAAATCCACCATTTTTGATAATAATATTCTTCTTGAGAAAGAGATACCCTTAATAAGGAGTGATTTGCCATAAATCTTGAACGGAGTGATGAAGATTCCGGCCGCCGGAGCTCACCGCCGATATACTTAAACTTCAACTCTAAGAACCCCAACTGAGAATAGCCATTAAAGGCAGAATAAGATGCTTGGAAAGCACAGATAAAGCCGCCATGAAAGCGGAGAAACCTTGTTGCCGGCAAGTGACTAAAAAGATCAGATAAACTAAACCTAATAAACATTAAAAACTACCTAAGCTAAATGAAACTAGTTTAAATCGCTTGAAAACATAAGGTACTGCTCAGATCCACCCCAGAACGGAGTAGATCTGAGCAGTGATGTTGTTGTTGAGAAGGAATTTTTTTTTTCCCCGGAGAACTTTCTAGAGAGGAGAGAGGAAAAAGTTATATTTTTTTTTTCTGTTACAAATCAAATATATTTATTGTATGATAAGGGTATTTGTAAGAAGTCTATTATAGGGGCTCCAAAGATTTGGTTTTGAGGGCTCCTATGGATTCAAATGTCCTAATGTGGATGATAGGGGACCTATTTTATAACAAAAATATAAAAATACCCTTTGACAACTAATTTAATTGCCTAACATAAATCTAATTAAAACCAAAAACTAAACCCTAAACAAAAAAAAAAAAACAAAAAAACGTATATTCTTCTTCTTTTTCCTCTCTTCTTCTCCTCTCTTCTTCTTCTTCATCACCTCTTCTTCCTTTTCTTTCATTTTTTCTTCTTCAACGATGATTATACTAGCCAATAATGATTATAATTGGTGAAAAACCCACATTTCTTTTTTTCTTTTGATTGCATGGATAGGTTATGTTAGAGCATTGCTCGGTCGAACTCGCAAGTGTTGCTATCTCAAACTTGTTTGTCAAGTTTAGTTGCCAAAACTATAAGTCTTGATTTCTAGTCTACTTATACCTAAGTCTCGGATTAGGATAGAATGTGTAGTTGAGCTTTAGACTTCACGACGTTCATCGATTGAAGACGAAGAACTACTAAGGGGAGCTTGTGGAACTTCATCAACAAAAGGTATGTGGAGACTTGAACTCATTTATCACTCAAAAGTCTATCTACTCTATCTCCTATTTGAGACAAAATTTGTATAACTACATATACTTCGATTATACACATTTGATATTTCGAGTTGAGTTTAACTTGCTTACATAATATGTGTTGGTAAGATTTCTCTTTAACCAAGTTCATCTTATATTCTTGACGAAAGTCAAAAGATGATCATGTGAAAATCGCCCGGTAACATCTTATATGATTTGTGTGAGACAGTCATTTGGTGTAGACTCGGAATGTTTCGTATTGATCATATCACTTGAAAATTGCTTTGAAGCTAATAGTTTGTGTGAGACAGTTATTCCCGTCTTCTAAGAATGTTTCAATGATTGAAATGGGAGTTTAGAACAATTAACCATTATTTGGATATAGCACAGTATGCGTACTTGTATGCTAACTGTTGCAAGTTATTCCAAGTCCGGGAACCATAGTATGCATACCCCGTATGCGTACTGGTTAGTTAGTTGAAGTCCGGGAACTTAATATGCATACCCGTACGCGTACCGGCGTAAGTTCAAGTCCGGGAATTCAACAGAGATTGGTGGTGTACGATAGTATGCGTACATGTTCGCATACTGGCAAACCCAGACCAAGTCCGGCTACTTAGGTATGCGTACACGTTTGCATACTTGAGTAGGTTAAGTTATAAAATCAGTTTGTTCAAGAACTAATACATTTATAAATTAAGGAATGCAATCTTTTGCAAACCGTGGCTATAATGTTCATGAATTGATTCGAGTGAATCAAAATCGATTTTGCTTCAATTGTGTCTTGTATACTTCTATGAGAATATAAACAATTGAACAACTGTATAACTAGTTTCATTTGAGTCATTTGAACTAGCTGTGTTAAGATGAACAAGGTTGATATGAAAGTGTTCATATGGCTAACTTCGGTTAACTATTGTTGAGCCAACAAGGTGTACATGTTTAGGTACGGTTATCCATATCTAAATAAAGTCACTTTTTATTTGTGTGAAACAAGCTAAGTTCGATCTAACGGTTGAAAGATATTAGCTTGAGTCTAATCAGGTTTTCATCTAACGGTGAATATTGAATGCTTTGTTACCAAGGTAGCAAAGACTATATAGGGGAGAACTCTAGCAACTGGGAAACCTAATCCCCATACCTCCTGTGTGATACTAGTTGCGACTAGAGTCGATTCTCCTTTAACCTAGGTTTTTCCTAAAACCATTATAGGTTAACGACTTAAAAACTTCATTGGGATTGTGAAGCCAGACCCAACTATTTTTTCTGTAGTTGCGTGTTCTGATCTTGCTTTATTCTATCGTGTTGAGTACTATCTTCTCTAAGATTTGCTCGAGATTTAATCTTCGATAGGCAAGATAAAAAGTAGTCACAAACATCTTCGTCTCATCATTTGTGATTCCACAATAACTTGTTTCGCTACCATACGATTAAGATTATTGTGAAGTGATTGATATTACTAGACTATTCTTCGGGAATATAAGTCTGTTGTGTCAATTGGTTCCTTCACCTTGATTTATCAAAAGACGAAACAAAACTTATAGGTATTTCTGTGGGAGACAGATTTATCTATTCAATAGACTTTTCCGTGTGATACAGATTTGTTTATCAAGTCTTCGACTTTGGGTCGTAGCAACTCTTAGTTGTGGGTGAGATCAGCTAAGGGAATCAAGTGCCTAGAGTCCTGCTGGGATTCAGAGGCGTAAGGAACGCGAATGTACCTTGATAAGTGTGAGATTGGTTAGGGCTCAACTACATTCCAATCCGAAGTTAACTTGCAGTAGGCTAGTGTCTGTAGCGGCTTAATTCAGTGTGGTGTTCAAATATGGATTAGGTCCCGGGGTTTTTTCTGCATTTGCGGTTTCCTCATTAACAAAACTTCTGGTATCTGTGTTATTTATTTTCCGCATTATATTTGTTTATATAATTGAAATATCATAGGTTGTGCGTAGTTCAATCAATAAGATAATCCAACCTTTGGTTGTTGATATAAATTGATTGACACTTGAACATTGGTCTTTGGTACAGTTCAAGTTGTTTCTCATAATAATCAGGCTCACAGATTCTATCTGTTTGATTTGCTAATTACATTGAGAAACATAGATATAACTCTTGGATGTATTTCCATTGATTGAGTCTGACTGTCTAGTTGATTCTCTTGGAATTATATTGGAGTTTGTCCATACAGATTGCCTAAATGGAATATTGGGAGTGGTTGTTAGACCCCCGCTTTTTCGGGTTAGATTTGATTAAACTAGGGTTTTAAAAATTTGTTTCAGAACTTAATACGGTTGTGAAACCAATATTTCCTAACCGTATTTATGGTTTATGGTAAGAAAACCCAATTGTATTTATGGTTTACGGTTAGAAACCCAACTATATCTTAAATATATTTTTTTCAAATTTGTCTACGGTTGGGATAATATGAACTCCCAACCGTATATTTTATTTACGGTTAGGTTTCCGTAAGTTCACTTTTCGAGAAAAAAAGACTAATAATTTGATTTATAATTATTATTGGAAAATCAAAGATGAATTTTTTTTTGTCTAATCTAATCACTAATTTTAGTTTAGTTAATCAATCATCAGCACTAATTAATTGATTATATTCTAGCCATTAGCAAAACTAGTAGGATATGAGATTTTGTTGATTGTTATTTGATGACCCGTTTCCGTCATCTTGTGAACCCTCAAAAGCATATGTTTGGAGCCCCTATAATAGGCTTCATTTGTAAAGCGTATCAAAATAAGGAATATTAATTCAATTTCCACCTTTTGTTTGTCTTATATGGGATTTAGTATCCTCTTTAGTAAACTGGGACCCCTACAAACTGGTTTGTAATATAATAGTCAATTAAAGTACATTGTTAACGGTAACAGGATTCCGACAATTTTGATTAGGATAAATGAAACCCCGTCTTCCATGGTTTTTGTCACATCGTACGACTCATTTTCTCTCCCTCTCACCTGATTTCTCCCCCGACTTCTCTTTTCTTCACGTTGCCCTGTCTGGTAGTGTTTCAACGGCTAGTTTTGGTCGGATTCCTACCGGTTTCATGCCGGAATTCACCCATTTCTCCCGTCTTACTAATGAAAACTCAATAATTCCCTAGTCTAACCTCAATCACTCTGTATGGAAGGTCTCACAACAATTACAATCACTTCGGATATCACCAAAATCACAGATAACTCTGAAATCACCGCAATCCGCAATCCTATGGAGATTAATCAGCAAGAACATCACTGCAATTGCAATTATCTTAACATCACAGCCCACAACCTCAATAGAGATTGGGATACTCATTACAAGCAACCAAACAACAAGTTTCACAATTGCAACTTCATCAAGTCCATCAAGAACAACCATACAGGAAAAATTGAATCATCCCCAAATAAAACCTTTGTTTCTACTACTTACACCTCACCTGAAAACTCTAAGCATAATCACAAACCCACACCTAAACCACCCGAGACTTCCAAAATCCAAAATGAAACTCAACAATGGATCTCACATACCTACATTTCATCAATTGTACCCATACTTTTATCAATTGCACTCATACATGCGATCTGGTTAAACCAAATTCCTCAACAATTCAAGCTAAACACCCTCTGATCATACCCAATTCTACCCTCTGGAATTGGTTAAACCAAATTCCTCAACAATTTAAGCTAAACACCCACTGGATCATACCCAATTCTACCCAATTTTTCTCTCATTGACTACCACCAACCTCTCTCCCCTCTATTGGAGAATCCATCCCAGGTATGCTCATGTAAATCTAACTAAAGTTTTGATCTTGTTATAACCAATTTACAGTTTAAGTTCTCCGCCGTACAACTCTCTTGCTAAGTACTACTCTAATCCTACTCTGAGAGGCTTCATAAGTCTCATAAATCTCTCTTCCTGCTCAAGTAAAAGGTTTTTCAATCTCATTGTTATAATCATGAATCCTCAAACTTCTAAGTTACATGTAAACATTTTAATTTCAAGATTAAGTATTCATACACATATCATCTCCCAGCATCAAACCAAAATAAGAAAATCTCCCAACATAAACAGAGTTTCCAAAAAAGTGTTGCTCTTTAAAATAATTATAGTCTTCATAATTAACCCTCACACCCCTCAGTATCTAGTTATGCAACTTACCTGTTTAGGCATAACTGGATATGCTAGGACCAACATTTCGCATCCTCTAGCGAGCCCGAACTGCTTGTCTACTAGTTGGACGTGCAGGAGGATAGTCTTGTCCTCTTCTTTCTCTTGCACGTACAGGTTCCCCTGGTGCCCCTTATGGTGCCATTGTTGGTGCCGGTGGTACTGGTCCTGCTGCTGGCTCTGGTACTGGTCCCATATGTGGTGGATTCACTTGTCCATAACCTGCATTTGCCACTGCGACTGCCTTAGATGCGATTCGGCCAACTACTGGACACGAGTTGAGGAAACACTACGGCTTGAGGAGGAATGGGGATTGTTGCATTCCTGCGAAACTCTGCTCTAACAGGTGCGAGCATTATATTAACAGAGAAGCCTTGACGCACCCCACCAATAACAACATACCGATCTCCAACAATCACAACCCACTCATTAACCACATACTGACCAAGTTGTGGATGAGTTGCATACACAACCCATCCATCACTCACACTCCAGGTCTGTCCTGGTTCACGACTTACAGAAATTGGAATTGGTGGGGGTTTTTCATCTTGGCCATCAACATGTATAGTCTCTTCTTCATTATCGGTACCACTACCACTTCCAACCTCATGCACACTGTTCTGAAAGACTACCCTTTCTCTGTTGCCACCACTACTACTTCCTCCTTCTTCATGAATGCTGTTCTGAAAAACCACTGGTGTTACTGTTCTATTTCCTACATGACTCTGCAAAACCCAACAATACATTATTCAATTAAGGAAAAGTTCAAGAAACTTTGTTAGGCATTCGCAAACATAAAAACATCAAGTACCTGAGTTGGATTGGGGATGTTGAATCTATGCCGCACCACAATATTCCCATTCCCTGGTGGGACTTGATCAAACATCTGCTCCATCTTTACCCTTCGATTGTATCGCAAATTCTCCAGTGCCAATTGAAATTGCGAGTATAGTTGATAGTCTCTCGGCCATTTGGGAATGCAATTCCATATGAAAAACTGGAAATGAGAGAATTGGGGTTATACCAACTCAATGTATGCTCCTCCAGAATCTCAGGAGTTTCCTCAACAATCCCATCCTCACTGTAAAACGCACGAGGAATATTTTCTTCTTCTCTCAGATAGATGGAGATATCTTTCTCTGGTTTTTTCTTTGAAGATGTTGAATAAGAAAATGAAGAGTTGCCTCTCCAAAATGAATTTTATATTCACTGCATTGGAAGAGTAACAGACTCCAATTTCTACCGTCAAAAGTAACTGCCCCACTTTACTATCTCACCATCCTCTCTATACGGCACATTAATCAGACACAACATTTCTCAGTCACGTCTTTAGGCTGTAAAGCTCATCATTATGCCTATAAACCAATCTTAATAACCTACGTTAAGCGGTTGGCAACACTTGGCATGACTAAACATCATGAGATATGCAGCAGATGTCCCTATTCTTGTGCTCATGTTGATGGCATGTGCCCAAAACTGATCACTCTAGTGGATCTGCTTAATGGGCCTATTCAATCTGGATACCCGAATAATCTAAAACCCAAGATTACTCAACAACAAACGAAATACAAGTCTAAGGTACATACTTTTGGCCAAAATTTCTCTCAGATTTGATATTTTTGTACAATTGAGACTCATAGTAAAAATGACCTCACAGCCCCCAGAAAACAGTTTATTATCATATTGTTTCTCCACTAACATGTGTCACAGGGCTACTCTCCAAGTACCATTAGCCACCAGACATCATCCCAAGCACAGGTCAACATCCACACATGTGAATAAAGCTAAAGAAGGATTCAGTTGGAACCAAGCCATTGGATGTAGCAACAAACAAAACCTGAGCCAACATGAACTTTGCTTCCCGTGAACTAATTTCAAATTAAAGCTGACTATCTTCCCTCAAACAATCTATACATCTTTCTCACTTGTTATACTAACAGTAACCTTTACCCAACCTTCATTCTTCTCATCATGGCCTCCTCCTCCAACTCCAACCCCAACAACATTGATAGCCTAGTTGACAAAATGAAATCTGCCATGACAATGCCTGAAGATTTGTTCCCAAAAGTTTTTTATAATCCTAACAACATACAACCTAAACAAAAACTAGACTCGAAATGGTGCTTCATAGGGAAGTTGTGCAGTAATATCTGCTTTGAAACATCAGGAGTAAGTAATTTCATTAATAAGAATTGGGAAATGCTGAGCAGGATTGAGGTTGATCTTTGTAATAGAAGGAGAAATTTCTACACTCTAAGGCTCACCTATGAAGATGATTACTCTACTCTCAAAAGAGGAGGAACAAGAGGAGTCTTTGAAAAACTCATGGTTCTTGTTGAAGTCCCTGCTGTTGGCCCTGATTTTATTGATGGAGAGCTCTTCTCCAAAGTCATGGTATGGCTCCTAATTAAGAGAATCCCTAAGCATATAATACCTGACATCAGAGGAATCTTGAAGCCAGCTGGAATTTTTCTAGAAGCTATAAAACCATATGGAAGAGACAAATTTGAGAAGAATGTGGAAGTCAAGCTTAAAATTGATGTCACAAGACCCCTCAAGTTTGGGATTGAAGCTTTTGAAACCACTACTATCTCTCACTGGTTGGAATTTGCCTATGCTCTCAATGGTATCAAATTTTGCAAAGTTTGCAGAATTCTTGACCACCCAAGCCCTCCCTGTCCTCTTCCACCAATTCAAACCTATACCACTACCATGCCAAGCCAGTCACCTCTAACTCAAAAATAGAAAAGTGTCATTGCTGGCAAAGCTGTTATCCACAACTCTTATTCTGACAAAGATGCTGCAATAAAATTTGAAGCCAAAATGAAACATGATAAGAAGTTGGAGCTGGAAAATGTTGTTGCTAACCTAGCCACCTCATCCCGGTGATCCTCTCGTCTTTGGAGCTTGTAGATGGGGGAAAACGATTTGCTGGTTTTACGGAATTGAAGAGTCGACCGTGTGGAGACTCCTTGAACCGGACGAAATGTTGAACCTCACATAGATGCACTGCAAGAAGGGAGTGCTTTAAGTTCGAGAGATCAATCTGTAAGACTCCGGCCTAAACCAAGAACAATGGTCGTTCCAGAGTCAATTCGGTCACAAGAGAGGATGGGTTGATCTGTAGGAGGAAAGCTGAGAAATACGTGAGATCAATGGTGATTTGAGATTGTAGGTGTGTTGTGAATTCAACGTAAGAATGCTCTAAATGATTGAATTTTGCCCAACTGAGAGTGAATGCTCAGACGATGAGTTCGTGTAGACGAAAGATTGTCTGTATGAACTTGCCGAGAATTCTTTTAGACGAATGTTCGAGTGTTCGAATCTTGTCCTTTCAATCAGGATTCAGAGACATTTTATAATGCTGAAGTTGAAAACACCATGATCCCATGAAGTGTGACAGTTTGCTGGAATCAGAGAGTGGGGAAGTGGGAAATCTTGTTAAAACCAGTTGCTCATCATGCGGAGACTTGGTTAATTTTCCACCCACTGCTTTGTTGACCCTTCCAACTGATTGCACGACTTGCTCACATTCTCATCGTGGGTGAACACACGTGCCGTAGACCGCCAGACCAAAACCCTAGTTAATATCCCCCATATGACACGATTGATATCTCGTGATTGTGGAGTCGAGTTTGACTTTGTGGGACGATGAGTCCATGTATTTTGAATTGAACATGTTTTGCAAATGTTTCAAATTCATGAATCAAATATGTCCTTTGAGACGAGGTATTATTATGTTGATTACCTAAGACGAGCAAACTGTGTTCTTTGAATTGTCGAATAATATTGATAGTTGAACCAATATTCTTGAATCGAGCAAATATTGCTTTGGTTCGAACAAATATTGCTAGTCGAGGAATATTGCTAGTTTGAGCAAATATTGCCGGTTTGAGCAAATATTGCTCGTTTGATGAATTGTTGGTAGCAGGACCAAAATAAATATTAATTTAAGATACTGACTGCTGGGTCAAGTAAAATAAATAAAAACGTTGATCATGAAATCAACATAAAATTATCAGAGTATTTGAATCAGCTCAGAATCATGTTTCTACAGAGCTCTGGATTCAAAACCCTAATTTTATCGAAATGATGATTTATTGCAAATCAATCTACAGAGTGAAGATGGTACCGGCTACATGGGATGACGAATTCACCATGTAACACCCATATGCTCGAATGTGCAAAGTACCAAAGTCTCTTGAGGACCAGTTGGTGAAAGAATGATTAAATGCTGATTTAATCATTTATTAAAAAAAAATGCTCGTGTGAGCGACAAATAATAAATACTTGGTCATGAACTGAGGGACCGACCAAGAGGTCATGGGACCGGCTCTTGGTGGCCGTGGGACCAATGGATGGTCGTTCAAGCAAACTCTTAATTGTTTGGAAGAAGTTTGAACCTAATATGAGCAATTGAGCAAATTAGGTTAAAATCATTAAAACATGTGGGACCGGATGTTTGCAGGCCTTAGAGCCACCCTTGGTCGGTCAAGGGAATGTGCTCGTGTCACCATAGTGTCCGTGTCTCGCCTCCGAGAGTTTCGGTAGTATTTTCCGATGCGCGTTTGAGCAACATTCTGAGAAAATATGCAGAATCCAGGGTTTTGCTGAAACTAGGAAAAAATACATGAGATGATGAAAAATGATAAATAAAACAGGGAATTGCAAGGTGTGGGACCGACCATGGCTAGGGCATGGCCGGCGGGTGGACAAGCACGGTCCCACACTTTCCCAGTTTTATGTAATTTTATGTACTTTCTCTGATTTGAGGGAAATTCCATGAAACTGGAGATTTTTATGAAATTAGGGAACTTTCATGAGATGAGAGAGATATAATAATAATAAAATAGGGAATGATGGAGTGTGGGACCGGCAATGGCCAAGGCATGGTCGGCCTTCCAATGGGCACGGTCCCAGAGCACTCTTCCCAATTTTATGTAATTTTCATGATTTTAGGAAATTTTCATAAAATCAGAGAGATTTGTTAAAACCAAGGTATTTTGTTGAAATCAGGGAGTTTTCATGGAATCAGGAAACTAAAACAACAAATAATAATAAAATAATAGGCATGTGGGACCGGCTAGGGCATGGCCGTTCTCAGCCAGAGCCCGGTCCCACGAGTTTTCCTAATTTTATAATAATTTTCATGATTTTAGAGAAAATTCATAAAATTAGGGAATTTTCATGATTTTAGGGAAAATTCATAAAATCAAGGAATTTTCATAATTTGAGAGAAATAATAAAATAATGGGGACGTGAGGTGTGGGACCGTCCACGGCTAGGGCATGGCCGGCCGTCTGGTGCCCGGTCCCACGAGTTTTCCTAATTTTATAATAATTTTCATGATTTTAGAGAAAATTCATAAAATTAGGGAATTTTCATGATTTTAAGGAAAATCCATAAAATCAAGGAATTTTCATAATTTGAGAGAAATAATAAAATAATGGTGACGTGAGGTGTGGGACTGGCCACGGCTAGGGCATGGCCGGCAGGCTGGTGCTCGGTCCCGCGACACCTTTCCCTAATTTTATTATTTCCTTGATAAAATCATGAGATTAGAGAATTTCCTTGAAACGAAGGAGATTAGCTCGAACGAGAGAATTTTCACGAGATCGGGGAAAAATAATAAAATATGACAAAATCTAAAATTGGGCACGGGAATGGTCACGGCATGACCGGCCAACTGATGAGCCCAGTCCCCTGGCGCCTTTGTTAATATTTTATTATTATTTTTCCTTCCTATTTTGCATAGGTTGATCGTTCATTCATATTTTTGAAATGCTCGTTTGCGCATTCAAATGATGGTATGTGCATTATTGTTAAGTACACTTGCATCATTTTAGTCAGGGCTTATTCGATGCTCAGATGTCTGTCTCGTTGAATATTTATCACTAACCCGTGGAATTCTTCTGGGAAGAACCACGAATTGAAGTGACGAAAATATAACGAAGAATCGTAGAATATTCTTTGGATATTCGAGCGATTATAGATAATTAATCGATGGCTCTATACTAGCAGGGCTTCCTATCTAGGAGCATTAATTATCTGAGGGTCGAGCAATATGAACTTGCTGGAGTGTCATATTCCTCTTGTATAGTCAGGGAAAACATGGTTGCATCCTGAAGACGTTATTGCTCTATACTAGCAGACATGTTGTCTAGGAGCCATCCAATCTTGCGATTCTATACAGTATGAGATGCGCCGTGGTCTCAGCTGGGAGACTACACATCTACATCTTCTCTGAGAGACTTTCTCGATCAGAGGTTTTATGGCATGAGCTTTCACGCTTAGAAACATGAGTCTCAATACTCATCCGATTGTCGGATCCGAAGTAATTACTGAAATTGCTCAGTATTCATGAGATGTGTCGTGGCCTCAGCTGGGAGACTACACATCTACATATACTCTGAGAGACAGCCTTCTCAGTCAGAGATTTATGGCATGAGCTTTCATGCTTTAATGAGAGACTTGGGCCTCAATACTCATCCGATTGCCGGATCCGGAGTATAGTTTTATAATTTTACCCTTTCTCGAAAATCCACCATCTACTTAAGTCCCCTGCTTAGTGAGGAATAGTCATGTTCCTCAGTCAGCATTGAATGGTGATTTTCCATGTACAAACAGAAATAAGTAATTGAACTTAGTCATAAGATAAGATATTGTCGGATTTCGACTTAATGAGCAAACCATGGTTTGAGCGGAAACCCAGTGGCATAATAGAGCATCATCCAGTGAGCAAAATTGGTGTAGAACCGCTGATTTGATGGTGGAACCCTGGTTGGTTTAGGATTCAAGGGCCGGGCCCAAAAAGGAAATCCTTATGGAATTAGGTTTTGGAAGTAAAATTTGATATAAAAGGAATTAATTCCTTTTTTTTTATTCTTCCAACACGACCACCATCTTCTTCATCCTCCCATCACCTTCACGTCCGAGCTTAGCAGGAGCAGGGAAGATTTTTGTCGGAGCGCCACCGTCCGTCCGACCGGAGCTAGCACCGTCTGGCCAACTTCCGGCCGGCACCGACCAAGTGCGCAACTTTTTTTTTGTTTGTTTGTCTGCTGATTTTATGAGTTGTTCATGTTGAAATTCTATACATGTGTATATATTAGCGTGAGTTTTGTAGAAAAATCCTTATTTTATTAAACGTATGTTCGTTCGATCGTTAGTTTAAGAAACTAGCAACAATCCCTAACTTGAGAGAGATTTTTCTTTTGGAAATAGACCTGTGTCCAGTGATAAAATTTTGTTTATGAGATTTTGTGGAAAGAAAAACTTTATCTTAAAAGGTGTGAGCTTTCACAAAACCGAAATAAACCTCGTTTTAGAGAATAATGCTCAAACGAAGGAAAAATAGATTTTTTTTTTTATGCAGCCGTGACATATTATGCAAAAATATGATGACATATTTTATTCACATGAGTTTGTTCTAATTAGATAAAAGTTTGAGAATTTATGTGAGTAATTCACATTAATTATTGCTTTATAAAATCGAAGCGTGGGTTCTGATTAATCTTGAAACTTTGACAATTTATTTATGATGAAATATTGTCTTGGTGTAAATTTCATAGTTCAGTTGTGGATGTTCATACTATGAAAATTATGTCTATGATTTTTTGAAAAATCAATTTTGAAGATTAATAAAGCCTCGTTCGTTATTGCAGGTTTCAAGGAACGAACTAATTTTGGATTGTTAACTCTTGTGGCACAATCACTATTGTTAGTGGAATTTCAAAGAGGTAAGAGTTAAGAATTACCATTTTTGTTGATGCCGTATTCCCATTTGCATGATTCCATCATCTTGTCGCGAGGGAGTCACAGGGAAGTAAAATAAATGACGCAATGAATGACGACAGCCAGAACACGAGGAAGATATGAAAATATGGCGAAATTTAAGAGTGTCGCGAGAATTGATACATGTACGCTTGCGATATTTCGCAAGACATTCCCGAAAATAAAGGATGACTTAGTCATCCACTCGCGTACTACCCTATATAAAGGGTTGAGTAAATCGGTTTGGGGAGAGTTCTTTTTGAATTGTTAAGCAAGTTTTGAAGAGAGAGAAAGTTTTAGAGTGATTGTAATTCTTTAACTCATTTCTATTTCATATTGTAAAGATTCAAGTATTCAATCAATAGAAATCATAATCATTGATCTTAAAATAGCTTAATTGTGTATATTCTAGTGAGTGGTGTAGTGTAGGATTTCCTGCAACTACATCGACCCAGATTGAAACCCATCTCTGGTGGTGATAAGCGAAACATATCTCCAGGATGTTCACTAGTATGTATCTTTTACACATTCTTCGTAAAATTACAATAATTTACTTTGATTATCACCTTAATTTTCTTTCCTGTAGGACGGTCATGCTATGAGACCTCATCTTGAAGTGAATTTCTCAGAAGCAGAAACAGTTGTTCACGGTGGAGAAGGCAGAAACAAGAATTGTAAGCTGTTGCTTAATACCATAAAGTCCCCGGTTATTTCTTTGGTGAGTTGTCGACACTTTTCCGCTGTAACTTCTTATATTCATGAAACCAATATTTGTTATTTGGTTACAGAACTTTGCTCCGTCTAGCATTGATGGTCTTGATTCTCTCATTGTTGGGCAGACAATCTCTGATTTGAGCGTTGAAGAAGAAAATGTTGTGAGTACTCTCCCTCATAGCCAAACATAAATGCCTCATGTGAAAAATGCTAATTATTTGATAATATGGCCAGGAGGATGTTTCCATGGAGGTGGAGAGTGCTGATTCTCGGTCATCCTCACAGAATAGAGGCTAAGGAAGTTCCAAATATTCGGAACCGAATGGAAATGATGAACCTCTTGATGTTGACACGGGCAATCCCAACTCTTTGAACATTTCGAAGACCCCCCAAGTAAGCACATATCTTGTAACCTCTTCATAGAAATATAAGATTGCTGATTTGTGAGTGAATGAATGAGAATCCATGTGAGTGTACAAGTAATTTTGGCGAAATACGTCGTCAGAAAATTTCAGATTTCAGTTTTTAGCAAAAACACCGTAAAACCTTCATCTGAAGTTGGATTTTCATGATCCGCATATTTATCTTCAAGCCCATAGAATTTTCAAGCTTTAACAAAGAATCTTTTTGAGTTTTGAGCACGTTTAGGACCTGAAAAAGGCGAAACAGTAAACTTCCAGGAGACTTCTAGAACTTTTTCAGATTGCATGTTGCCCGATTTTTCGACCACATCTTTTTGCTCGTTCGTCGGATTATTATGAAATTTTGACACGTTGTAGAGAACATCCATACAAAGAGAATGGTATACAACCGATCCTCAGATTACTTGTAGATTGCTCCCAGTTCGTCTTTTAGTACAGAGTAGAGTACAGTTTTTCAGACGAAGTTACCGTAAAACGTATTTTCATGACTTTCATGCTATTTGCTCGTGCTTTGAGTGTATAATGATGAAATTTTATGATGTGGTATTGATTGTATGTTGTATTTTATAATCTCACTTGGCTTCATGTTTAAACGACTCTAACCTCATGTAATCTTCGTATTAGGTGTCAAATACCGAAGTTGAGGATATTGAAACCAACGAGGATAACCCGAATTGCCCTGGAGTTGTTGATGAAGAGACAACCATCCCTGCACTTCAAGGCCATGAGAAGGTTGTCACTGAAGTCATGGAAACCCAGATTGTTGCTGCTTCAGTGATAGAAAAAACCGAAGTAGAGAATGCTGAAGAAATTGTTGCCCCGATTGTAGAAGCTGCTCCTGTAATTGATAACCGTATAGTGGTGCATGAATATCCAAGTGCAGGAGTTTCTTTTGATCCTCCCTTTGATGCTTCACTCCCGTATCATGAATTAGTAGGTGGATTCAGCGTTCCCATTGGGTATGCATGCTTGTACGAGAAAACATGGAAGAAGTTTGGTCACATAATCGGGGACCAGAATCCTGGGCGTGCTTATGCTTTAACAATGCAAGTAGGTATTATCTTGCGCGTTGTAAGTGATATATGCACTAGGTCCAGAAGTACTTTGACTCTAGATATACTCTTTTATTGGGAGTTTAACTTGGAGAATTCAGAAAGACTTGGCTTCAATGTAAAGTGGCTTTGTAAGCAAATGAATGCTATCAAGGAATCATGTGAGAACAACATACCCTTTCCCAATGATGCTGTGATGGAGAAGGAAGACAAGATTTTCAGGCTGACTGAGGAGCTGAACAAGGAGAAGGCGGCTTTGCAGATCTTAAAGGATGCAAAGGCGCAAAAATCCTTTTTTGCTGATTTTCTTTGATTTTCTTTTCATAATCTCTTGAACTTTTGAGAGATGTGAGGTTTTTATTTGGGTCTTGATATTGGCTAACTTTGGATTGGCAGATGATTGAGGATTTTCTTTTGGATTTGATAGAGATTTTCTTTTAAGTAAAATGAACTGAATTTTAATAAATTGCTGAATTCAAATATCGATTTGCAAGGATTGCAAACATTTTGGAGGAATTGAAATACAATGAAAGAAAATCCTAAATGCCAAATCCCAGACGTCATGAGTGCTCAGACGTCCAAAGTACTCGAATACCCAATAATTTCAGGACAAATGCCTTAAGCCAATTCTCGTGAATTGCGGCGTGGTTCTCGCCATCTGTGTTGATCAATTTGTAGTATCCTCCGGTTATGGACCTAGCAACCATAAATAGTCCTTCCCAATTAGAGCTCCTTGCAGAATGGAGATCTCGTTTAGTCGCCTTAAGAACCAAATCCCCTTCCTTGAATTTGTTGGGCTTAGTAGTTCGCGCCTTGAATATTTTTTTGCTGATTCCATGGTTGTGGCACGTATGGACACTCGTGTAGAGGAGAGTATCCATCATATTGTCTATCGTGCTTAGCCATGTCTTCAGCAATAAACCTCTTGATAGAATGATCAACATGGAGATGCTCTGAGCACAACCATTTGGTGTAATACTGCTGAGGTGAGACTATCCACTCGTAGATTTTCGTAATTGCTAAGTTGTTAGCAGGGAGAAGTTCCCGGACTAGAGCAGTATGTTTCAACATTGGTATTATTGGTGCATGAAGAGTAATAAGACTTGCCTGAGTACTTTGATATAATGTAACCTATTGATGAAAGAATGTGCACTTTCTCCAGAATACCTTTTCTACCATCCTTTGATTCTCAGTATGTGAGTTCCAGTCAAAGCTTTAACTTCTTCCAAGTGCTCAAATGACGGAGTATGTTCTATTTCTTCTGAGTCAGAGCTTTCTGCAACAACATGACATTTTGAAGGTGTTGGAGTTTTCTTTCCAGCGTGGATCCAAGTTCTTACAAGAATCATGTCATATCCGGGTCTTCGCCGACTCGATTATGTAAAACTTAGTCTCGGTGCTAAGAATACGTATTTACATCTACTCTTTTGTTATGGGATTTACCAAAGTTTTCAGTCTTTATAATCTTTTTTGAGATTGATGTAGCCATATGCATCTCTTGAAGTTCCTTCGTGATCCCCGATTTCCATGGGAGCATGAGTAGCTTCAATTTGTCGAGTAATGCCAGCGGCTCGAGAGTTTTCAAAGGAATGATGTTGATGGCGAATCATGTACCAACATCAATAAATGCCCTCCCCGAATTCATTTCCTTTAATATGCCCTCACACTCATTTCCTTCTTTAACTCATAGGTGAGCAGTCCCTAGTCATCAATTTCTTTGTCGGTGGATGAAGGTTCAAGAGGTACTTGGAATCAATTGTTTTCAGACACTATGTGGTTCAAAGCCGTGAACATGTCTCCTCTTTGCGCTTTCGATGATAAAGTAATTCACGGACATGCTCTATCAATGATCGAACCGCTTCTTTGATTGGTGCTTCGAAATTGAGAAGGTCCTGACGGGAGGGGATCTCTGTGCACTCCTTGACCCCCAGATTAAGTTCTCCCGACTCAACCTTTTTATCCGAATATGCGTTTCAAGACTTTGCGGCTACTTGTGGGATGATTGACGAACCCGTGGAAGCCTAAGAATGCCAGGATTTTCCATGTCTTCCTCGCTTGGGTCTCTCCCGACATATGGAAATTTGATTGCACCATCTTGGATCCAGGCATCTAATAGTTCGAGCACTTCTCTAATGGGGAGAGGAAAGTCAGTGCATCTTGATCAGAGTCTCAGATATACGCTGGGAGGCCGTGCCTCCGGGTTTGTCCTTCTTTGCGTCTTTGGAGGAGTCAAGTATGCTTGTTCGAGGTTTCATCCTTGCGCTTGCTCCATTCTGCAACAACATTTTTGGAGGGTTGCAGGTTGTATTGCTTGTTGATCAGACGTCTGTTTCCTCGAGTATCTCGCGATTCTTCAGTCTTTATAGGTTTTGCTCTTTCCAATAGAGCAGGTGCAGTGGTTGCCGATCTCTTCGCGGCTTCATGAAGCTCTGAGGAAGTGGTTGTGTATGCCATTGATGCACAAATCTACCAGCTGTTGCTCCGTGACATTTGGGTCATGACAATCCAAGGCCTGGACTCTGAATCTCTTCACGTAATCATTGGGGTTTTCACTGACCCTCTGAAACATTCTTCCAAGATCGGAGAGAGTGACTTGCTCTGACACGAAGAAGTACTTTCTCTAGAAGGCATTAATCATTTCTCCCCAATTGTTAATAGTCCCTGGTGCGATGTTGTTGTACCAGGTGTATGCCCTGCCTTTCAAGGATTTTGAAAATTCCTTGAGACGAACAAGTGGTTGTGTTCATGTTCTCCCAAGGCTTCCAGGAAACGAGAGACATGTTCTCGAGCATTGCCAGTTCCATCATACAGGGTGAAAGTTGGAGAGGTATAACATTTCGGAAGAGAGATCCTTTGCGTGCGGCAGGATAAGGAGGCTGGTGACGATGGACATGTGATGTCTTGTCCTTTCCACGGTTCTCCAAAGGCGCTCCAAATCTTCCCGAGTAATGAAATTTGATGATTCTTTTGTCGACTAATCGCCCTGCAGCCTTTGCGGATTTCTTCGTCGTCCACTGTATGAATTGGGATTACTTCAGGATCAGCATCTGAGGATTTCTCCTTTTCTTTCCCCTTTCCTTGAGTTTTCTTTGACATTGTATCAGTGAGAGCCTTCAGTTGATTAAATAGCTCCTTCTGTGCCGTAGCCATATCGGTTTGATTTTTTGCAAGAGTCTCTTGCACTTTGATGAGATCGAAAATGGTGGGTGGTGGGTTTCCTCTGACTTCCTCAGGGTTTCGGCCGAACAGAGGATGACCTTTCGTGTTAGCGTGAGGAGGAGTAATGTCACCACGTCAGTGTTATTAGAGGCCGAAATTGTTTCCGGGATATCTTCATTGTCGTTGTTGTTGTCGTTGCTAGTGTCGTTTGTGTTGGAACCTGTAACTAACCCAGACCTAAGACCAGCCATCTTGTGAAATCGTGAGATTGCAACTGAGAGATTAATTTCCCACTGTGGTCGCCAATCTGTAGATGGGGAAAAACGATTTGCTGGTTTTTATGGAATTGAAGAGTCGATCGTGTGGAGACTCCTTGAACCGAGCAAAATATTTAACCTCACACGATGCACTGCAATAAGGGAGTGCTTTAAGTTCGAGAGATAACTGTAAGACTCCGGCCTAAACCAATAACAATGGTCGTTCCAGAGTCAATTCGGTCACAAGAGAGGATGGGTTGATCTCGTAGGAGGGAAGCCGAGAAATGCGTGAGATCAATGGTGAACCGAGATTGTAGGTGTGTTGTGAATTCAAAGATAAGAATGCTCGAATGATTGAATTTTGCTCAATAAAGAGTGAATGCTCGACGATGAGTTCGTGTAGACGAAAGATTGTCTCGTATGAACTTGCCGAGAATTCTTTTAGACGAATGTTCGAGTGTTCGAATCTTGTCCTTTCAATCGATTCGAGACATTTTATAATACTGGAGTTGAAAACACCATGATCCCATGAAGTGTGACAGTTTGCTGGAATCAGAGAGTGGGGAAGTGGGAAATCGTGTTAAAACCAATTGCTCATCATGCGGAGACTTGGTTAGTTTTCCGCCCACTGCTTTGCTGACCCTTACAACTGATTGCACGACTTGCTCACATTCTCATCGTGGATGAACACACGTGCCGTCGATCGACAGACCAAAACCCTAGTTAATATCCCCCATGTGACACGATTGATATCTCGTGATTGTGGAGTCGATTGTCGACTTTGTGGGACGATGAGTCCATGTATTGTTGAATTGAACATGTTTTGCAAATGTTCTCAAATTCATGAATCAAATATGTCTCGCCGAGACGAGGTATTATTATGTTGATTACCTAAGACGAGCAAACGTGTTCTTTGAATTGTCGAATAATATTGATAGTTGAACCAATATTCTTGAATCTGAGCAAATATTGCTGGTTCGAGCAAATATTGCTAGTCTGAGGAATATTGCTAGTTTGAGCAAATATTGCCGGTTTGAGAAAATATTGCTCGTCTGATGAACTGTTGGTAGCATGACCAAAATAAATATTAATTTAAGATACTGACTGTTGGGTCAAGTAAAATAAATAAAAACGTTCATCATGAAATCAACATAAAATTATCAGAGTATTTGAATCTGCTCAGAATCATGTTTCTACAGAGCACTGGATTCAAAACCCTAATTTTATCGAAATGATGATTTATTGCAAATCAAACAAACTCTTAATTGTTTGGAAAAAGTTTGAACCTAATATGAGCAATTGAGCAAATGAAGTTAAAATCATTAAAACATGTGGGACCGGATGTTTGCAGGCCTTAGAGCCACCCTTGGTCGGTCAAGGGGATGTGCTCGCGTCACCATATTGTCCGTGTCTCAGTCCTGAGAGTTTCAGTATTTTCCGATGCGCGTTTGAGCAACATTCTGAGAAAATATGCAGAATCCAGGGTTTTGCTGAAACTAGGAAAAAATACATGAGATGATGAAAATGATAAATAAAACAGGAATTGCAAGGTGTGGGACCGACCACGGCTAGGGCATGGCCGCTCGGTGGACAAGCACGGTCCCACACTTTCCCGCTTTTTATGTAATTTTATGTACTTTCTGTGATTTGAGGGAAATTCCATGAAACTGGAGAGTTTTATGAAATTAGGGAACTTCCATGAGATGAGAGAGATATAATAATAATAAAATAGCGAATGATGGAGTGTGGGACCGGCAATGGCCAAGGCATGGTCGGCCTGCCAATGGGCACGGTCCCAGAGCACTCTTCCCAATTTTATATAATTTTCATGATTTTAGGAAATTTTCATAAAATCAGAGAGATTTGTTAAAACCAAGGTATTTTGTTGAAATCAGGGAGTTTTCATGGAATCAGGAAACTAAAACAACAAATAATAATAAAATAATAGGCATGTGGGACCGGATAGGGCATGGCCGACCGGCTAGAGCCCGGTCCCACGAGTTTTCCTAATTTTATAATAATTTTCATGATTTTAGAGAAAATTCATAAAATTAGGGAATTTTCATGATTTTAGGGAAAATTCATAAAATCAAGGAATTTTCATAATTTGAGAGAAATAATAAAATAATGGGGACGTGAGGTGTGGGACCGGCCACGGTTAGGGCATGGCCGGGCTGGTGCCCGGTCCCACGAGTTTTCCTAATTTTATAATAATTTTCATGATGTTAGAGAAAATTCATAAAATTAGGGAATATTCATGATTTTAAGGAAAATTCATAAAATCAAGGAATTTTCATAATTTGAGAGAAATAATAAAATAATGGGGACGTGAGGTGTGGGACTGGCCACGGCTAGGGCATGCCGGCCGGCTGGTGCTCGGTCCCGCGACACCTTTCCCTAATTTTATTATTTCTTTGATAAAATCATGAGATTAGAGAATTTCCTTGAAACGAAAGAGATTAGATCGAACGAGAGAATTTTCACGAGATCGGGGAAAAATAATAAAATATGACAAAATATAAAATTGGGCACGGGACTGGTCACGGCATGACCGGCCAACTGATGAGCCCACTCCCCTTGCGCCTTTGCTAATATTTATTATTATTTTTCCTTCCTATTTTGCATAGGTTCATCGTTCATTCATATATTTGAAATGCTCGTTTGCGCATTCAAATGATGGTCTGTGCATTATTGTTAAGTACACTTGCATCATTTTAGTCAGGGCTTATTCGATGCTCAGATGTCTGTCTCGTTGAATATTTATCACTAACCCGTGGAATTCTTCTGGGAAGAACCACGAATTGAAGTGACGAAATATAACGAAGAATCGTAGAATATTGCTGGATATTCAGGCGATTATAGATAATTAACTGATGGCTCTATACTTGTAGTAGCAGGATTTCCCACACTACACCCCTTACTCGATTTTGCTTATGTATCCATTAGAAGATGTAAGATCAAGAACATTTATTGATTGGATTCATAAAGTATTTACACAGGAAAATAGAATTACACTTAGAAGTTAAAGTACTCTTAAACTTTCTCTCTCCTAATGACTTGCCTAACAATCTTAAAAAGATCTCTCTCCTTTACGTTGCACTCACTCGACCCTTTATATAGGGTAATACATAGTGGATGACAAACTAAGCTATCCTTTATTTTCGGGAATGTCTCGCGAAGCGTCGCGCTGTACAACTATTCAATCTCGCGACACTTCTTATCCCTCGCTGTGTTTCATGTCTTTCACCTATTTTGTGTCGTTTCTCATTGCGTCGTTTATTTTAGTTTCCGCGACTCCCTCGCGGTACCGTCATTTATTGATCCCGCGAGCCCTATGCGTTGCAATATTATGATCCTACAATACTAGCAGGGCTTCCTATCTAGGAGCATTAATTATCTGAGGGTCGAGCAATATGAACTTGCTGGAGTGTCATATTCCTCTTGTATAGTCGGGGAAAACATGGTTGCATCCTGAAGACGTTATTGCTCTATACTAGCAGACATGTTGTCAAGGAGCCATTCAATCTTGCGATTCTATACAGTATGAGATGCGCCGTGGTCTCAGCTGGGAGACTACACATTTACATCTTCTCTGAGGGACTTTCTTGATCAGAGGTTTTATGGCATGAGCTTTCACGCTTAGAGACATGAGTCTCAATACTCATCCGATTTAGGATCCAGTAATTATCGAAATTTCTCGCATTCATGAGATGTGTCGTGGCCTCACTGGGAGACTACACATCTACATATACTCCGAGAGACAAACCTTCTCGGTCAGAGATTTATGGCATGAGCTTTCATGCTTTAATGAGAGACTTGGGCCTCAATACTCATCCGGTTGCCGGATCCGGAGTATAGTTTTACAATTTTACCCTTTGTCGAAAATCCACCATCTATAGAGCTCAACCTCTTCAAACTGGCATTACTGAATCCACTCAACACCCTGATGTCATTGCTTGCCAACTTAGAAACAGAAAGATGGAATTGGCAAAAAAGTTCATTCCATAAGAAAAAACAACCAAACATGAAAGTTGTTGCAAGAGCTCAAAAACCCAAAACCTCTACTATCCCATATCAACCTTTCAATACCAACATTTTTCCAGTCTCTCCCCCTCCAAAACCTTTCCATTTTAATTCCTTACCCACTCCATCCCATATTAACGCTAAGATAGAGATTGAAATAGCTAAGAAAAAAAAAAAGGAAGTCTGGAAAGCTAAGAAAAAGAATCACCACTTTGAACCTCAGTTGGAACAGCCTACTACTTCTGGCATTATGGAACCCAAGAGAAAGATGCCTACCAAAAGAGTGTAGATGAAGAAACTCTCAATCCAATTGTTGTTGACAAGGATAAAAGGTTCAAATACTTGGACACTCCCATGACAGATCATCAAATGACTCCAACACAAATTCTCGGCGTTAATGGCACCTTGGAGGGCAACATTCTTGAATGCAAGGTACTACCTACTCTGCTTTTTTTAATTACCCTCAATACTATTCTCAACATGATTGTCTGTCTAGCTAATATAACTAACACCATTAGATTATCTTCCTTCACAATCCATACATACCTCTTTTATGACCATATTGCTAGAAGATCAACCTCAAAGTATCCAAATGTTTCTTACTTTTGGCAATTCTTTACATCCCTAGCTTGGAATTGCCAAGGCTTGGGCACAAAAGATACTAAGAGGTACCTTAATGACATGCTAAACAAATTAAATCCTGACATTATCTTTCTTTCTGAAACTAAACAAAAAAAGGATTCAATCCAAAAGATCATGAAAGAAATAAATGTCTAGCAATTTCTGTTTTGTTGAACTAGGAGGGGCAAGTGGCACAGCTGGTGTCTTAGCTTTGATATGGAAAAATAACCTGCATGTTGAGATTTTGGATTTCTCCATGTTGATGATGGTTTTTAGCCTAGGGTTAAAATCGTAAAACTGCACTTCTGGCATGACGTCATTATAATCATTAGCACATTTATCGAATCAATCAGCATGCTTACGTGAGAATTACCAGAGTACTTTTTTTTTATTTCTTTGCATCATGTTCCATGGCAGAACCCCTAGCAATGATTGTCATCACCTGTACAAAACCCTAAAATTCTCATGTTACCACGCCAAGGCATGCCAGCCATGCCAGCCGCACCGCTATGCCAGTGGCAAACCGTGCCAGCCACGTCTCCGCGCCAAGGCATCCAAGCCATGCCAACCCGCACCTTACCTTGGCCCTAGCCATGCTAGCCGCACCATGTGCCAAACGGCATGCCAAGCCATTGGCCCCACATGCCAAACCACGCCAAGGCATGCCATGTCAATGGCATGGCAACCTAGCCACGGCACCATACTGGCCTTCCCTATGCGGCTACTAAAACGAAGGCGTGCGACAATCAACGGTCGCCCTTCAATCCCAGGATCGAATCCTAGCCATCCAAGGTTACCAGACAATGCGTGGTAACCTTTGGCCCGAAACCCAAGTTTGGCCACGCCAAACCGCGCCAAGGCGTGCCATGCCCATGACATGCCAACTTAGCCGCACCACCATACTGGCCTTCCCTATGCGGCTACTAAAACGAAGGCGTGCGACAATCAACGGTCGCCCTTCAATCCCAAGATCGAATCCTAGCCATCCAAGGTTACCAGACAACGCGTGGTAACCTTTAGCCCGAAACCCTAGTTTGGCCACGCCCAAACCGCGCCAAGGCATGCCAACCTAGCCGCACAACCATACTGTCCTTCCCTATGCGGCTACTAAAACGAAGGCGTGCGATAATCAACGGTCGCCCTTCAATCCCAGGATCGAATCCTAGCCATCCAAGGTTATCAGACAACGCGTGGTAACCTTTGACTCGAAACCCTAGTTTGGCCACGCCCAAACCGGGCCAAGGCATGCCATGCCAATGGCATGCCAACCTAGCCGCACCACCATACTGGCTTTCCCTATATGGCTACTAAAACGAAGGCGTGCGACAATCAACGGTCGCCCTTCAATCCCAGGATTGAATCCTAGCCATCCAAGGTTACCAGACAACGCGTGGTAACCTTTGGCCCGAAACCCAAGTTTGGCCACGCCCAAACCGCGCCATAGCATGCCAACCTAGCCGCACCACCATACGGGCCTTCCCTATGCGGCTACTAAAACGAAGGCGTGCGACAATCAACTGTCTCCCTTCAATCCCAGGATCGAATCCTAGCCATCCAAGGTTACCAGACAACGCGTGGTAACTTTTTGGCCCGAACCCTAGTTTAGCCGCCACCATGCCGGACTTCCTATGCGCGCGCCGACCTTACTAAAACGAAGGCGTGCGACAATCAACGGTCCCCTTCAATCCCAGGATCAAATCCTAGCCATCCAAGGTTACCAAAAAACGCGTGGTAACCTTTTTTGGCCCGAAACCCTAGTTTGGCCACACCCAAACCGCGCCAAGGCATGCCAACCTAGCCGCGCCACCATGCTGGCCTTCCCTATGCGGCTACTAAAATGAAGGCGTGCGACAATCAATGGTCTCCCTTCAATCCCAGGATCGAATCCTAGCCATCCAAGGTTACCAGACAACGCGTGGTAACCTTTGGCCCGAAACCCTAGTTTGGCCACGCCCAAACCGCGCCCATGCCAACCTAGCCGCGCCACCATGCTGGCCTTCCCTATGCGGCTACTAAAACGAAGGTGTGCGACAACCAACGGTCTCCCTTCAATCCTAGGATCGAATCCTAGCCATCCAAGGTTACCAGACAACGCATGGTAACCTTTGGCCCGAAACCCTGGTTTGGCCGCGCCCAAACTGCACCAAGGCATGCCATGCCAATGGCATGACAACCTGGCCACGCCACCATGCTGTCCTTCCCTATGTGGATACTAAAACGAAGGCGTGCGACAATCATTGGTTCCCCTTCAATCCCAGGATCAAATCCTAGCCATCCAAGGTTACCAGACAACACGTGGTAACCTTTGGCCCAAAAACCTAAGTTTGGCCACGCCAAAATGCGCCAAGGCGTGTCATGCCCACGGCATGCCAACCTAGTCGCACCACCATACTGGCCTTCCCCACACGGCTATCAAAAACGGAAGTGTGCAACGATCAACGGCTACCTTTCCGCTTTAGATGCAAAATCTCGACCGTCGAAGGTTACCAAGCTAGCGAGTCTCCCAAGCTCGACTTGCCAGGCAACAACCATGTTACATGTTTTCACGAAAACGTTCGAGACATCAAATCACAAACTGGGGGATCTTCTTTGGGTTTTGGTTTGGCGGTTTACATCGTGCGGCGTGCACTACGCCCGTAATAATAAAGTGTAATAAGGATGAAGCGGTTAAGTAAATAGGAAAGTAATGGTGAAACGCTTTTCTTTTATGGAACATCAATTCCATGCGTTAACGGTTACCACCTCCTCCCATTTACTCACGCATTATTCTATTCCTTAATGAGACCAGAGTACGTTTCACTCCGACTTGTATAAATAGGTCCCTATTTCCACCAAGAAACAAGTTCAGTCAGGAGCATACAACACTCAGAAAATATTTGTTAGCCTTCTATCTGTTAGCTTCCCACTTTCTGATACAAGTCATAGAAGACAACTACTCTTCCAGAAATCAACTATTCTGGTCTCATCACTTTCCTTGCTTCCCTCCCCAAAACCAACCCATTCTCCTTCACTTGGTGACCGAATTAAGTCTGGAACGGCCATTTCTTGGTTTAGGACGGATTTGTACAGATTGATCTCTCGAATCTAAAGTACTCACGTTCAGTACATTGTTTAGGGTTTAAATTCGTTTCTCACCCACACACCCGAAATTACCGAAATCAGCAGAAACCATTTTCACCCTCAAACAATTGGCGACCACGGTGGTAGATTGATCTTTCGGTTACAATGTCAATTTTCGACTGTCGATTTCATGCTTCGACCCAGACATCAAGACGGTAGAGGCAGGCGATCCACTCAGGAAACGACGAATCGGTTACCAAAGCGACTAATTACTGGGTCGTTACACCGCAAAGGACGACTGGGGACTTCCGAGGGGATTATGAACGAACGATCCGCCCAGGGATAAGCAACACGGCAAAGAATGACTGGGGACTTTACACAGTCATGGCGCCATTTCCCACAAAACTCGGTCTAATACCCGAAGGAATCCTTCCCATCAGGAAGATCTGAAAAACCGAGTAAGTCTTACTTAGACGAAATACATGGTTTGCTATTTCAAGTTTTACGAAACCGATAGTCATGTTATGTTTCATCCCATATCATCTACCCACACACGGTTCTTTGGTTTTCCTGGGATATTTGCGTCGCCTGCAATCGTAACCAAAACAATTCATTCCAAAAGAATAACTCAAAACCATCAAGGTAGCATTTGTCTATCAACCCAAAAATCCAGAAAATCAAAACCATAAACTAGGCGTTTTATTTGCCTTTCAAAAAAAAAAAAAAAACCAGAAATGTGTTCAAGGAAAGTTTTCCAACAACGGCTTGCTCTTCTTGGCGAGGGCCTCCTTTGCGCTTTGAAGAGCCGCCCTCTTCAACTTTAGTTTTCTGGACAGATTTTCGACTTCCACTTCCTGATTCTTCACCATATCCGTAGAAGGACCTTCGACTGTTTCAGCCAGCATCTTTTCAACCTCAGAAAAACCTTTAACAAACCAAGGAGCGTTGAACTCGAACTTCACGCACAGGTCACGATGGAACCTCCAACTTGTGACTACATCCCCAGAAACGGTATGACATGTCACGTTACACATGTCGTCGATGAAAGACAGAATTTCCTCCACACGTTTAACCAACGCGTACGGACTAGTAATTTGCTTGGTCATGGAAATATGACCATAGTTTTCCCAGATCTTAGTGTACAGTTCCGCATGTCTAGCTGGCACACTAAATCCTCCAATCAGCACGTGATCCCGATGAGGAACCAGGTATGGAGGATTGAAAAGGGCGCCCGTGACTACATCAGTGACCGACAAAGGACTCCTACCAACAATTGCGCCAGCGGCTACTGGGGTACTTTTTATTGTCTGAAAAGCAGCGACGTTTTCATCTTGGTCCACATCCATTTCAAGATCGCCCGGTGCGGCTGCCGCGATTGGAGACAAAGCTGCATCTCCACCAGTCTCCGTCTCAGGGTCAAATCGGCTTCCTCCTGCAATATCACGGATTAGACACTTCCTGAAGAAAAAAAACGCATGGAAGACTCACCGATTCGTTTTCAGATCGAACAGATGGGGATTCGACACTACTATCGGAAGAACTACTCCCGCCATCACTGGACCCTGAGCTTTCATTCTTCTCAGCTTCCCCATCGCCATGAACATGCTCAGCACCACCACCCTCCGTCACATGAAGGGGCGTTTTCTGACTATTGGCAAGCTTGGTGAAAGCGTTCACACTACTGAGACCCTGGGCGAGATGCAAAGACAGATACTCAGAATAGAAACGAGGATATGCACGATCTAACTAAAGTCAAAAGGAAAATCATACATACCCGCATGTTGGATGAACTAAAAGTCGGGAGAGCTGTGGAATCTGACTGGAAACCACCTGCACGATTTTTATACCTTTGTTCCTTCGCTTGGGGACTATCTACACTCGGGCTAACAGATTTTCTCTTGGGCGAAGAAGGATCTCTCAGCAGTGGATGCTCCGACAAAACCGCAGGAGAAGGCTTACCATGACGGTTTTCTACCACGCCATTCACGAACCCGTAAAAAACGAGAAACTCATCTTGCCAGAATATATTATACTTAGAGGTTGTTGATGGACTTCGTTCCGCAAGCAGGAAAGGGATACTTTTTCCCGACTCAAGAACAGTAACATCGAGAACAGTTAGAAACTTTTGGAACAGCAGGCTGACGAACAAGTGGGACCCCTTGGTCAAAACCCATATGCCGAGCCGCTCTATTAATGTTGTAAGAGACCACTTTGCATGATCCTCGAAAGAAAGATGGCACGGAACCAGGGGAGCAACTTTGCATAAATACCATCTCTCCAACACTCGTATCCTCTTTATCAGAAGTCAAAGACATGCCTGGAGCAGGAGCGAAGGTACTGATCTGAGTTATGGACTCATGCAGCGGAACCCATGGACGAAAATGGACCATGTGTGAATTGTCAAGGAATCTAACCAGGTTCGAACCAACCCTTGGACGCCTATTCGACCAACGTAATATCCTAGAGCCACTCCAAGACTCGGGGAGTACTGCCACCGATTTTGGAGCATATTTTTTGAAATGCTCCCACAGCCACGCTTGGAGAAAGGCGGCGTGAACATACGAATCCACTTTCATGTAACCATTTGAAGCGTGCATGTCCGCAACCAGCTGATCCAAGTGTGTGTACAGAGAACCGAGAAACATGAAGCCAACAGGGAGAACGACACCTTTTGCCAGTTTCACGGCAAATTTGATAAGTTCCTGTCTTATCTCCTTCTTACCCGAGCCGTCATCGAAAATATCTCTGGATAACTAAAGAACCAAAAACGCCGCAACATGGAGAGGACTGTTCTTTTGATTCGGCTCCAACTCATCTGGAAACCACTGGGATACCCACCAACCATAGAAGCACCTCATCTCGTTTCCTTTCCGAACGAATCCTTTTGATTTCGCAACCAGAACGGCGCGCATTTCCTCTTCATCTGCAGACAACTTGATATCGAGACTACCTAATACGGGAAGGCTCAGCAAGACAGCCATGCTTTCCAAGGAAATAGTCATTTCACCCTACCTGCATATGGTCGTGTGAGTGTCCGGACACCATCCGGAAATAAAAGCAACCAAGCCTCGTAATATCTTTTATAATCTGAAGAACTGTGGAAGTCGCGACAGCATCAATAATCTGCGCCTTGGCCAAATTGGCCTTTACGCATTCCTGGCTCATCATGAAGTGCATCCATTTCTAGAAGGGACGCAATGGGCTTACACTGATCTTAAAGTCAATGGGAGAAGCATGGTACTCTTTCCTCTGAAGACAAACCTTATCACACCCCCTGGCCGAACCGACCGGGCCTCTCCTTCACTTTCCGGACCAGTCAGAAGAACCGACACATACTTGGGATGATTTTTCCTAATTGTGGCGGATGTTGTGAAGAAATCATCATATATGATCGGCTTGGAATTTCCAATATCCTTCGGTACGGCAGAAACTGTTGACATCCTAACGAAAATTCTCTTACGCTGCTTTGACCTCCGAGATAACTGCAATGGAACAATACGAAAGAAAGATTATTACGGAAAGTGCATAGAAATTATTTCATCAGACACAGGAGAGACATCCTGGACACAAGCCAATTGGTGTCAAAGTCATTTTGCACATATGCGAAGGAATGGGGACAGACAGACTCTGCATCACCGCTTCACGCTGCAGGAAATTTTCGCCCAGCCAAATAGGCGCGCCCCACCAAGGTAACCATGCACACGACCACACCAGGAAAAGGAGGAAACCCTAAAGGCTAGTTTTTCACGGGAAGAGAATGACGATGCTCGTGCACACCTACTTCGCACAATAACTGAGGCGGCCAACATCACTACAACATTCACGCCTAAATTCTATTACAAGTTCGTGCAAAGCATACCTACGGCTAGGGTTCATGCAAACTCAGAATAACAATATTTCTACAAGTTCATAAAAGAATACGCCTACAGCTAGGGTTTGCATCTACACAAAAAAAAAGAGAAAAAACAAGGCAAAGAGGAAGTGTTGGAAGACATACCAGGGATTCGCTTGTCCGTTTTGCTTCACTGTTACCACACAGCCGAAATAAATAACTAGGTGTGAAATAAAAGGAGAGGCTGGCCCTCCTTTTATACGCGTGATACTTGGGAGTTTGAACAAGGAAAGGATTTCCTATTTTGAGCCAAGTAAGAAAAAGAGGAAACCGGTCCCGCAAAGGCCAATTACCGCACCAAAACCGTCCGCACCATTGCCTTGGCCCCACATGCCAAGCCATCCGCACGCTTTGCCTCTCCAAGTCCGCGCCATGCCTTGGCCCCACATGCCAAAGTCGTCCGCATGCTTTGCCTCACCAAGTCCGCGCCATGCCTTGGCCCCACATGCCAAAGCCGTCCGCGCATGCTTTGCCTCTCCAAGCTGTCCGCGCCAACACCAACAAATTCGCTGGACAAAGCATCATGATGTTCCCTAACCCCGGTCGAAGTGACGTATGGCCAGACCAAGCCGGAAATTTTCGTCTCGCCACTCAACGGTCTGCGTCCCCAGCACAATTTATGTAAGGCCGCCAACACGGGAAGCACAAACCCTCTTTACCTCTCGAAAAGGTTAGTCGGATCTTCCTGACCATCTTATCACGACTTGTTTCGATTCCTTATCCTAGCCTGGCACCATCTTATGCTTACCTCGCAACGATGCTCCCGTTCTGAGCTAAGCAGGGGACTTAATGTTGATAGTGGTTTTTAGCCTAGGGTTAAAATCGTAAAACCGCACATCTGGCATGACGTCATTATAATCATTAGCACAATTATCGAATCAATCAAAGACGCTTTATGTAAGAATTACCGGGGTACTTTTTTTTTTATTTCTATGCGTCATGTTCCACGGCAGAACCCCTAGCATTGATTGTCATCACCTGTACAAAACCCTAAAATTTTCATGCTACCACGCCAAGGCATGCCAGCCATGCCAGCCGCACCACTGTGCTAGTGGAAAACCGTGTCAGCCACGTCTCCACGCCAAGGCATGCCAGCCATGCCAGCCGCACCATGTGCCAAACAACATGCCAAGCCAAGCCGCACCTTGCCTTGGCCCTAGCCATGCTAGCCGCACCATGTGCCAAACAGCATGCCAAGCCATTGGCACCACATGCCAAACCACGCCAAGGCATGCCATGTCAATGGCATGGCAACCTAGCCGCGTCACCATACTGGCCTTCCCTATGCGGCTACTAAAACGAAGGCGTGCGATAATCAACGGTCGCCCTTCAATCCCATGATCAAATCCTAGCCATCCAAGGTTACCAGACAACGCGTGGTAACCTAAAACACTAGTTTGGCCATGCCAACCGCGATAATGCCAACCTAGCCGCACCACCATACTGGCCTTCCCTATGCGGCTACTAAAACGAAGGCATGCGATAATCAACGGTCGCCTTTCAATCCCAAGATCGAATCCTAGCCATCCAAGGTTACCAGACAACGCGAGGTAACCTTTGGCCCGAAACCCTAGTTTGGCCACGCCCAAACCGCGCCAGGACATGGCATGCCAACCTAGCCGCACCACCATACTGGCCTTCCCTATGCGGCTACTAAAACGAAGGCGTGCCACAATCAACGGTCGCCTTCAATCCCAGGATCGAATCCTAGCCATCCAAGGTTACCAAACAACGCGTGGTAACCTTTGGCCCGAAACCCTAGTTTGGCCATGCCCAAACCGCGCCAAGGCATGCAATGCCAACCTAGCCGCACCACCATACTGGTCTTCCCTATGCGGATACTAAAACGAAGGCGTGCGACAATCAACGGTCGCCCTTCAATCCCAGGATCGAATCCTAGCATCCAAGGTTACCAGACAACGCGTGGTAACCTTTGTCCCGAACCCCTAGTTTGGCCACGCCCAAACCGCGCCAAGGCATGCCATTCCTATGGCATGCCAACCTAGCCGCACCACCATACTGGCCTTCCCTATGAAGCTACTAAAACGAAGGCGTACGACAATCAACGGTCGCCGTTCAATCCCAGGATCGAATCCTAGCCATCCAAGGTTACCAGACAACGCATGGTAACCTTTGGCCCGAAACCCTAGTTTGGCCATGCCCAAACCGCGCCAAGGCATGCCATGCCAATGGCATGCCAACCTAGCCGCGCCACCATGCTTGCCTTCCCTATGCAGCTACTGAAACGAAGGCGTGCGAAAATCAACGGTCGCCCTTTAATCCCAGGATCGAATCCTAGCCATCCAAGGTTACCAGACAACGCGTGGTAACCTTTGGCCCGAAACCCTAGTTTGGCCACGCCCAAACCGCGCCAAGGCATGCCATGCCAATAGCATGCCAACCTAGCCGCACCACCATACTGGCCTTCCCTATGCGGCTACTAAAACGAAGGCGTGCGACAATCAACGGTCGCCCTTCAATCCCAGGATCGAATCCTAGACATCCAAGGTTACCAGACAACGCGTGGTAACCTTTGTCTCGAAACCCTAGTTTGTCCACGCCCAAACCGCGCCAAGGCATGGCATGCCAACCTAGCCACACCACCATACTGGCCTTCCCTATGAGGCTACTAAAACGAAGGCGTGCGACAATCAACGGTCGCCCTTCAATCCCAGTATCGAATCCTAGCTATTCAAGGTTACCAGACAACGCGTGGTAACCTTTGGCCCAAAACCCTAGTTTGGCCACGCCCAAACCGCGCCAAGGCATGGCATGCCAACCTAGCCGCGCCACCATATCGGCCTTCCCTATGAGGCTACTAAAACGAAGGCGTGCGACAATCAACGGTCGCCCTTCAATCCCAGGATCGAATCCTAGCCATCCAAGGTTACCAGACAAAGCATGGTAACCTTTGGCCCGAAACCATAGTTTGGCCACGCCCAAACCGCGCCAAGGCATGCCAACCTAGCCGCGCCACCATGCTGTCCTTCCCTATGTGGCTACTAAAACGAAGGCATGCGACAATCAACGGCCGCCCTTCAATCCCAGGATCGAATCCTAGCCATCCAAGGTTACCACAAAACGCATGGTAACCTTTGGCCCGAAACCCTAGTTTGGCCACGCCCAAACCGCGCCATGGCATGCCAACCTAGCCGCGCCACCATGCTGGCCTTCCCTATGCGGCTACTAAAACGAAGGCGTTCGACAATCAACGGCCCCCCTCCAATCCCAGGATCAAATCCTAGCCATCTAAGGTTACCAGACAACACGTGGTAACCTTTGGCCCAAAAACCTAAGTTTGGCCAAGCCGCACCACCATACTGGCATTCCCTACACGGATATCAAAAACGGAAGCGTGCAACGATCAACGGCTACCTTTCCGCTTTAGATGTAAAATCTCGACCGTCGAAGGTCACCAAGCTAGCGAGTCTCCCAAGCTCGACTTGCCAGGCAACAACCATGTTACATGTTTTCACGAAAACGTTGAAGACATCAAATCACAAACTGGGGGATCTTCTTTGGGTTTTGGTTTGGCGGTTTACAGCGTGCGGCGTACACTACGCCCATAATAAGAAAGTGTAATAAGGATGAAGCGGTTAAGTAAATAGGGAAGTAATGGTGAAACGCTTTTCTTTTATGGAACATCAATTCCATGCGTTAACGGTTACCACCTCCTCCCATTTACTCACCCATTATTCCATTCCTTAATGAGACCAAAGTACGTTTCACTCCGACTTGTATAAATAGGTCTTACCTATTTCCACCTAGAAACAAGTTCAATCAGGAGCATACAACACTCAGAAAATATTTTCTAGCCTTCCATCTGTTAGCTTCCCACTTTCTGATACTAGTCGTAGAAGACAACTACTCTTCCAGAAATCAACTATTCTGGTCTCATCACTTTCCTTGCTTCCCTCCCCAAAGCCAACCCATTCTCCTTCACTTGGTGACCGAAGTAAGTCTGGAACGACCATTTCTTGGTTTAGGCCGGCTTTGTACAGATTGATCTCTCGAATCTAAAGTACTCACGTGCAGTACATTGTTTAGGGTTTAAATTCGTTTCTCACCCACACACCCGAAATTACCGAAATCAGCAGAAACCATTTTCACCCTCAAACACTCCCATAACCATATCAATGCTATAGTCAGTTCTGCTAATAGCCCCCCTAGTCTCTTCACTGGCTATTATGGTAGCCCCTATGAATTAATTAAAAAATATGAATGATGGAAAATGATTGAAAACACTGCCTCAACTAATCAAATTACATGGTTGATTATGGGACACTTCAATTTCATCCTTCATGACTCTGAAAAATTCAGTACCCATCCCATCGACACCACTAAGGAAAATTTCTTCAATAACAAAATTCTTGAGTTGGACATGGTGGAATTAAGGTTCACTAGTTGTCCCTTTGCTTGGTCTAATAAAATAATTGGTCCAGCTCTGACTGAGCAAAGGCTAGATAGAGGAATTGCTACTTATGATTGGCTCTTTTTATACCCCAATACCACCATATCTAATATGCTGGCTATAGGGTCTGACCACCATCCTATATTACTAAACTCCAATCCTCACTGGAAAAAAGGTAGTATACTTTTCAAGTTCTTTGGGCCTTGGTTGGAACATGATGACTTCAAGAAAATTATAGCTGAATATTGGAATAAGTCTCTCTCTGGATCTAGTGCTTTCCTCATTGCCAGAAAACTCAAGATTACAATCTGGAATAAAGAGGTTTATAGTAACATCAAAACCAATATTGAAGAATGCAAGCAACACCCACACTGGCTTCACAATAACTACTTCAGAATGGACAGGGGGCAAGCTATAAAGAATGCAAGATAGGTTCTCAATGACTGGTTAGATATTGAAGAAAATTTCTGGAAGACTAAAAGAAGGGATCAACTTATAAAGTTAGGAGACAAGAACACTAGCTACTTCCATAGAGATGCAGAACCAGAAGGAACAATATAAACTCTTGTTGATGGTGAGTTTTTGACAAGGGCATTTGTAGTAAATTAGCCTTGATTTAGTTGTACAAACAATCCTGACCCGGCACCAGGATCGTTGAATCTGCATAAGCATAATTTGTATGCCGCAAGAGAATCAATAAATTGTATTTGGTTAACGGGCTCAGCAGTCCTAAAGTTATTTTGAAAGTGTATATGTATGCCAAATTTCAGGGCTTTCCCCAGTAGAAACCTTGTTATTTCATGTAAGCCGATATACATGCATTTTACGCCATATACATGGCATTAGTCTTATTCAGAATAGGATTAGGCGCCATTCTTGAATTAATGGGCCATTAAGAATATTATGCTTAGTACATGGTCATAGCAGTATCGTCTCAAGTCGCAAAACTCAAAACTCCCGCGGCCGAGTTCCTTGAGCATACTATAATGGCATTATTGTATTTGAAGTGTGTACTAAAATAACATTATGTCTCCAAATCTAAACCTGGCATATTTACTTGAACTTAAACCCTAGATTGCAGCAATATGATGATCAAATCATGAGCATCGCGGCATATTGGCTAGGCATGGCCAAGCCGCTGGTGTGCGTCGCATATCTCATAAAGTACCTTAGCCAAACGTGGCTAAGGCCATAAAATGGCATGTGGCATATCCACCATAGCGCCAAATTGTAATCCGTGGCACCATGCCACGCGCAACCTTGGCAGCCTAGGCCAAGGCCATAGCACGTAGTCGTGCGATATTCACGGCCTTGAAAGCCTAGGACAAAGCCACAACACGTAACCGTGCGACTTTCACGGCCTTGGCAGCCTAGGCCAAGGCCATAGCAAGTAGCCGTGCGACTTTCACGGCCTTGGAAGCCTAGGCCAAGGCCATAGCACGTAGCCGTGCGACATTCACGGCCTTGGCAGCCTAGGTCAAGGCCACAACACGTATCTATGCGACTTTCACGGCCTTGGCAGCCTAGGGCAAGGCCATGGCACCATGCCATGCGCCATTCTCGGCCATCATAAATGAAGACAAAGCCATGTCAAGACTATGTGCACTATTTTCGGCCATGATAGCCTATGCCACAACAAGGCACGATTGCGTTCTAAACATATGGCATATCAATGGCTACGATTTAGCCTAATTAATACGAAATACGATTCATCAAAAATACCTAAGAAATATCAAAATATATCACGTGGGGTATTCTTCATGGGGTATTGGTCTGGTGGTCTACGGAAACATGCGGCGTCGCAACACCCCATGTGAAAAGTTAGAGTAGTGTGGCAGTTACAATAGTAGGAGAGGTAGTGGGCATAATATAAAGGGGGTTTCCGGAAACTTCCCTGAATTATCTCACACTAACCCATCATCTCCATCTCTCCATAACTCACAACTTCCACTACTTACGAAACTTGCATTGTGTATCTTGAAGTACTATAAATAGGTGACTTAACCTATTCAGAAAACAGAACAAGCTTTCATACCTAAAAGCTCTGTATTCTTCATAGTTTCAACACCCAACACACACAATTCAATATTGTTGCTAATTTTACAAACTTTTCTGTTTCCCTCCCCTAATATTAACCCATCTTCCTCTCCATCGTGACCGAAGAAGGACGGAACGGCTACTATCGTGGTTAGGCTTGTCCTGTTCGATTTTGATTTTCGAACCTAAATAGAAAGTACCATAGTTGTGCATTTGTTTTACCTGGAAGTAATTTTCAGGTACTAACAACTCTATACAAGATGATAAAGGTGTTTGGATTCGTGACCCTCAAGAGGTTACAAGCTGCTTCACCAACCATTTCTCCAACAAGGCAACTGCTGATACTATTACTATAAACCCTGAAATCATTTAGCTCATTCTAACTACCATCACTCCCAAGGATAGCCTCATCCTAAATAAAATCCCCGATGCCCATGAAGTTAAATCCATTTTGTTTAGCATGGTTGGAGATAAAGCCCTTGGCCCTGATGGCTTCCCCCAAACTTCTTCCAATCCAATTGGGACATCTTAGGAGAGGACGTCACCAAAATGGTCCAAAACTTCTTCACCTCTGGCCACATGCTAAAAGAAATGAACTCTACCTTTATATCCCTCTGTTTGAGGGTGAAAACGGTTTCTGCTGATTTCGGTAATTTCGCGTGAGTGGGTGAGAAACTGAGTCTAAACCCTAAACAATGTACTGCAAGGGAGTACTTTAGATTCGAGAGATCAATCTGTACAAATCCGGCCTAAACCAAGAAATGGCCGTTCCAGACTTGCTTCGGTCACAGAGTGAATGAGAAGGGTTGGTTTTAGGGACGGAAGCGAAGAAAGTGTTGAGACCAGAATAGTTGATTCTGGAAGAGTAGTTGTTTGACTTGTATCAGAAAGTGAAAGCTAACAGATGGGAAAGATAGCAAGTGGTTTCTGAGTATTGTATGCCCCTGACCCAAAACTTGTCGTTCGGTGGAAATACGTAAGACCTATTTATACAAGTCAAAGTGAAGCGTACTCTGGTCTTGTAAGAAATAAAAACGGATGAGTAAATAGGAGGAGGTGGTAACCGGTAACGCCTGGAATTGATGTTCCATAATGAAGGAAAGCGTTTCACCATTACTCCATGTTTTACTAACCGCCTTATTCTTATGACACTTTCATGTAACGGGCGTAGTGTACGTCGCACGCTGTAAACCGCCAAACCAATACCCTCTATGAGCATCCCCCAGTTTGTGACATGTGTTAGATGTCTCGAGTGTTTTTATGGGAAAACGTGTAGCAAGGCGTTATGTGTGGCATGGTGGCATGCCAGTGTCCATGGTAGAGTCGACATGGCTTTGCCAAAGAATAGGCGCGGCCAAATTTGGGGTTTAGATGCAAACCGTGATGTTTTGGCTTTGGTCCGTAAGTTAGGTGACGAACTTGAACGGTCGAGATCCGCATCTCAGAGGGAAAGATAGTCGTTGATTATTTCAACCTTCCGTTTTAGCGATCCAGCGTTGAGCATGGCTTTGCCATAGAGTAGGCGAGGCCAAATTAGGGTTTAGGTGCAAACCGTGTGTTTTAGCTTTGGGCCGCAAGTTGCCATGCGTCAGGTAGCGAACTTGTGTGGTCGAGATCTGCATCTCAAAGAGAAGGGTAGCCGTTGATTATTGCAACCCTTCGTTTGTAGCAGCCATCGTTGATCATGGCTTTGCCATAGAGTAGGCGCGCCAAATTAGGGTTTAGGTGCAAACCGTGTGTTTTGGATTTGGGCCGCAAGTTGCCATCGTCGGTGGTGAACTTGTGTGGTCGAGATCGTATCTCAAAGAGAAGGGTAGCCGTTGATTATTGCAACCCTTCGTTTGTAGCAGCCAGGGTTGAGCATGGCTTTGCCATAGAGTAGGCGCGGCCAAATTAGGGTTTAGGTGCAAACCGTGTGTTTTGGCTTTGGGCCGCAAGTTGTCATGCGTCAGGTGGCGAACTTGTGTGGTCTAGATCTGCATCTCAAAGAGAAGGGTAGCCGTTGATTATTGCAACCCTTCGTTTGTAGCGACCTGGCGTTGAGCATGGCTTTGCCATAGAGTAGGCGCTGACCAAATTAGGGTTTAGGTGCAAACCGTGTGTTTTGGCTTTGGGCCGCAAGTTGCCATGCGTCAGGTGGCGAACTTGTGTGGTCGAGATCTGTATCTCAAAGAGAAGGGTAGCTGTTGATTATTGTAACCCTTCGTTTGTAGCAGCCAGCGTTGAGCATGGCTTTGCCATAGAGTAGGCGCGGCCAAATTAGGGTTTAGGTGCAAACCGTGTGTTTTGGCTTTGGGCCGCAAGTTTCCATGCGTCAGGTGGCGACCTTGTGTGGTTGAGATCTGCATCTCAAAGAGAAGGGTAGCCATTGATTATTGCAACCCTTCGTTTGTAGCAGCCAGCGTTGAGTCATGGCCTTGTCAAAGAGTGGGCACGACCAAATTAGGGTTTAGGTGCAAACCGTGTGTTTTGGCTTTGGGACGCAAGTTGCCATGCGTCAGCTGGTGACTTTGGACGGCTAAGATCTGCATCCTAGATGGAAGGGTGGCCGTTGATCGTTGCAACCCTTCGTTTTGGCAGCCAATGATGTGAAGGAGAGGCTGGCATGGTATAGGCGCGGCCAAAACTAGGGTTTGGTGCAAACCGTGGTGTTTGGCCTTGGGTCGCAAGTTGCCGTGCGTTAGGTGGCAAACTTGGATGGTCGAGATACGTATCTCGAAGAGAAGGGTAGTCGTTGATTATTGCAACCCTTCGTTTTGGCGTGGAGAAGTGGATGGCATGGTTTGCCATTGGCACGGTGGAGCGGCGGGTATGGTTGGCATGCCTTGGCGCAGAGACGTGGCTGGCATGGTTTGCCATTGGCACGGTGGTGCGGCTGGCATGGTTGGCATGCCTTGGCGCAGAGACGTGGCTGGCATGGTTTGCCATTGGCACGGTGGTGCGGCTGGCATGGTTGGCATGCCTTGGCGCAGAGACGTGGCTGGCATGGTTTGCCATTGGCACGGTGGTGCGGCTCGCATGGTTGGCATGCCTTGGCGCAGAGAGGTGGCTGCCATGGTTTTCCATCGGCACGGTGGTGCGGCTGGCATGGTTGGCATGCCTTGGCGCAGAGACGTGGCTGGCATGGTTTTCCATTGGACACGGTGGTGCGGCTGGCATGGTTGGCATGCCTTGGCGCAGAGACGTGGGTTGGCATGGTTTGCCATTGGCACGGTGGTGCGGCTGGCATGGTTGGCATGCCTTGGCGCGAGAGGCGGGCTGGCATGGTTTGCCATTGGCACGGTGGTGCGGCTAGCATGGTTGGCATGCCTTGGCGCAGAGACGTGGCTGGCATGGTTTGCCATCGGCACGGTGGTGCGGCTGGCATGGTTGGCATGCCTTGACGCAAAGACGTGGCTGGCATGGTTTGCCATCGGCACGGTGGTGCGGACTGGCATGGTTGGCATGCCTTGGCTCGAGCGTGGCTGGCATGGTTTGCCATGGCACGGTGGTGGCATGGTTGCCATCTTGGCGCAGAGACGTGGCTGGCATGGTTTGCCATCGGCACGGTGGTGCGGCTGGCATGGTTGGCATGCCTTGACGCAAAGACGTGGCTGGCATGGATTGCCATTGGCACGGTAGTACGGCTGCCATGGTTGGCATGCCTTGGCGCAGAGACGTGGCTGACATGGATTGCCATTGGCACGGTGGTGCGACTGCCATGGTTGGCATGCCTTGGCGCAAAGACATGGCTGGCATGGTTTGCCATTGGCACGGTGGTGCGGCTGGCATGGTTGGTATGCCTTGGCGCAGAGACGTGGCTGGCATGGTTTGCCATTGGCACGGTGGTGCGGCTGGCATGGTTGGTATTCCTTGGCGCAGAGACGTTTTGGCATGATTTGCCATTGGCACGGTGGGAGAATTAGGGTTAGGTGTATACAGAGGTGATGTCAGTTAATACTAAGGGTTTTGTCGTGGAACATGACACATGTATAAAAAAAAGGTACCCTGGTAATTCTTACATAAATACGCTGATTGATTCAATAAATGCGCTATTGGTCATAGTGACGTCATGTCATATGTACGGTTTTACGATTTTATCCCTAAGCTAAAAACCACCATCAACACCCTCATACCCAAAACTGATAACCCTTCCTCTCCAATCCATTTCAGACCAATAAGTCTCTGTAACACCATTTACAAAATCATCTCCAAACTTATTGCTCAAACAATGAAACCTCACCTAACTAAGATCATCTCCTCTTACTAATCTGCTTTTATTCCTGGTAGACAAATTGCTGACAACATTGCCATAGCCCATGAGATTATTCATACTATGAGAAACAAAAGAGGAAAGAAAGATGACAGTGGAAGTATGGGAATAAAAATTGATATGGCCAAAAATTTTGACAGGGTTGACTGGAGCTTCTTATTTACCATCATGAAAATTGGCTTCAATGATCAATGGTGTGAAAAAATTCATCAGTGCATTTCTATCACCACCTCTGTTGTTCTCATAAATGGCTCTTCTGATAAGTTCTTCAAACCTACAAGGGGGCTCAGACAAGGGGACCCTCTGTCCCCTTATCTATTCTTATTATGCATGGAAGCTCTCAATAGGACCCTCATCCAAGATGAGGAGATGAGCCTCATCACTGGTATTAAAATCTGCAAGAGAGCCCCCTCAATAAACCATCTTCTCTTTGTTGATGACTGCATGGTATTCTTCAAAGCTAACAAGACAGAAAGCCAAAATCTAATGGACATTCTTAAAATCTTTGGTGACTCTTCTGGCCAGCTCATCAACTTCAACAAATATGGGGTTTTCTTCAGCAACAACACTGACCCTAATATTATCCCCATTATTAGTAATGATATGGGAGTTCAAGTCTTGCAGACAAATGAAAAGTATCTTGGCTCACCACTCTTCACTCATAGGAGCAAGATCAACTCTTTCAAACCTGGAGTAGATAAACTCAAACTCATATTGTCCAACTGGAAAAATACTCCTCTTAACCCAGCTGGAAGGCATGCCCTCATCAACTCTATCACATCAACTGCCAACACCTACCAAATGAACTACTTCAAGCTTCCTAAACAAACTTGTCAAGATCTGAACAAGCTGCAAAGAGATTTCTTTTGGGGCAAATCCTTAGACAACCCTAAAGGTTACTACCCAAAATCTTGGACTGCTGTCTGCAAACCAAAAGATATGGGAAGTCTAGGTTTCAAGAATATACAGTACTTCAATAGCTCCATGATTACTAAAATTGGGTGGAGACTTGAAACTGACAAAGATTCTCTCTGGTACCAGCTAATGGATGCTAAGTATCTAACAGGCAGAAATGTTCTGAACATGAATATTAAGCCCAAGGATGGAGACCTGGATTTGGAAAGGGATCCTAGAATGCATCAACAATATTCAAGATCATAGCTCTTGGAGAATTGGAAATGACAAGACTATCAATATCTGGGAAGACATCTGGATTCCAAATATTAAAGATATCACCCCCAAACCTGCTAACTGTCCTGATGAAATAATCAGGGTTGATCATCTTATTCTCCCAATTGGTGAATGGAATGTTGCCCTGATAAACACTTACTTCAACAACCATTCTTCTCAATCCATCCTTCATGCCCTTATTCATCCAGGGGAGGAGGACAAATTTTTTTGGAATCTCACTGACACTGGAAAATTCAGTGTAAAATCCCTCTACAAAGCTAATATGGATAGGCTGTACAACAATGATCCCCAAACAAACAACTGGAAAGCTTTATGGAAAATGGACATTGCTCCTGCCATCCAGATCTTTATTTGGAAATGTGCCCATGGGATTCTCCCCACTAATGCTAAAACAGCTAGCATATTGCACTACGTTGATCCAATTTGTCAGATATGCCATTCTGGAGAGGAAACTTTAACTCATTTGTTGCTAAATTGCCCTACAACTACCCATGTATGAACCCTCTTGCTTGGTCCAAATCATGGAATATTTGATCATACCACTAACTTTGTGGATTGGCTAAATTCTTGGTTCAATATTGGAAATAACAACACTAGCAGCAATATCTTTGCAACTGCTTGATGGTACATCTGGAAGGTTAAATGTGATTTTCTCTTTGATCACACCCCACTGAATGCCAGACAAACTACTACCAGCATACAGCAACACTTGTGCAACCATGATAAAATCCACCATAATCAGAACCACGTCCTTAACTCTCTTATTCTTTATGAAGGAGATGATTTATGGAATGTTAACCAACCTACTTTCTCCCTGAACCCTCACAGTAGTGGTCATTTTGGTATAACTATCAAAATATGTACCCTGCGGAATCCAGAAACTCTAAATTATTTCACTGCTCTGGATTTTGCAGGACGCATCATTGGGACTATAGGATATCCAGGATACTTTGGAGACGGAGGAGAAACAGGGGAAACTGATCTAGCTTTCACATGGGCTCAAGACTGGCACCACACCAATTTAGAAATTCAAGCTGAATCAATGGATATCTTAGTTCGTTTCAATACTCTATACCATACTGAGGTTCATGGTCGTTTTCATCTCAACTATCATGAAAACGAACTATGGAACAAACTCAGGACTTCAATTTATTTCGAGTGTTTTAGTTGGTCTTAAAGTTATTCATAGACTACAAAACTTAGACTCCTTTAATTTGGCTTTGTTATATTCTTCTCAATTAGAAAGGGTAGTGGATCTGTGGCCACTAACTCCCTTGTGTATCCCTCTCAGTTCTTTTTCTAAAGACTAAGTTTTTCTATATATATATATAAAAAAAAAAAAAAAATTGATTAGTTTATTTGTCGTAATCTTGCCGAACTCGGCTGGTGGCTGGTGCACCTAATGGTCCCCGAAAACGAGTCGGTACCTGGTACTATTAAGTGTTATTGTAGAGAATTATCTTAACCTTTATCATAAATCATTTCTGGACGAGAACCGAATGACAAACGACTGATTACTTTAATGGATGATTCAAAATTTGAAATACGCGGTCCATATATACTCATTGGCCGTCTTCCTTGCCTTTAAGTTTCTCTGATGCGTAATATGTTGGGACCATTCCGACCTCTACTAATACACTATATGTACAAGTATTTAATTTTTACTTTATATTCGTCATACATTGTACATTTCTTTACGTGTCCCGATCAAGATAACCTACCTGTTATAGGGCTGATGAAATCATTAGAGGGGCTGATCCCTTGTTCTAATATCTAGTTAGTTGGTTAGGGGTGACCTTTCATCAATTAAACCTAAAAAAAATTCTTTAATTCTTCTAATCATCAACAACAACAACCAAAAATCAATCATCATCAACAAAAATTCAACAATAACCTAAAATCAATCATCATCAACAAGAATTCAACAATAACCTAAAATCAATCATCATCAACAAAAATTCAAAATCAATCACCATCAATAACCCTTCGATCAATCAAACCTAAAAAGAAAAAGAAAAACAAACCTAATTCTCTAATTCTAATCAACGACCCAAAATCAATCTATTGCAAATGAGATCGAAGTATGTTATTTTTTCTCAATCAAGTTCGAAAAAACGATTTCAGAACTAGTTACGGTTGGCTTTTTGGTTAGAATCCAACCGTAACTAGTTACGGTTGGCTTTTTGGTTTTCAGAATCCAACCGTAACTAGTTACAGTTGGCTTTAGTGAGTTACGGTTGATTTCGAAAAACCAAAAACATGAGTTATGGTTGGATGCAATGAGCTACGGTTGGCTTCAAAAAAAAATTGATAATGGGTTTTTGAAATTACCATCAAATGACCCTTTTTGTCCTATTATATCATCCCCTCTAATGATTTCATCATCCCCTATAACAGGTTACCTAATTTTAGTTGATGTTTCAAGTTTCAACACCTATTGATGGTACATTGTGAAACCATCGGTACCAAACATATTCTTGAATTTTGTAAGCAATAAGAGTGCATTAACTTTTAGCTCTTTGATACCAAATTAGTTAGGAAATAGCAATAAGAGTGCATTAACTTTTACCTCTTTGATACCAATTTAGTCAGGAAATAGCACTGCTTCCTATTCATTCGGTGGTGCTATTCACAGCACAAAACACCACTCTACTCACAGCTCACAACATCTAAACCCTACATTTCTCAAATGGTGTACCCTTTTTTATAACGGTGGGTCATGGCTGAATAAATTGGACCACTACCTGTGCAACGCCTAGCATTTGAGTGGTGATTAGTGTGGTGAAGAGTGCTTGGAATAGCATTTATGCTTCCTATTAATGTAGTACTTTAGTATGAGGTCCACAAATATTCGAAAAAGTTGTCAACTGCCCTGGAACCTTGTCTGTCACCCTCTGCATAATCCAAGCTGGTGTTTCATACACGGTGTAACTCAAGAGAGAAAGTAGAATCATAGTTCATAACACGGTGATTTGTTCCTTCTGATATTTGAGAACAAAATTGTTAGGCCTATCCCTATGCTATGCAGCATGTTAAAAAAAATATTATTTGACATGCCATGTGGCATGGCAAATGAGTTTCCCCACTATGATAGATATGACAAATTTGATTAGAGGTATATATTTAATTGTCTTGGGTGGGACCCTAATGAATAAAAAATATATTTATGTTTATGTGGTGGAGTATTTATAAAAATTTAGTATTATAATATATATTCAGTGGGACCCTTTAGATTTAAAAATTAATTAAAAAAATGAAAAAGTAAGAGAGAAAGAGAGATTATATTGTTGTAGGGCCTACGGCCCAACTAGATACCTAGGGTTTACCTTTCAATGTATATATAGAATACTTGTATCCATGTAACACTACCACGGTTATGAATAAGATACTTTGCCTTTCTCCCTTACCTCTCCAACTTCTCCATACTTTTCCCTTAAATATGTTATCAGCACGAACTCAACCCTAGTTATTGCCATTTTTTTTCCTCTTTCATCTTCCATGAAAACGCTAAAAGAAGTTGTACCACTAATTTAATCCGATACATCAATTTATTTATTTATTCATTTTTTTCCGTTAATGAATTCATGGTTTGAAGATTAGAGGGAGTTATGAGAATTTTGTGTTCATAATAGTTTGCTAACGTTGGGCAATAATCAAGAGATATTTTGATTTATCATCGAAAGATTGCAAATGGAAGTTTAGATGGGATTTGGATTGATTTTGTGCCATCGGTGGGGAATATGCGGAGGAAAATCTTCAGTTCGCGAGAAAGGGAAAGAAAATCTGTGAATGAAAAATCTTCAGTTCGCGAAAATATGTGAAAGAAGAATCCCCAACCCAGTCCAACCGGTTCGGATGCAACCCGATCTGTCATGTTCCGGGGTTTTTTTTTTGGGTTGTGCGCAACCAAGCCTGTTCCGGTTCTGTATATATAGAGCGGGCACCAAAGTCTGAGGTAGGTAACTATAACGTGGGTTTTTACATTGAGTACTTACTAGGCTTATTTATTTGTTTTTAGCACATGCCTAGTTTTATTTAATTTTGTCGTAAGATGAGTCCACATCATATAAATCAATTTAAATTATGATTGCTGATCTCAATCATTAAGAATTTTGGTCTTAATGATATTTTGTTCTCTTGAATATGATATTGTCTATAGTTGAATGGTGTCTTTTGTTCAATTGGTTGTACCAACTCGATTCTAATGTATTTATTTTGGGTTTAGAAGTACTTGGACCATTATTGTGTACTTGATATTGTCTCCCCAAATTTGAATGTTCCGTGGAGTGTAATCCACTTTCTCGACTATTAAAGAGTCGGTAGTTTCAAAAGATATGTTGCAAATAAAATCACATGTATTCCAATTTTTGTGGAAGAACTCACAAAAGGTGATATGAGTCAGAAAATTTCCATTTTTCTACTTCATCTATGATACTAACGAACCAGTATATGTTGAAGTATGACAATAAGAGAACTATCTTTAGTAATCTATTCAACCTAAAGTAATTGGTTGACATGTGTAGTGAGATTCTCTTGGCCTGTTGAGATAAAGAAATTTCTCAAGTTAAGCTAAATGTAGCAAAATTGAAAATGGAAAGAACTCGAAGTAATGAGGGTTAGATGTACCGACTCATATAAAGCATGTGAAAAGAGACATATATATCTTGAGACAAATATGTTTTTTTTTCCAGCAGTAATGACACCAAAGTACATGTATCAATTGAACATGGGATGAAGCTAAGATATAATTCTAGCTCCCACCAAAGAGTTGTGAATGAATCTTCTTGCCGGTATTGGTACAAGCAATTTAATGCAGTTACCATAGTAGCAACCAATTTCCATAGGAAGGTCATAATTTAGACATCAAATTTAATGACAAGAAGAACTTTGCCTGGCCAATTGACTATTTAGTTGAACTAGATCCAATATCTGCGCTTATGGAATGAAAAGTACATCATTCCCACGAAACATAAATTCTCTAAAGAACTTGAGATATATCTGGATGAAACGTAACATATATTCACTCTAAAGTAACTGAGCTGAATCTCACTTTTGTTACTAATAAGGCCACACCATTTATTTAACATCTCAAGATTCAACGTCTAACAGATAGTGGTTTCCCTCCCACCAATTTAAGGAATTTAAACTAGTTGTTGAATTATTTTCTTATAATATGCCTACGAGGATTGGATCATCGAGCGCAACACTGCTCAAAAAATTTGTTGCCAAGATGGAACAAAGAGTAAAAGTCACATAAGCTCTGTATGTACTAAGGGTTAATCACACCTTGTTAAGTGCAAAGGGTGTTCATGCATGAACTATTACCTACCTTTTTGGAAAATTACAGCGATAATGGAGTTGATTGCATCTATAAATTATTTCTTATGAATGTGGAAGGAAGCATATTCTTAGAAAATTAATATGTCAATCTAGTGAATTGTAAGTCACTGGACTTGAATTACTGAATCCACATTAACCCCAACAATGAACTGATTTGTATTGATTCATAAAGACTTTGACATAACCATAAGGCACATTGGTTGTGACACGATGTTCCATTTTGAAAGTACTAACACGGGCATTACTTCATTTGAGTGTACACGACAATGAACTAATAGAATGAGAGGTTACCTCATCTATCACAATCAGTGATTTCTAAAGTTACTAGATTTTCATTGCCTCTCCCCATTATGCTTTAGAGTAAGAAAGCACGTCACTCATCTTACAACGTCTTTCTTTAGTAAAACATGATTGAGACCATCCTGTTTTACTTAGATGCAAATGGTGTGAATAACTCATTATTCAAAGAAATAAAGTGTTGTTAGTGAACATATATCCATGCAGAATGCGGACCATTCAAGTGATTTATGGCTCTGGTGGATGATTTGACGCATTGAATCAGTTATTGCTCACAACAAATGATGCGTTTAATTTTTGTAGAACTCCTAGCACATACTACACAATGCAAAATGCAAAGGCTCACCACCCTTGTTAATGCTAGAGAATTTACATCAAAAGGACTTGATGAATATTGCATGTTTAATATGATCAATATAGAGCATCTTATACCCAATGGTCTCGCAGAGTCTACTATCAAAGGTTACGGATGGTGTCTAAGGAATAGGTTATGCGTGTCAACCTACCTTTTATTGCTTTGGGGATATGCAATATTATATGCATCTTTACTTAATTCGTTTTAGAACCCAATATTAGTCAACCTTTTATGCGTACCAGTTGGTAACTGAATTTAAGCCTGACATTCGTGTTCTTACGCATTTTTGGTTGCACTATATATGTGCTATTACGACTCCACATCGTACTATGATGGGTCTTCAAAATTGTTAAGTGGCTATGTTGGAAATGAGTTCCCAACAATTATCCGCATTTTAAAACTTTTGGCAGGAGATCTCTTACCGCTAGATTTGCGGGTTATCACTTTAATGAGACAGTCTTCCCTTCGTTTGGGGGATATAAGAAAACATATTTTCTAAGGGAACGACATGAATTATCGTGGTGTGTTCCCACTGTGTCTCATATTGATTCTTGTACTCCACAAATGTAAATGTGAAGTGACAAAGAATAATCGATTTTCAGAATGTACACTGATGTCGCTAAAGTGATGAGATCGCACATACCAGCTGCAAACCTACCTGCAAGGTTACAAATCCTCAATAAGGGATATACACCATAAACTAAAGTGTTGCAACTACACTTAGTGGAAGTATGGTTGAGGTCGTGGCTCCGTAAAGGAAGTTGGAGAGACCACTTGGTTCGATCAATCCTCACCTATAAAGGAAGTAGGTGAGTAAGGCACAACTTATTTATATCATCAGAAATCATCTCATAAGATTGTCTCTGTATATGTACATGAATCAAATTGGAGGACGCTCCGAAGTTTAATGATTCCATAGAACAATGACATCCCAAGTGGATTATTTGAATGCGCACGAGTCAATGGAAAGATCATGCGAGCATATTGATGATTAATTTCATATACACTTGCTTATGAAAATAGAGCAAGATGAGATCGAACCAAGCTCCTTGTTGCTCAATGTCAACGAAGAGCATATTTGGCCTATACAATCCAGGTAGAACTTGGTTCTTTGATAAATATACAGATATTTGGTATGGTAGTGCTAACCAACCAAGTGTAAAGCATGTTGGACATACATAATTAATTTGTCACAAAGCATAATGAGAAGAAAGAAGTCTTAAAGTATAAAGACTCGCCTTGTGGCGCGAGGTTTCTCATAAAGCCCTGGAATTGTTCTCTTGTAATGAACGTTATAGCGTTCCGCTACTTAGTTAGCTTGGTAATTTCAAAAGGACTTGAAATGCATCATATGTATGTGGTTGTTACGTATCTCTGAAAGAATCAAGAGATAGCAGATATTTACAAAAGTACTTGATAGCCTTTTGTTTCCCAAATCGAGTGACTCTAAACCACACAATGCGTTTACATTTAGATAGAACGCTCACTTATAGATTGAGCAATCATGCGGATGTGGTATACCCGTCTAAGTGGCTATTTGATTTGGAGGGGATAGACAAATAAGTTATTCTTCCTTGCGTATTCACAAGCAAGTTCCTGATTTGGAATTGTAGCTACCTATGTCGAAGGTACGGACATGATGGGTGCTCTTGATGAAATAAGAGATCTTACAAGCTACTCTAAATCCAAATTTGAGATGAGAAATCTGGGGAAAGCTCGATCGAAAATTGAGCTTATGGTATATTATTCCACCGGTTTGCATAGGTCTAAAGTTGTCAGGAAATTTAACAAGGACATGCATCCTGCTAGCACTCCCATGGTTAGTCGAGGTTCAAATGTAAGTAAATGACCAATTCGTCTAAAGGGAGATGATGAAGATGTGTAGGGAGATGAATTTGCCTTATCTAAGTACAATAGACGCATTATTGTACTTAGCATAATGTACTCGACCAAATGTTACATCCTCAGTGAACTTTTTAGTTAGATATAGCTCAGCGCCATCGCAACGTCATTGGAATGGTATAATGAACATAATCAAATACTTAAAAGTAACCATTGACATGAGTTTGTTTTATCCCTGCAAAGACATAAAAAAAAGGAATGCTAAAGGAACTGCAATCCAAAGGTTGTTGATTATGAAGGAATAATAATATCTTTTCCAACGAAAATAATCAGGGGAAGATATGGTAGACTATTTCCTAAGTCATTACCGATATTCGGTTTCGAAAAGTACATGACTAAAGGAACTGTCTGGAACAACTCTGAAAGTAATCAGGGGGAGATGCCGACATCAGATGGAGGATCCAAGGATATGATGTCGACATACTTTACTTCTAAATTGAAGTTGTGATATACTCTTTTTCCCTTCGATCGAGAATAGTTTTTCCCACAGGGTTTTGTTACTCGGCAAGGTTTTTAATGAGACAAAAACAAACACCGGGAAGTAATTTCCCAGCTAAGCCTATTGTCTTTCCCACGGGCATTTTCTTCCTTAGGAGTTGTGAAGAAACTAGTCAACTTCAATGGAGCAAAGTGATCATCTGGAACGGATCACCTTTACTTGCATCTGTCACGTTGTAGTCTTTTCCATTCGTCAATGCTTTGTCTCATTGGGTTTTCCTTGTCAAGGTTTTAATGAGGCAACATATATATTCGAGTCAAACTATGTTCTAAGTTTGCTTAATATTGTACTCTTTTGCTTTAGTTCAGGTTTTGTCCCTCTGGGTTTTCCTGACGAAGTTTTAACGAGGCAATTAACTTAGACTCGTTGATCTTTGAAGATCGTATTGCATGTGATGAACTACATGTAAAGTACGAGACAACATGTGAAGTACTACATGTGAAGAGTTGTACCAAGGTTTTATCCAACTGGGGTTTTCCTTGTCAAAGTTTTAATAAGGCAATTGATTTCGGCACAAGTCATCAAGGAGAAGACGATATTTGAAGAACTACATTTGAAACAAGTGAAGCACTGCATATGAAGTTCTATTGGACCGCACAAGGGGGAGTGTTGTAGGGCCTACGACCCATAGATGTGCGGCCCAACTAGATACCTAGGGTTTACCTTTCAATGTATATATAGAATACTTGTATCCATGTAACACTACCACGGTTATGAATCAGTGATAGACGCATTTATGTGTCTATTTTGATCTCAATTGTATATATTGTTAGTGCTCGATTTTGTATTTATTTGATCATTTTATGTTTTTGTAGGTGTTTTTAGAGAAATAAGCTCTTGTGCGGAAAATGGCTCAAAAAGTGGTATTTGCACCTCTTGGGAGAAATTACTAAAGGCACCCAGAAGATGTACTACAGGCATCCCGGAATTGTGTTGGAGACGTCCCAGAAAAGTTATATTTCCACCCCATAAAATCACTATTTCCACCCCAGGTCATGTGCTAAAGGGACCGCATGAATGGATAAGGGGCACCCAAATTGCTAAAGGGAGACCAACCACGGATAAGGGGAGTTCATCTTCAAGAATTCAAACTTCAGGTTTTGGCGGGAAACTTTTGTGGTAGACGGCAGATTCTGGATTTGATTTTTGGTCGAGTTTCAGAGAGACTCAACCACTGAATATCGTTGGGATGGACCTATTAAGGCTAAATAGGCTTGGTATATCACTCAGATTCGAAATAGTTGGGTTGAATCATAAGTGGAAAGAAAACAGGGAAAGTACAGTTCAGCGTACTTCTCTGTGATGATTTCTGTTGAGTTTTACGCGGGTCTAGTAGTTGTTTTGGATTGATTTAAGCCTGTTTTACCTAAACAGGTAAGGTAGTTGGGTTGGTTTCCATAAAAAAGGAGATTTAATATATTCACGGCAAAACAGAGTTTCACGGGTGAGTTTATTTTGGTAGTTGCGAGGATATTTTTCCCTGTTGGCTTGAAGATATATTTGGAAGGAGTTTAAATAAAGCTAGAAGACGCATACAAAATTATTATTTTTTTTGATCGGTAAAGAAAAATATATTTATCAAAAAAAAAAAAAAAAAAAAAAGAGGGTATAAAGGTTATACCACCCTGAGCAAGAACAAAAGAAAGAAAGAGAAGGAAGGAAGGTAACATGCTACCCACCTTCAAAGCCAAACAAGCAACAAAAGCTGACAGGCTACACAGAAAGCAAAACTACAGTGGATCAAAGTAAATGTTGCACCAATCTGCCATAATATTGGAGGAGTTAACATTGTCAAACTCTCTGATTGCAAGAGCCCAAGTGAACAGGCAGTTGAACCCTTGACTTTCCTCTTGCATATTCTCGCACCATACCAACTGTTCTAACCCTCTCTTGCATACAAAATATTTGGAAGAGATATATTATCGTGACTTGGCCGGAGCAGAGAAGAAGATATATCGGGATTTTCTTGGTTGTATCATTGGAAGTTAGGTGCTAATTAGGGAGGAATTTCTCGATAAATAGAAGATTATAATCTATCCTAGGGAAGATTCGTTAACAAAACAGAAGTCGTAGCCGTGACTTGGGTGCAAAGAAAAAGGGAGTTTCTGGAAGATTTCGTTGGAGTTATTCTCGACCCTGAAGTGTATATATAAGTTGGTTCGAGTTCCAGGAAGGAGGTATCGGGAGTTAGGGGACCGAACGGAGGGTTTGGAGGAGCTGCAGAGCAAAACAAAACAGTTGCACGCGTGTTCATCATCAGCAGGAAGAAGAAGAAGCTGAAGCACAAAATACCTCCCAAGTCAGTCGCATATAGGGGAGACTATCCTTCTTTCTGTTGCCTATTCATTAAAATTTTAACGCTTTGTAACAGTTTTCCAACAATTAAAATTGTTAGGGTTTCTCCGTAATAAAAGAGGGCTCTGATGAATGATGAGTTCTCAGTAACAATTATATATGTTACAAACTCGCTGCTTTATTAGTTTTCTCTTGTTTTTCACACTTTTGAGCTATGAACACCTATTTTGAGCACGTGAATAATATGAGGACCTAAACCCCAACACTGGGACGATGGAGGAAGCCATGTTTCACAATTGCTTGGTAACTATAATGATTCTTCATGACTTTTTGCATTGATTTACTTGATTTATGATTTTTATTAATTAGTTGTGATTTTGTCTGATGACGTATGCTTAGACTTAGAGCTTTTGATGCGTCATCCTTATGATTTACAATTAATCTTTTACAAAATCTACCTTTGGCAAAGAAATAGAGTCCATAAAAGAGCTAGAAGTGTTATGAAACAATATACGAAAAAAAAATTGTTATGAATCAATCCATAAAATCTACCTTTAGATTTATTTCTATTTTTATTTTTTTTATATTTTTTGTTCTCTTTTACGCCTTTGGTATTTTTCGATTCTTTTCAGATTTGGAGCGAAGCTACAAGGAAAGAAAAAGTGCTATAAAAGGAAAGCATCGCCAAAGAAGGAAAGAAAAGAGGAATCTGAAAGGAGTGAAGAAGAAGATTTTGTATATAATTATTTTATTTTATTTTTAGAAACTGTAAATAGGGTTTCATTGTTGTAATTTTTCTTTTTCTTTTTGGACACTTTTTGGACTTGGACATTATTTTTTTTAAACCCTAATGAAGGGTTAAAAATTAAATATAAATTGTTTGCAGGGAAGGACGACAGTTACGATACTGTCTCGGCCCCTCGGGTTCGTACACTGACATAGGAGTCGGTGGCTTGAGTCGACTTCAACGGTTCATTGCCCGTATGGTACGAGAGGTAAGACTCTATCCACCCACGAATCCCCTGTCAGTGGGTTTTATTTTGTGTGACAACTCACATCCCTGCAATAGAACGTCGAACTGGTATTACAATAGCCAAAACAACGAATATTCGACTGATTTTCAAAATGGACATTACTTTGACCATAGTGTGAATAGTGGTTGGGAACATCAAACTTTTGAAGGTTATGGTCCATACCATGGTGATCCCAATTACTATCCACACGCCAACCGGTCGTACGAGCAAAATTCCTCTCTACTAGAGTCAACACGTAAGTTAGCTGAGTCGACACGTAAGTTAGCAGAAAAAAATAACTTAGTCATGGATGAAAGCAATGCAACAAGTGAAATTTCTTTCCTAGATTCAATCAGGAAGTCATGTGAGTCGACTCAGAATCTTTTGTTAGAGATCCAGAAAAGAACTGCTCAAAATAATCTTAATTTCCAATATAGTGTTTCCAATAGTACCCTTGAAAATGAAGATAATTATTCACATAATCAAGATGACGAGGTTAGAATTGGTAACACTACCTATTTAGATGAGGTTCAACCATTTTCATGTTATTACGATGATTATGACGAGGATAGTGTCGATGAAGAATCTGAAATATGTAGGCAAAGTAATCAGGAATTTGTTACTTCAAATATTGATCTTTAAGAAAATATTGTTATTTTTGGTTCAGATCCTAATAATTTGAACAATTATTCACCTATTCAAAAGGAATAGGATTTGACTAGAGATACTATTTTATACGATGTAGAATTTCCTTTTCACGAAGCCGATGATAATTTTGAGGAACGAGTTTATTCTGAGAATATTGTTTTAGAGTCTAGCGATTTAGAAACATTAGTTTTATAAAAATAAGATGAACTCGTAGAGCTTTCAAATTGATGAGTGAGGATGCATCACCTGAGTATAACCTAGAAGAAGCAATTGACCATTTTCAGGATTTTGATGATCTAGAAATTAGGGAAATTGTAGCTAGTCTATCTAGAGACACCCAAAATTCTAAGTTTGGGGGTGATTATCATTCTCCACGTGCCTTACCTTTAGCTCTTATAGAGATCCCTCACTTGGGACTTGACATATGTGCCTCAACCATTTTAAAAGATTATCTTCATACACGTTTTCCTGAACTAGTGATGTTCATAAGGAAGTTCAATTGTTAGAAACCCATCATCTGGTTGATGTGGTTTACCCAGGCTATGATACCCAGATTGACTTTGTTTTCCCACCAAATATTTTTCTTCCAAATGTGGGAACGTTTGAATTTGAAATGTGTCAATTATTTAGTTCTGAGACTAAACCTAATTATTTTAGGAAAATAGAATTGAAACATTTGCTTAAGAATGACCACCACTCTCATTATGGTCAACTGTGTAAGTCAAATCTGATTGACTTAGAGGATCCTCAATTATTCAGGTTATTATTGTGTGCTTCTAAATTTTTCCAGACCTTAGAACTTGATATTTCGGATCTTACTTATGAAGAGGTGCAGCCCATGAAAATATTTTATTTAGACCCCTTTATAGAACTTGAACCTGAACCACAACTAGATGTAGTTGTCTTAAACAGGAAACTAGGCAAGGGTGTGCTATGTTTATTCTTGGTTCGTTGAAGATTCCTTTTGTCTGTGATAACATTTTTTGCAGATGACCCACAGTTATTCCGGCTATTGCTATATGATTTGAGGTGATTAATTCTTTCTTATGTCTGGCTGAAGACGTTAAACTTAGCACTTCTTGGGAGGTAACCCATGATCATGCAACACGGTAATATCTTTCCTTAACTCTTTTTCTTCAAATGGTAACAATTTCTCCTTGTTCATGTTTTTAATTTTATCTTTAGAACATTGAGGACAATGTTAGATTTAAGTTTGGGGGTATGGGAGAAACTTTTTAGTTGCAATAAATAAACTTCAGAGCCTAGAAATTTATGCTTATTAAGGATGGCACTAACCAATCTAAGTGGATGGAAGCATCTTGGTTGTAGGAGTTGAGGAACCAATCTGATTAGATGGAAACATCTAAAGAGTCTATTTATAAAAGCACAGAGCTCAGGTGTTAGAAAAAAAAACATGGTAGTTTTGCCATATCTCGTTGAATCCTTTTCACCTTCTGTTTTTATTTTCTTTTCTTTTAAATATGTTTCTAAGTGATTTGGTGGGGCACACGAATCAAGTTGTTACCACTGGTAGGGTGAAATAGAGTGACCGAGATAAATAAATAAAAATAAATAAATAAAAATAAAAATAAAATATTGAGACCTGACCATCAAACCAACCGGAATAAATTCAATAAAGTCGACCACTGGTACCCTTGTATATGCCTGTCTGTTGACCTAGAGTTAGGATTATCGACCACTGGTTCCCTTGTATATGCATGTGTGTTGATATTAGTCCGGACAGTTGATGAGTGCCAAATAGTGCATATTTATACACCTTTTATTGGCATTTTACTCATCTTTTGTGCTCAAGAATTAGATATTATCCCATATTCGTATTTTTCCTTGTTTTCAAGAATAAATATTTGTATTAATTAATTTTGTGTTTTTAGGTAATAAATAAAGCTCGGAGAAATTGAGGAGCCAAAAGAGCGAAGAATTGGAGTCGAGAATCTATGGAGCAAAGCCAAAGCCGCGCGCATCAAGAGAGCAAACCATTTACAAGACATGGGCTCAAGCTATCCAAGACCCGCGACCCGGATCCGGGCCCGTCCACCACGAGCCGTCGAGATCTCGCCTGGATACATCCTACGCTCGCTCAGCCCGTTCCATCAATTCTTGCCTGTCCCCGCCTCACAACGAAACGACCTAACCCTATACCTCTCGAGCCATACCCATTTCTCTTACATCTTCTCTTTCTTCCTCCCATCTCCATCTGGAGCGAGCTCGCTCTTTTCCTCCTTCACCCGACCAGCAGCCTTCGCCACCAACTCCATCATCTCCCGACACCCCAACAGCTCGCACCACCTTACCTAATCGCTCTCTAGTTCTTTCGTAGCTTCTTTCCTAGGAGCTAAGAGAGAAATAGACAGGAGTTAGGTTAGGTTTTGATCAATCAATCAATTGAGGGAGCTCTCGAGCCGCATGACAAGAGGAGAGGCGTTTGAGACGGTATGGGCGTTTGGGTATGATTAAATTACAATTTTTGAATTAGGGTTTGAATGTTTTCATGTATAAATAGAAGATGAAGAAGATGTTTTAGGGTTCATGCCCGGATTAGCCGAGCGACAATTTTAGGTTAATTTTTGTCTTAGTTATGTTCTAAATCGTAATACTAGGGTTTAGATGAAACCCTAATTTATAACCGTGTGTTTTCATGCTCATGTATTGTTCTTAAATGCTTAATCATGTTTAAGGTAGTCTTTAATTTTAGCATGTCACCTGCTTTGCTCTCACAAAGGCATGCCATGTACGCACTTGTAGTTAGATTACCCCTTTGTGATGATTATGCTACAACTCAAGCTCAAATTAGACTAATATTTAACCTCGGATTAATTGTGCTTTAGCTAGACAGGTTAATACTTTGGATAATTACCTTAGTTGTGATCAAAACTATCAGTTGGAGAAACATCTTAGACATAGGGAGAATTGACACCTCTCCCTTATCATCATAAGGATAAGAATAATTTCATGAGTTGAAAACATAGTATAGGTTAGTGGTGGAATTGAAGACCCTAGTATCCCATCGTCACCACTTTTATTTCATCCTTAGCCCATTGTCACACTACAACTCACTCAGTATCGGCAACTACACCATCTGTTGTTACTTGCACTTGTTAGAATTCAGTAGAAGAAGCCCTTAGATCACACATAGCACCACAAGTCTCTGTGGTTCGACCCGTACTTGCCGCGTCTCCGATAGACGTCGTGCACTTGCGGTTATCACTCGTAGGCATAAATATAAACATCTTTTCAGGCCTACCAAGTTTTTGGCGCCGCTGCCGGGGACTTGGCGTGTGCCCTGTGATTGTTGGCTTGTCTTTACTGAGATTCACTCACCCTGTACATATTCATACTGTGTTAATTCTTTTAATCCTGTTTTAGTGTAACTTGCATCATTTCCCTGTCTTAGAGTAACTTAGTTGTGTACTGTGTAACCCATACTCCATCTGAATTTTCATAACCCATATTTTTGTAGCTTTCAAAGATTATAGCATCTCATTTGCACCTTGCTTTTTGATCTGAGTTATAAGCTTCATTGCCTTGTAGCTTAGTGTTAGTGTAACTCTTCAAGCCCCTGTGACAGTCCAAGTAACCAAGCTTATCACCCTGCCAAATCCCATTCAGTCCAAATAGGCATAATTGCTATTGTTTTTCCCCTGTGTCAGTCCAAAAGACTCTCAAGCTTATGCCAGTGACCTTGTTCATTTGCTTTGCCTTAACCTGCACATCCCAGAAAACTAAAAATCTTTGTTGAGCTACAGGTGCATATGGTAAGGCTGAGCCAACCCAGGGAAAGACAAGGAGCAGGACAATACAGCCATTGTGGCTGAAGCAGGTTGGTCATTCTCAAATGTTGTTATATTTTATATCTGTATGATGATCTGTGTGCAAATGCATCTCACTTGACTAGTGCAATACCCGTGAATCAGTGAACCTATGCTTGCTTGATAACGTAGTTACCTTGCTAGGTGATCACCCCTGAGTTGCATATTGCATGATAACCTGATAGCTCAAAAATTGATTGTTGCTCTGCCTTGAATGTGCCCTTGTATGCTTCCTGAGCTTGTGCTCATTAACCATTGCGAAACCCATCAACCATGAGCACAACTCCAGCCCGCACTGTGAGTTGAAGCTACATTTGCATAACATCTTTGGTGCATAAACCTAGTGATGACCATGAGAATTGACCCCGTCACCCACTTGCATAACCTGTGAGAACTAGAGCATCTCTGCCTGTGCACCTGTAGAGCCATCTGCACCTTTGTGTGAGCTCTTGAGCCAATTATTCACTGTTAAATCTGTTGTGCAAACCTGTTGACAGACCTTTGCATACCTTGCCTTGCCTTGGCTGAAGTGCACAACCCTGTTGACCCTGCCACCCTGAAGTCTGTGTGTTTGAGTGATCTTTTGCATCTGTGGTTTGTGAGTGCATTCATTGCTTTAACAGCACCAGCTCCAGCCCCTGCAGATGTAGAGCTTGAGTGCAACCTGGTTAGCCTAGGTTAGTTGTAGCCTAAGCACACCCTGAGCATAACGCAGCCCCTGTTGCTGCCTTGCCTTGGCTGATAGCCAGTGGTGCGCAACCTAGACCTTGTGCTGCACCTTAAACCATGCCTGCATAATGCACTAGCCACCTTGCCTAGTAGTGAGATCTTGATTAGCAAGTTGACCTGCTGAAAGCTTGAACCTCTCAAACTCTGCAAGTATTTGTGCACCTGTGAACTCAGAGCATCTGAGCTTATACAAACCATTACCTGTAATCTGTGCTGGGTCAACTCTTGTGTGGGTTTGTGACTGTTGTGATGTTACTCAGCTGTGCTTTGTCTCTAGTCTGTGCAAATCAGTGCTCAACCTTGACCTTGTCTCAGACTACTTTGTTCATTTATTGTTGCATCTGCTGATCAGTAAACATTGGAGGTTGTGAATAATATGCTCGCTCACATGAATGCTTTGGTTTTGTGCTTGTTTTTGCATAAATTCGACTCTACACATCGCTGTTTTCTTGTGCATCCATATAACTGTGATGTATATGAATGGGGTGACAATTTAGGTGAGTTGTGCTACTTCTCTACCGCTGCACACCCACTAGGCCTTGCATAAACTACTGGCCTGTGCATTCACTAAACCTGGGCTCTGTGAGTAAACCAGCCCACTTTAACCAAACCTGAGCTCTGCAACATAACTGAGCCCACAGTTCCACTGGGCTAACTGAATCTGGGCCGCACACAACCTAGGCTTTGCACAACCACAGAAGCCCACCAAAAACCAAATCAGAAGCCCAAACACTGGTCATGCATCCTGGCTGCTCACAATCAAACCACTAAGTTGTGCCTTTTACTGGGCTGCACATATCTGGGCCTTGCACAGCAACCTGGGCGTTGCACACAACTACTGGGCTTCCCACAAAAACCAAACAACAAGCCCACAATAAACCAAAGCCCACACAAACCAAATGAAACCCAATAAATCAAATTAAGTCCACTACAACTGGGCTTGAGTTCAATTTGAGTGCTAAATCATGTCAGGATTTTGGTCTGCAACTGGGGATACAAACAAATCAATTAGAGAGCTTGCTTACGGGCACGCATCATGTATGAACTCCCCACATACCATAGTGATTTTAGGGAATCTTATGAGCCTTCTCAGGGCCCTGAATTCACATACCCTAATCATTATGAGCACATGCATCATCCACCACAAAAGTTGAAAATGAACACTTTTCTCACACCCAGTCATCACTTTTAGATCAATTAGAAGCTCGATTATCTCGCCTTAGAAAGGCAATTACATGAGCAATCTGTCAATCTAATTTCCCTAGGCAATATGAAATTTATGCATGTACCTTATGTGGTAACTTAGGCCACCATGCTGAGAATCAAGCTATATTTTGCATGATTTTAGGCAGTCTAGGGAAAACCATGATAATCTAATGTACGAATTGTCTAGAAGTGACTATGCTGGCAATCATTGGGACCATAATCAACCTGCACACATGCATCATTCACCACAGTGGGGAGATGAACAATTTTATACTCCCCCCAACTCATAGTTTGCAATCAATAATGGAAACACTCATGGAGCAAAATGCTAGGCTTGAAATGAATGCAATGCATGACCATCCACATAGCAACATGTCTGAATTTCCCTTCTCTAGTGAACCTCATGCACAACCATACAATGAATATCCATATGAGGAATGCATACCCACTAGTGAAGACTCTCCTTCAATAGAACAACTCACTATGATTCTTCAAAAGAACCTGATTGAGTTACAAAATGATAGGATCGAAAATAGTGTTTCTAGTCTTACTCATGCAACTAACACTGAATATGAACCTAATCTAGAGGTAGATGAGTACACTAAAAATACTACAATTTTGAATGGAGAGATGAATTCTTGCTATAATGATGATGATGATGAATATGAAGAGCATGCGTATTTTGAAAATGTAGTAGAATCTTTTAGGTTCGTAGACATTAAGTGTCTCTTCGTGAACCCCATGAATGATGCTTCTTCTAATATTCATACATGTGATGATGATGTGGAACCTATGCAATTGTCCTGTGAAAATGAACATGATTTACCCTCTTCTGACCTTAGGAAAGTATGTGACGGTGCAAATGATTTTATAAATAAACACAACTTAGATGTACCTAACCTCTCTCCTGAGTCACAGATTGAAACTCCTCCACCAAACCTAGGTGTAGTTTGTCACGAAATTGCAAAACCAACTTTTCTAAAAATGCCTAATCTAGGCCTAGAGCTTTGTGCTTCCCAAGTCCTCTTGGACTATTTTGCATCAAAGTATAACACTTTTAAGGAGCCACAGTTGGAATGTGTATGTCGTCTTTGTTATTAGCAAAACTCATTTTGAGTTAGACCTTTTGCACGATGTACCTTTAAAATTGCAAGATTTTGTGCTCTCAAACACATCCGTTGACAAGTTTAGGTTTGGGGGAAACCCATTCTCACACACAGTCTTACTTGCACTCTCATATTATATTTGTGTAAGGCTGTTGATGTTTGTATATATTTTCTATTGGGTTGATCCTCAACTCTTTAGATTGTTAGTGTATTGGTAAATTTTCATTGTATATAATCCAGTAGGACTTGTTAAATTTTTCTTTCTTGAATCGGTTGAGTCTTCTTGTGCATTTTTTGTGCTAATCCGATATGATCTCCATTTGAGAATGTTGGATTCTAGCCTTGACTAGTGAAGTTTCCAACCTTGCTCCCGCCGACATCCAGTAATCTCTTCCCTTTTCTCTTATCGCATAGTTCTCTTGGTATGTGATCGTTTAAATTTTTCCTATCTGTTGACACATTGAGGACAATGTTTGATTTAGGTTTGGGGGTGCATTTGCATATAGAGTTTTTAGTCTTTTTAATCTTTTATTTTCAAAAAAAAAAAAAAAAAAAAAAAAAAAAAACTCTTTTTGTAAAAACCTCCAACTTTTAGAGATTTTAGAGTCACTAGCATGCTTCTAGCTATGTTTACATAGAGAGTCCGACCGAAATAACGAGAATTTGGAAGTACCGGAAAACGCAATCGGGTTTCTTAGTTGATTAGAGCGTTAAAGTTGGATTTAACCATCTTAGGAGAGCGAATTAGGTGATGTTTAGATATTCGGTAGTAGAATTGTGATCACCCATAGTGGAGACTACCCATTTTACATCAAGTGAGGCACCAACCTTCAAATTTTTGCAACTTTCTAGAAAAGTCGTTAGAGTGTGTGTCACCGTACGTCAATTCCGGGTAGGAATGGTGAGCTACCCAACTCGCACCAATTTCAAAGACTACTTTTGATCTCTTGAGTGCTAGTTTTTGTCAATCATGAGGGTGACGTTTAAAGATGAAAACTCCTTCTAAATATCAATTTGCAGTTAGCATCACTCTCTCTCTCAATCAGCCAAGACCCATAGAAACACATCATCGTCAACAAACGGAGCAGCATCAGAATATTGAAAGAAAAGTTGATATAGTCCAAGGTTTATGTGCAACAAAGAAAAAGAAAAGAAAATAGGATGAGAATTAATGAAGTTTGTGAAAAATTGAGTTTTATTATTTTATTGTGATACTTAAAAAAAAAAAAAAAAAAAATTGTTGTCAAGTTTTTGTAAAGTTCAGAAGTTCGTCATCAACAGTTGAAGACCGAAGATTGAAGACGTTTCTATGGTTTCTTATGAGAGAGTGATATTAATTGCCGATCGGGTGAGAAGGTAAGTGAGTAATCCCATCCTTGCTAATGGTTGATTTCCTTTCTTAGAGATCATCGAGAAAAAAGATTCTTTTTGTCCACACTTTTGTGGAGTCTCCAGCATTTTATTTGGAAGGTTATCCTTCTTACCTACAACGTGTGCGGGATTTCTCTCTTTATTCCCGCCTGCACACATGAGAGACTAAAAAAGCGATCTTTTTGAGTGCAATTATCATAAAACCCTAATAGTGAGGCGAAGTCGAGGCTCATGATCACAATTGAATCCGAATTCTTTCATATGGTATGGTTACTTCTCGCTCAAAGCACTTAAGGATGAGAATGCGTTCTTTGGTAGTTCTAACTTCATTACTAGCATGCGAAACTCTATGTCCTCATAGCTTCTTGGAGGCTTGAGACTCTTTTACACTCGAAGTTGGAGAAGGTTTTGTGGGTACACCTCTGGCAAACCCTCACGAGACTACAACTCGTCCACTAGGGACACCTAGGGGTTTAAAGGCTTAGTGCATACGCTAAATGCATTCGAGAGACTGCGACGGGGGTATAGTTAGGATTTCCTAATTTTGTTTCACTTGAGGACAAGTAAAATTCAGGTTTGGGGGTATTTGATGAGTGCCAAATAGTGCATATTTATACACCTTTTATTGGCATTTTACTCATCTTTTGTGCTCAAGAATTAGATATTATCCCATATTCTCGTATTTTCCTTGTTTTCAAGAATAAATATTTGTATTAATTAATTTTGTGTTTTTAGGTAATAAATAAAGCTCGGAGAAATTGAGGAGCCAAAAGAGCGAAGAATTGGAGTCGAGAATCTATGGAGTAGAAAGCCAAAGCCCGCGCGCGCATCAGGAGCAAACCATTTACAAGACATGGGCTCAAGCTATCCAAGACCCGCGACCCGGATCCGGGCCCGTCCACCACGAGCCGTCGAGATCTCGCCTGGCTACATCCTACGCTCGCTCATCCCGTTCCATCAATTCTTGTTGTCCCTGCCTCACAACGAAACGACCTAACCCTATACCCTCTCGAGCCATACCCATTTCTCTTCCATCTTTCTCTTTCTTCCTCTCCCATCTCCATCACATAGGAGAGCTCGCTCTTTTCCTCCTTCACCCGACCAGCAGCCTTCGCCACCAACTCCATCATCTCCCGACACCCCAACAGTCGCACCACCTTACCTAATCGCTATCTAGTTCTTTCGTAGCTTCTTTCCTAGGAGCTAAGAGAGAAATAGACGAGTTAGGTTAGGGTTTTGATCAATCAATCAATTGAGGGAGCTCTGTGAGCCGCATGACAAGAGGAGAGGCGTTTCGAGACGGTATGGGCGTTTGGGTATGATTAAATTACAATTTTTGAATTAGGGTTTGAATGTTTTCATGTATAAATAGAAGATGAAGAAGATGTTTTAGGGTTCATGCCCGGATTAGCCGGAGCAAAGCAATTTTAGGTTAATTTTTGTCTTAGTTATGTTCTAAATCAGAATACTAGGGTTTAGATGAAACCCTAATTTATAACTGTGTTTTTCATGCTCATGTATTGTTCTTAAATGCTTAATCATGTTTAAGGTAGTCTTTAATCTTAGCATGTCACTGCTTTGCTCTCACAGTGCATGCCATGTATGCACTGTAGTTAGATTACCCCTGTGATGATTATGCTACAACTCAAGCTCAAATTAGACTAATATTTAACCTCAGATTAATTGTGCTTTAGCTAGACGTTAATACTTTGGATAATTACCTTAGTTGTGATCAAAACTATCGGTTGGAGAAACATCTTAGACATAGGGCGAAATTGACACCTCTCCTTATCTGTCATAAGGATAAGAATAATTTCATGAGTTGAAAACATAGTATAGGTTAGTGGTGGAATTGAAGACCCTAGTATCCCATTGTCACCACTTGTATTTCATCCTTAGCCCATTGTCACACTACAACTCAGCTCGTATCGGCAACTACACCATCTCGTTGTTACTTGCACTTGTTAGAATTCAGTAGAAGAAGCCCTTAGATCACACATAGCACCACAAGTCTCTCGTGGTTCGACTCCGTACTTGCCGCGTCTCCGATAGACGCGTGCACTTGCGGTTATCACTCGTAGGCATAAATATAAACATCTTTTCAGGTGCCTACCAACCAAGATCTCGTCCTCTATTAGGATAGGTTTATTTTGGCAAAGTGGCCTTCGAGACAGATATGGGAAACACCGTTCACCTTAGTCAACATCAAAACCATCTATGTTTTTCTACATCCATCTTCTTAATATATCCATGTGATTGGTTGACTCCGGTTATGATGTCCAGAAACTATCTAAGTAGAGCGCTGTCACTTATATATGAATTTTAGTATACTTGAGTGCAAACTCGTGTACATTAATTGGAATTTCGCATCAGGGTACTTCCTCCTGTAGTCAATAAGTATGCCAACCAAGGAGATTATTTAGTGCCTTCCAAGGTTCTGCGTAGATAGGTAAGGTCTGGAGTAAAGGTTTTGTGGGTATATCTCTGGTAAGCCCTCCCGAGACTATAACTCGACCACTAGGGCCATCTAGGGGTTTAAAGGCTTATTGCATACGCTAAATGCAATCGACGATGCTCGCGACAGTGAGTTAGGATTTTATTTTCTAGATTTGATTTGCTCGAGGACTAGAAATAAGATACTTTGCCTTTCTCTCTTACCTCTCCATATTCTCCCTACTTTCCCCTTAAACATATATATATATATATATATAATTACTCGGAGATAAAGTCTTTATCGCTAGAGATAAAGAGATTATCGCTCGATGGAGTCTCCATCGCTAGATGGTCAAAATATTGCTCGTTGGTTATTCCAGCGCTACTTGAACATAAGAAGTATTGATACCCATAAAGAGTCATTACAATTTGGACTCACTATTGGCGAGGTGGTAACACCTTGAGTAAGATATAAATATATTGACTCTTTCCTATTTATTGGTGGATAAAAGACAATTATGACAACCACTTTGGACAGTTACAGTCGTAATCATTTTATATGCAAGTCACGTAACCTCTATGTATCGATTCATTTGTAAGGACCAATATCTCAACATGTGTAAGAGATTTAAATTATTTCCTTCGGTAACGTTGCGTATTTAACCTCAAGTATATGTTTAAAAAAATAATCATGATAATACCGGATTTCAACCAAATCACTTAAATAAGTATAAAGTCGCAAAAACAAAAATGTTTTTGGTAGTAATAAATCATGGCATCAAGTATATCATAAAACTTGAACAAGTTTATAGACATACCTTTTAGAAGTATCCAATCATGAATCCTACGACTTTACCAGATATTTAATATCTTACCCAACATAATATATGTGCGCTAGTTATTATGCCTTCTCACTATTTCTCGTACTAGGGACTTTAATGGTGAGGATGAGAACTTTCAATACAAGCAAGTAGTGTTGGGGTGAACATTATTTATTTCATCACAAGTAGTTGAAACAAAGTCACTTAAGAACTTTAGGTATTTTACAACTTCCTTGAAACTTTTAACGACTTTTCCATACCTCAATAAAATGTTGACCCTAGTCGTGTTCTTTTCTGGGAGATCCTTTTTACTGATACTTGTTACTTCATTGATATTCTTTGGTTCCCATTGATGTGTGGTTTTAGGAGCAGTGTGTTTTTTTCTCCGACGTCGTTCTGAAACTTCCTTGGGGAATACTAAAATAACTGATATTTATGCAGATCCATTTTTCTTCAGTTATGATGCATATTGTTACCTGGATGTGTATGTGCTGCTTTGGAGTTGGATATAATTTTCTCTTTGTCGGTAAAATGGTATTAATTCAAGAGGGCCAACCCCTGTGTAATACAAAAAAAAACTGAGTAGAGTAACTCGATCCAAAAAGTAGTACACTCGCTAAAATTACATAAAAAGGCTTAAACTCTTAGTGTCTCAAAAGAGGTATTTATAACATCCTTAAATTCCTTTAAATTATCTGATGTCCTACACGTAGATGATCTTGGATTCTTCGTCACTTTTGTACGTCAAGCTCGTGCACGTGTCCTTGATGACAGCTTCCTTTTTTGGCACTTGCTCAACGGATACTGGGCAGCCTTATTTGTGGCCCACCGCCGCTAATATGAATTCTCCGTTATACAATAATTATGTCCTACTTGACAGTTGACCATATAAAACAACCCTCATTGTCTGGACATCCGTACCTACTCTCCTATCATGGACTATTTTCTCTGCATGATCATCATTCCATCATGCGGACTATTCCCCTCTTTCCATTTACCACTACTCCCACTATTCTCTTTTCCCGCTCTCTTTCTTCCATCTTTTCACTATCTTGACGCATGACCAAGAGTTAGTCATGCGACCACTCCTTCCACCTTACTCCCTTTCTTTTTTCTATTTACTACTACTATTACCACTACTCTCCTTTACCTATCTCTGATCTTCTCACTGTCTTGTCGCATGACCAAGACCACTCCTTTCTCTCTACTCTCTTTCTTCTATCATGTCCATGTCTTCTTTCCGCCGTCTTGTCGCATGACTAAGGCTTGGTCATAAGACCACCATTACGTTCTACTTCTTCTCACTGTCGCATGACCAGCACCTTGGTTGTGCGACCAATCTCTCCTTCCCACTATCTTTCTTCGATTCGCACGATGAAGCTTGGTTGTGCGGCAATGCTTCTTGCTACGACATCGTTTATTTCTATTAGGTCTTCGTCCCCATACATTGACTCCTCTATCATACATATAAGTTAATTTTTAAACTAAATCCATATTTTACCCTTCTCATAATTTTGGGGTATCTGCATTGTCATTAGCTAGTGATACAGGTACTTCACTTCACTTTTGTCGTCAGTGGCAGATTTTGGTTGAGAATAATCTTTATCCTTGAAATTTTTTACCTCTTTGCAAGTACTATGAGCTATATTCCTTCATAGCATAATCCTCGTGTATCACAGTGATTTCTACATGCTCCCAGTATCGAGGTTAATTTATCTGAGTTGTTACTGAGAATCAAGCTTTCTTTTAAGCTCAAATTTTGTTCTTCCAACCTTTTGATCTTTTCAAGCGAATTAACTAGATCATTCTTAGATGTTTCAAATTGAACTTTGAGATTTTCTTGTTCTGAATCTAATAACGAGTTCATCTCAATGTTCTCCAAATTATCTAGTTTTGCTCGGAGTATCTTTCTCGATCACGACCTTGGAGATTTCTTCTTTAAGATCTCGTTTTTCTTGTTCTTTTGAAGTTGTCGCTTGCACCAACAAAATCAAATTGCTCTTGCGAGTCTTTGTTCTCATTATAGAGTATGTCATATTGAATTTTTTATTGAATAAAGAGTTTTCAGTTTCAAATAGTTTCTGGTTATACTCCTTAAGCAGTTTATTAGCAATTGGATCTTCATTGAACACTTCTTTGACAGAGTCAGAATTTGTGTACTGAAAAGATTTTCCAGCAGCATAGGCAACCTTGTCTATCTTATACTCTATATAATAATCATCAGGCATATCATCAAGAGTTGTAGTGTATGTTGGTTGTCTGTAGTCTCTGCTAGGGCAGACATATGATAAATGCCCAAAACATCATCATCAACACAAGTTCGAGACGTATGATAAGGAGATTTTGTATGATTATAAAAACTCTTTTTCTTGTTCCTCACTATTTTTATAAATTTTTGCGAAGTATCATCCTTAGATTCTGGCATACTAGATTTATCCTAAGAGGAACTAGTATTGTTTACCGCTTTAAGAGGAATACTTATCTCCTTTTCGGGCCGGTGCTCATTATCAAAGATCTTCAATTTACCAACTAGACCACTTCTTATTAGATTTGAAAAATAGTCTGCTTCTATGATATCATTATTTCTAGACTCAAATCTTGATGGTAGGTACTTGAGAATATTGCACACAATATCTTTCTCTGGAATAATTTTTTTCTAATGTAAGGAATTAACTATCTGAGAGAGTTTTTGGTTAAATTCATCAAAGGTGTGATCATTAGACATACAAAGGTTTTCCTAGTCGATGCTAGGTTTTGAAGTCTTGCTTATTTCTCTACGGTATCCCTTCTAATACTGATCTCCAAAATATCCGAAGCTTCTTTCGAAGTTTCACATGTAGTCACATGATGTTGGAGATCTTGGCATATTGTTGATGGGTGAAAACTACTCTGCTGAGAATTTGGTAATTTGGGGTGTGGATGAGGAATGAATCTAAACCTTCAACAAATGCACTTTGCGCGGTGAGTGCTTGTAGATTCGAGAGATCAATCGTGCAAGTCCGGCCTAAACCAAGAAATGGCCGTTCCAGGACTTGTTTCGGTCACAAAGTGAAGGAGATGGGGTTGATCTTAGGGAGGGAAGCGAAGAAGGTGTTGAGATTGTGAAGGTGTTGGCTTGCTTATGACTTGTAACGAGAAGGATGAGCAAGCTTACGGTTGATGCAAGCAAGGCTCGAGTGTTTGAATACGATGTTGTATTAACACTTGGTTTCATCATTTGAACTTGTGTTGTTCGTTGTCTTGTCTTGTTTTTCGAAATAGGGCGGAGAACCTATTTATACAAGTCATTGAGCCTCATTCACGTTTCTCGTGGGAAGTGGAGGTAATGGAATGATGGAGTGGTGGAGTTGTGTGTCGGTAGCATACGACCGGTCTTGCCCACTTCTCAGTTCATCTCTAACCGTCCATGACTTCCTAACACGTTCTTGTAATGGCGCGTTGCACGCTGCAGCTGTAAACCGCCGAGACCAATACCCCGATAAGTATCCCCGAGTTTGTGACATGATTGATGTAACGGAATGTGGATCGTGGATCCACGGAAGATAGCATGTAATCTTTGAATTGAATAACTGCGTTATTCGGAAAGTCGATACTTGTGGAGTATCGTGTGTATTTTATGCGGAGTCTTGCATTACGGTGTGGTAAAGTGATGGGTAATGACTCCTCACTAACCAAATAACTCGACCGGGGTTGTATAACCAAGTTTGGTGAAGTCGGACGGATGAGATGATGTTTGAGACACTCATCTGCGGCCAGATTGATGAAATAGGGTTTTTAAAGAGGTGCGCAAGCATCACTCTTGACTTGGTCGAAACCAAGCATGGGAAGGATTTTGTGGAGGACCAGACCATACATGCGTGTTGACGGCATGATGGTGTACACGTCCATGTCTCACCGTCTCATGGAGATGCAATCTAGGCCACTCAATTTGGCCGTCAAAGAGGAGTGGTTGAGATCGGTTTGCGATAGAAATCTCTTACCGCAAAGGAATTGATAACCGCGTGTCATCCCAAGTTTGGGCGCGCGCCCAAGACGACCCATCTTGGTCGGTCTTGGTCGATCATACCACCGTGTAGGTGGTAGGTTGGTGTTCACACCTATGTCGATTATCCCATGAAAACGTGATCTAAGCCATTCAAATCATCCGGTGAAGTTGAGCGGTCGAGATCAGTTTAGGATTTGGGAGTGTAACCGCACGAGTTTGGGCGTGCGTTTTGGGTTGGCCGGGAATGATGTGCCTTGGCCGACCGCAAGAGGAGGTAGATGGGCCCACGGTGGTCATCTTTGGTATGGCCCGGACCTGCTCGATTTGATCTGTGACCCTCCATTCGTGCAGGAGAAGATGGACGCGCGTGATGGCTCAAACCCTATTTTTGGCTTTCAAAGCCGCGCGACCATGCTCCTTTGGGCGGACGGTTTTGTTGTAACCAACCACGGTTGGCTTTGACCGATTGGCCAAGTGTGTAGGCGGTCACATGGTGATTGTGTCGACATGCTCGGGCCCTTTGAGTCTACATCTACACCCTCCATCTATACTGCGAAGATGGACGGTTGAGACCGTTTTGCGACACATGTAATATGCCGCAAACCCTAATTTAGGGTTTTCCGCCCATAATGCTTGGTATGGACGGTTTCTTGGCAAGCGAAGGCCAATGGTCGACCATGCGGGTCGGTTGTGTGTATTCCATACACGCTTGGGGGTGATGGAATTGATGCGTGGTCATCCAATCATGCTTGTGGAGTTGGATGGCTGCGATCGAGATCATATTTGGCAAGCTAAGGCCGTGTGTATTCCATACACTGCTTGGGGGTGATGGAATTGATACGTGGTCATCCAATCATGCTTGTGGAGTTGGATGGCTGTGATCGAATCATATTTGGCAAGCTAAGGCCGTGTGTATTCCATACACTGCTTGGGGGTGATGGAATTGATACGTGGTCATCCAATCATGCTTGTGGAGTTGGATGACTGCGATTAGATCATATCAGGAGACTGATCGAGTCAAGTCCGGATGCTCAATCGGGCTAGTATAACACCGAGAGGGCTCAATCGGGCTAGTATAACACACCGAGAGGGCTCGGGCTAGTATAACACAGAGAATCGGCTGTACGGGTATTTCGTACATGGATTCATTATAGTGCTTGGAGGTTCGTGTTACTCTGTAAGAGTAACACTCGGTCGTCATGCCACGCGATAATGGGTACGGGAAATACAAGGCTGATATGAAATTCACGAGGAAGGGATTGTTCTTTGCATGCTCCAACCTGGAGGAATTTCATGTATTCACGAGAATGGGATTGTTGCTACATGCTCCATTCTTGGTGAATTAAGTGAGGAGTATCCGTCACTTATAAACGGCTTTATCTTTTACAAGATGTCGCGTATGATGATTTTCGGGTTTTTACAAATTTAACCTTGAACGAAAATCCACCATCAACATTAAGTCCCCTGCCTAGCACATAATGGTTACATTATTGTGTGGTAGGCATGAGATGGTGACATGCATACGTGAGAAAGACAAGGATAAAAGGAGTTTACCGGAAGAGTGTTGGCCGACCGCTAGTTTTCCACGCCTTCACGCTTGCATGGAATCCCTGGTGGGGCGGTTTCTTTCTTTGGGTATTTGAATCGAAGAGGAAACCAAACAAAGAGGAATCCTTGTTCTATTGGGATTCTTCTAATTTTTGTATATAAAAGAAGCCAAACCCCTTTTCTTTTTCTCACGAATTTTCTCTTCTTTTTTTTTTTTTTTGTTGTCGAAGCGGCTCTGTCCGTGACTTTCTTTGTTGCCTTTAGAACATCGTTTGCCATTCTTTGTTCATGCCGAATTCCGTTGCCGGGAGGCCGCTTCTAGGAGCGTGCCGTCAGTCAAGGTAAGTTCGTACTCTTTTTTTTTTTTTTTTTTTTAGAAAGTAAAACCCTAGTTTGTTAGGTAAACACTTTTGTAAGACATGTGCATGCTTAGCTTTTTCCGCCATTTAGCTTGAATCCAGTAGACACAATTCCCATGAATAAAGAAAATTGTGTTGTGATGTATGCGGATGAATGCGGGCCGCCGTGTATCTTAGGAACGTGGGTCTTATTCACATATGCTTGACTGAAATTTGAAACTTATACCGAGCTTGAAAGTTATCTTGGAGAACTTGAAATCAATACCGAGGCCAGAAACTTGTACTTAGGACTAAAATTGTACCCAGGCTGAAATCGACTGAATTTTGTACCGGATTTGAATGGTATTTGGACCAGGCCATTGCATGCTCGCTCGTGAGTTGTGTCTTGCCGTGTGACTATACTTCTCATGTGCTTTTGTACAAGTTCTAACTCCTGTCTTTTATCTTATTGCGGTAGAAAGAAGAGAACTCCTATCAACATGTCTTTCGAAGATAATGTTGGTGCCGCGTCGGGAAGTGTTGACGGTTTCAAGGATATGCCGAACATCAATGATGAGTTGTTCACCTCGTCTTTTCCAAATAATAGGAAACATCCTTCTCATAAGATAGTCTTGCTTTCAGATTCAGAAAATATGGATCTTGATCCATTCTCTTCTTAGCACTTGTGATGAGGTTTTGTCTCCGAGAGAAATGAATATCCGCCTTCTCCTATTGACTTCAAGATTTGCCATGCTCCTTTGGGTTCTTATGAAGGATGGATGAGACGCATGTTGAGTAATAAGGGCATTAAGGACAATTTGACCAAAGCACAAATTCTCGATGCGGTCATGGCATCTGCTACCCTCGAAATTAGGAAAGACACCGCGGGCTTGATCACCTTCATTTCTCGGTGGCGTATTTCTACTCATACTGACCATATCTAGATGGGGAGAGATGACTATTACTTTGGAGAGTGTAGCCGCATTAATGAACACTGCTGTTCTTGCGGAAGTCTTTTTACGAGCTCTCGATGCGGAACAAAGTAATTATGATGCTATACTTCAAAAGGCGGAGGGATTCGAGAGTACGGACAAGGAGGAGAAAAAGGATGCGAGATGCTTTTATACTTGGTGGGTTTCGGAGTGGTCTTACTGCGGACCCGAGTTGAATCAAGAGCTGGAAAACGAGCGTGATTGCGTTCTGTCTTTATGGCTATCCGAGGGATATATTTGATGATGGTTCGGGGAAGAAGACCATAAGAGGTGAGCTTGTTAAGATTGCTATAAAGGCTGGCGCGGGGTGAAGTTCTTCCTCTAGGTGCATTGTTCCTTGGATCGTTGTATTCTCATCGGACGCTTTAGCAATGGATATGCACGTTTCTAACGGGTACAAGAAGGTGGAGTCGCACGTTCACTTCGCTTTTCTTGGGCGCTCTTATGGGAACACTTCGGGAAGTTATGCTCCTACTCCCTGCATCTTCACTCGTTAACTTGTACGGCGGCTCGAGAATACTCCGATGGAATAAGAAGCGTCCTAAAGCGGTGCGAAACTTGTGGAGGTATTTGACAACATTTCTTAGTAGATTTTCGTCCATGGGGCGATTCACTCTTCCATCGTTCAACCAAAGACCTTTCTTGACGATCTGGCGTTGTGTTGTGTGCGATGTCAAGACCATGAGATGCAGGGGGAAATTATTTACATGCGCAGCTGCATTCCGGGATATGTCCGTCTCTATTCGACGGAGAATTTTACGTGACTCCGTACAACATTGTGGGGGCTGCTCGCCAAATGGGATTTGATCGGGGTGTCCCATTTATCCGTCCACTAGGGGCTCAGGAAGAATTCCTTCCACAAATTCTTAACGCCAATGTGTTCTTAGACCGGGTGAGCCTTCCCTTCGGCCTATTGGGAGAAACCCGGTGGTGGCCAGAACGGGTATAAAGAATTTTGGGGGAAACAAGCTGTTGATCTTCCAGAAATTTTCGAAGAGTGTTGTGACGAATTCCGTAGTGAGCCATCTTCGACGTCTTGACGAAGCATTTCGGTTGAAGCCACTTCCATCCAAACGGACAAGAGGCGAGGATTGCAGTCCCCAAGTAGGAGAGAGACCTAAGAGGCAAGCATGCGGTCGGTAATCCTCAATTCTTCTAATATGCGGGTATTTAAACCTCCTCCCATCGGTTCTTTCATTTCTCCAGTGTAAGTTCTTCTAAAACGATCCTTGTTTTAAATCGGGAATTTCGAAAGATAATGCCTTCACAAGGTTGGCACGCATTCAAGACGGGAAGGCGGCGGTGCGAGTGGTCATCATCTTTGAGAAGTCCGGCGGTACGGACCTTCATCTTTGAGAAGTCGGCGGTACGGACCTTCATCTTTGAGAAGTGCGCGGTACGGACCTTCATCCGAGAAGTCCGGCGGTGCCGCTCCTTTTTCGACAATGACGCTCCTTTTTACGACACGAGAGATGATGCAAGCTCGGTTGAACAAGGCGCTTTCCTTAGTGATCTTGTCGACGGGGTCGTGATGGAAATCAACACCCGAGTGAAATAGATGCCGTAAGGAATGCAAGAGAGACGGTGGCTGCTTTGTAGTTGAAACGGCTCCCCTTGACATCCATCTGAGCAGGCTCGGACCGTATGGCTATTGTGGTGACTTCTTCGAAAGGCCTCTGCAAGCCGACAAGACTCCGCGGTCGCCGAATTGCGGTGATGCGGCACTGGGGCTTTGTTCGATCCTCCTTTTCTGTCCCTTATCCAGGTCATGTGTTGGTTGGTGGATTCAGCGTGCGGTTCAATTTGAAGAGTTGTACACGGCAATATGGGAAGAAACACGGACATATTGCTACCACCACGAAGCTCAAGAGTCGTCTTGCATTGGTCAACCGCGTCCAAGAAGCTTTAGTTTCTATCCAGGGGATGAGAGCTGCGGCCCCGGTGGAACGATTTACGAAGAGGTGATTGAAGATTGGAGGTGCCATACGGACGTGTTTGCGCGATACGGCTTTAATGCTCCTTGGTTCTTCAAAGGGTTCTCCAAGATTCGGGAGTTCCGAAACTACATGATGAAGTCCCTTGGCAGGTTGTGTTGCTCGTCGGGAAGAAGAGGTTGAGAGGTTGTCTAAAGAAGCTGGAGGTAAGCGAGGCCGTGCTCCAAAGGATGAAAGTCTCTCTTGCGCGAAGGATGAGTTGTTCTTGAAGGACTTTCCTTGATTTGTGCCATATACTTGTCTCTTCTTTTTTAGATGTTTCTTCTTTTTGAGTGATAGTGAGGATTTTCTTTCGTAATTTGGCTTAGGTTTTGAATAGGTAATTGAATTGGCTTATTTTGAGATAGTTTTGTGAACAACCTTTTTGAAAGGGATTATGTTAAATGAAATTTGCATCTTGGTCATGAATGATTGCGCATGAAATTGCAAATGTTATGTAAAAGGGAGGTACGAATGGAAACAAACATGGCGTTTGATCTTTGAGCCTCTTTTTCCACATGCGGGATGCTAAGTCCCGGTGAATTCTAAACTATCTCTCTTGTAAAGTTGTTGAGTAAAACTTACTTGCTTTTGAAGCCTCACTACATCAAACCGGAGTAGCCTCTCTAAGAAAATCCTCGCAAGCTATCTTTACGAACCGAGCTTCTCTGAACAATGCGCTTCAAAGCGTTGCATTCTTGGTGGGGTGATGAAGGATCCGGTGGTAATGACGGTACCTCGGGTCCATTACTTCTTGATCGGTAGGCGGACTCCATCACGGGGTAGCTCCACCTCTCCATTTCGCACCCACGTCTCCAGCGGCTCAGAATCTTCTTCATTGGGAAGGGAAATGTAAGTACCTTGAGTCTAGCTTTTCTGTGTTAGCGGGCGTTGCAATGTCTCCCCGTGGCTTCGATGTGGAATAGGAGATGAAGTTGGAAGACTTGCGAGTGTCATCATATCTGCGGGATCGCTTGCCTAGGTAGAGGGATGTGGAAGGTGTCGTAATGTCACATTTGAGTGGCCGGATTGAACGCTCCCATCCTCTGTATTCGGGCATTTCTGATTGATTTCTCCTTCCTCAGCGTTTCTTGATTGGTTGGAAGGCCGATGCGGATTGGACAGTCTTAGTGCTTGATAAGAGTTTTGAAATACAAATCTTCTAGCGAGGGCTCCATAGGCTCAGGCTCCCTTTCTTTATCGGGAGACATTGTAGTACTCCGGGCAAGTCTTTTCCTCGTGGAGTTTCCTCGAGTCTTCGTCGGGTGGGCCATGTTGTTCGTCTCTCTCTGAGTCCCTGTGATTACGTGCTCTTTTGCCTCTTCACCCGGTAAAGGTGTGACTCTGGCTAATGATTGACATTTCTTGTGCTTTGCTGAGTAGATGCTCGTCGACCCTTCTTGTAATTGTCTTTGCTATATCATTCAAAAGGCGAAATGTCTCGCTCCGCCTCTGGTGATACCGGCTTGATTTGCCAAGACATCCTCCGGCATTCCAGCTATGCTTCCCATGATATCGAACACTTTGTAGTTTAGGATACATTGCGAGATGGGCGAAAAATTGAGAATTCAATTTTATGCACCAGATAGATCAATCTCCCACTTTGTGGTCGCCAATTGTTGATGGGTGAAAACTACTCTGCAGAATTTGGTAATTTGGGGTGTGGATGAGGAATGAATCTAAACCTTCAACAAATGCCTTTGCGCGGTGAGTGCTTGTAGATTCGAGAGATCAATACTGTGCAAGTCCGGCCTAAACCAAGAAATGGCCGTTCAGGACTTGTTTCGGTCACAAAGTGAAGGAGATGGGGTTGATCTTAGGGAGGAAGCGAAGAAGGTGTTGAGATTGTGAAGGTGTTGGCTTGCTTATGACTTGTACGAAAGATGAGCAAGCTTACGGTTGATGCAAGCGAAGCTCGAGTGTTTGAATACGATGTTGTATTAACACTTGGTTTCTGTCGACTGAACTTGTGTTGTTCTGTTGTCTTGTCTTGTTTTTGAAATAGGGCGGAGAACCTATTTATACAAGTCATTGAGCCTCATTCACGTTTCTCGTGGGAAGTGGAGGTAATGGAATGATGGAGTGGTGGAGTTGTGTGTTGGTAGCATACGACCGGTCTTGCCCACTTCTCAGTTCATCTCTAACCGTCCATGACTTCCTAACACGTTCTTGTAATGGCGCGTTGCCGGCCTGCCTTTGTAAACCGCGAGACCAATACCCCGAGTAAGTATCCCCGGTTTGTGACATGATTGATGTGCGGAATGTGGATCGTGGATCCACGGAAGATAGCATGTAATCTTTGAATTGAATAAGCTGCGTTATTCGGAAAGTCGATACTTGTGGAGTATCGTGTGTATTTTATCGAGTCGCATTACGGTGTGGTAAAGTGATGGGTAATGACTCCTCACTAACCAAATAACTCGACCGGGGTTGTATAACCAAGTTTGGTGAAGTCGGACGGATGAGATGATGTTTGAGACACTCATCTGCGGCCAGATTGATGAAATAGGTTTTTTAAAGAGGTGCGCAAGCATCACTCTCTTGACTTGGTCGAAACCAAGCATGGGAAGGATTTTGTGGAGGGCCAGGCCATACATGCGTGTTGACGGCATGATGGTGTACACGTCCATGTTCGTTCCGTCTCATGGAGATGCAATCTAGGCCACTCAATTTGACCGTCAAAGATGAGTGGTTGAGATCGGTTTTGCGAAATCTCTTACCGCAAAGGAATTGATAACCGCGTGTCATCCCAAGTTTGGGCGCGCGCCCCAAGACGACCCATCTTGGTCGGTCTTGGTCGATCATACCACCGTGTAGGTGGTAGGTTGGTGTTCACACCTATACACGATTATCCCATGAAAACGTGATCTAAGCCATTCAAATCAGCGGTGAAGTTGAGCGGTCGAGATCGGTTTAGGATTTGGGAGTGTAACCGCACGAGTTTGGGCGTGCGTTTGGGTTGGCCGGGAATGATGTGCCTTGGCCGACCGCAAGAGGAGGTAGATGGGCCACGGTGGTCATCTTTGGTATGACCGGACTGCTCGATTTGATACGTGACCCTCCATTCGTGCCGGAGAAGATGGACGCGCGTGATGGCTCAAACCCTATTTTTGGCTTTCAAAGCCGCGCGACCATGCTCCTTTGGGCGGACGGTTTTGTTGTAACCAACCACGGTTGGCTTTGGCCGATTGGCCAAGTGTGTAGGCGGTCACATGGTGATTGTGTCGACATGCTCCGGGCCCTTTGAGTCTACATCTACACCCTCCATCTATACCTGCGAAGATGGACGGTTGAGGCAGTTTTGCGACACATGTAATATCGTAAACCCTAATTTAGGGTTTTAGCCCATAATGCTTGGTATGGACGGTTTCTTGGCAAGCGAAGGCCAATGGTCGACCATGCGGGTCGGCCGTGTGTATTCCATACACGCTTGGGGGTGATGGAATTGATCGTGGTCATCAATCATGCTTGTGGAGTTGGATGGCTGTGATCGAATCATATTTGGGCAAGCTAAGGCCGTGTGTATTCCATACACTGCTTGGGGGTGATGGAATTGATACGTGGTCATCAATCATGCTTGTGGAGTTGGATGGCTGTGATCGATCATATTTGGCAAGCTAAGGCCGTGTGTATTCCATACCGCTTGGGGGTGATGGAATTGATACGTGGTCATCAATCATGCTTGTGGAGTTGGATGACTGCGATTAGATCATATCAGGAGGCTAGATATAATCAAGTCCAGGATGCTCAATCGGGCTAGTATAACACAGAGAGGGCTCAATCGGGCTAGTATAACACACCGAGAGGGCTCGGGCTAGTATAACACAGAGAATCGGCACATGTACGGGTATTTCGTACATGGATTCATTATAGTGCTTGGAGGTTCGTGTTACTGTAGAGAGTAACACTCGGTCGTCATGCCACACTTGATAATGGGTACGGGAAATACAAGGCTGATATGAAATTCACGAGGAAGGGATTGTTCTGCATGCTCCAACTGGAGGAATTTCATGTATTCACGAGAATGGGATTGTTGCTACATGCTCCATTCTTGGTGAATTAAGTGAGGAGTATCCGTCACTTATAAACGGCTTTATCTTTTACAAGATGTCGGCGCATGATTTTCGGTTTTTACAAATTTAACCTTGAACGAAAAATCCACCATCAACACATATTCACCAATATTCTTGGCAAGATTATCATGAAAGATCACTTGAAAAATCAATATGCATACTCATGGAAATATATTCGTTTTATTGCAATCGTTCAACAAATTTCCACCTTAACTTTACCGGTGGCTACGTAATTGAAAACTTCATGATACTTCAACATTGGATACCTATCCCTAACTGATAAGTTTTTGACTCACGAAAAGACAATCTTCATTTATTTTTTGTGGCTTCTGTGGACCACTAGACTTACCATTCTTTTCATTAGTTGTAGCTTTCTTCATTTCTTTTATCTTGATTTGTTCTTCTTCACTATCCATCATCATATATGCCCATTTCAGTACTTTTTGAGTCTTTTCCTCCAATATAGGATCAATAACTCTCCCATTTGTATTGGAAAATACTTTTGGAGGCATTTGTTTTGGAAGTCTTAGTCCCAAACATAATAAGATTGGGAGCAACTGGAGAATGAAAGGGTAACTAGTACACCACCAAAAATTTTGTTCAAGAACCTATATGGACAATCTTTGTATAATTTATGAAACACTATACAAGATTATTTTAGCATGGTAAACCTAGCATGTACCAAAACTCCACGTGAACCGAATTCCAAGAAGAATAAGTCTTGTAATCTATATTTCAATACAAAAATTCATCAAGAATGAGCCTTGTAGGTTCCTTTATATTTGAGTTAATACCATCCGGGTTTAACAACGTATAACCTACGATATTTCAATTATAAAGATTAAATAATACGAGTGTAGAAAAGAAATAACACACACCGAAATTTTTTATTAACGAGGAAACTACAATCTTGCGAGAATACCCCGGGACCTAGTTCATATTGAACAAACACCGATTTAAGTTGTTACTGACAATTTTTTTGCCCGAGATTTCAGACTAGATGTAACACCTCGCTTCGGTTGTATTTGTGTACTTGTAAAACTCTAGCGAGAACAGATTCTCTTTAGGAATTGTTCTTGTAAATCTAGTAGCAGAACAATCATTCTATTTAGAAAATATTACTCAACAATCAGGGTTTACATGTTATGTATCCTAATTGATTTTACATCACAATATCAACTAAAAATATTCTAGTGATATCTTGATCTATAAAATATAATAATCACCTAGGTACAGGTTGTGTAACTATCTAAGAAGATTATCTCCAACTTATGACTTACAATGCCCAAGTAAAGTTTTTAACTTCTCAATCTTGTTCGTGAATAACAAAGATGTGGAAAATAACCTTGTGTAGCACAAACACAATTCTTCGCACAAACACAATTCTTCCAAGGGATAGTTTGTGTAGCTACATGAAACCTTTTTTATATTGAATGACTAAGGCTAACTTGCTTAGAATTCAAGCCACCTTGTCTAGGAAAGGAAACATAAAAAACTTGACCAAAATAGGTGTAAAGTCACGTTTATGTGCTTTAGTTCATGAGCTGTTGCAAACAGTTTGTGTATTATTCCCCATTCACGAACTTCTTTTAGCCACACAGTTCTGCTTTGGTAAATCACTCATAACTTCTTCGTTATAACTCAGACTGGAGTGAATCGCTAGTTTCGTATTTTCATTCACTATATAATGTAGATTTTTCTAGGGTCAAAGGTCCTTCTCACTGAGCTCAAATATGCTTGAGTGTATACATATGTATGTTCATCCGTCATGGAATTATTCTAAAGAGTGAGCATTTTATTTCAGTAGATAAAGAGGTAGAATAAAAAAGAGATTCAAGTATTCGTTACTTACCTTTAATAAAATTTCTCCATAGATATCTTCATGTAGTCTTCAGTCTCCTATCTTCAAGGATAACTTTGATTCCATATTCTACTACTTTTAATCTAGTCCGAAACTGACTTTACTATACTAAATCAAGAATGTGTTTTAGTATCCAAATTTGGTAACTGACTTGACATTCCAATGCTATTGGGTTCAACCAAGTAATGATTTAAAAACTAGATTAATTGATTTTACGATCTAACTTCCTTATAATGAAACCATTCTTTTCCTTCTTCATCTCCATTTTGTTTGAATATATTCTCGTATCTTTCTCGTTCTTCCTTTAAACTAATATCAAATCAAATGTTCCTATGTTATTCCTTATCTAGATCAGTTGTGAATGTTCTTGGTCGATTGTTTTGGTGTTCACTGAATATTGATTGTAAATAATGAAATTTTTGCATATTATGCACATTGGAGAGAATTGTAACGTAATTGAACTAGTTATCATCTTTGAAGTACTAAGCATCTATTATCTGCTTACCGAGGTTATTCCAAGTTTCTCTTCGTGAAATCTTTGTCAAGGTGTCTCGGAGGTTACCGAGAGAAGTCTCGGACACTGAGGCCTGATTACTTTGGTAGAAACTAAACATTACGATCATGGGTAAGCCTAAAAGTGAAAGAAACCAACTTCAGAATCATATAAGATAACCTAAAAGTGGGAAAAAATGGAAAAACTAAACACCCAAGTCGTTGCCGGGTGATACATAGTTTATATATATTAAACAAGAATAAAACCTAAAAAACTAAAAAAAACAAAAACTAACATGACGATTTCAGTTTTAGAATTTAAAACTGGCAGTTGTTAGATTAGGTTTTGCTTTTGTATAAACTTTAGGTTCATGAGTTTGGCAGAAAAACAAAACCAAATTGAACCATGCACGGAACTTATGTTAGATGTAAAATTTAATTAACAAAAATAAATAAATAGAGTTACTCAAATATGGAAATCCATTTTTTTCTCACGTTTCCCCTAAAGAAAAGAAAACAAAAATGCCAGCCTCCATCAACTTTCTCAGATCTACTCCATTTGATACATTTTTAGTTTGTATGAGTATTAGATATTTGTTTTTTGGTTTCAGGTTTTATTTATGTTGTCTCCTTGTCTATGCCACATTTTTTTGTTATTATCAGAGTGTTTTTTTTTTGTTGTCATTAGGACGATTTTATCTTCGCACTTTAATAATGATTCTATCAATTTTTTATGGTGTTTCGTGACTTGCTATTCTCGATTCATCAAGAACATCTGCTCGGCATCGCTTTAAAATTTTATTCAACACGCGATATTTGCGGCATCCGGGTTCGTTTACAAGATTATTGGCAAAAGACTCTTTTCTTTTAGTATTTCTTAGTAAAGAAGAAGACAATCAGTTTAAATGGTTGTAGATGATTCCAGATTACACCATCATTTCTCAATACTGCTTATACAAAAATGGGATAGCTTTTCGGTTCACGACTATTTCTCTTCGCAGTGTACTTACAATTGATATTGTCATTTGTATCTGAGTTTTGATTATCTTGTATATTGTTTCATTTGATATTCTTACAAGCGGTCATGTAGTCATTATTTGAGTTAAATGAATTGAATTTTGATTCTTATAATTATAAAAAAGATAAATGAAATTAATAATACAATCAAAACTGGATAAATGAGACCCTCGTGAAAATGTAAAATTTATCATGGCATTCTTGATGATTTACCTCGTCTCTAAGGACTGCAAATGACACTTGTGTAAGCGTTGCTATTTATTATCGGACAATCTTTCTTTTTTCTGTTTCCTTTGATATAAATTGATTTTTCTCATCATTCTTGATGTTTTTTTTTTTTTTTTTTTTTTTTTTTTTTATAAACAAGGAACCTTTTCATTAATGAAAATTCGAGGTTACAATGAGTTTAAGATCGGCAATAAGAGAATACAAAGTAACAAGAACATACCGTAAAAATACAATACCGAGAAATCCGACAAGAGAAAGAGAAGGATTACCGGAGTAAGACAAATACAAGTATGAATAAGATTCGATTGAATCGGAAGAGGGATGGTTTTTCTCGGAATTAACTTCCAACCATTTAGTTTGTTTTTCTTCTATAGAAAGATGTCCTCCCAAAGTAGGAGTGATTTGCTCAAATCTCTTGTAACTAGTGATGAAGCTTCAGTCGTCAAAAAGACCACCTATGGAGATTCCGTCGCCGAATAAGTTGATGATGAAGATTTCGTCGCCGGAGATAACCAAGATGAAGATTTTGTCGTTGGAGAGCATGGAGAGCATCACTATTGATCTTGGAACCCAACCCAATAACCAAGAATCGCCATTAAAGCGAAGATAAACCTCAAAAGCGTAGATAAAACCACCATACCGGTGTAGATGAGTAAGAAACATAACAAAAACTACACTAAACTAAAAAAAGAAAGAATAATGAAAAAATACTGCTCATATCTAGTCAAAAATGGACTAGATCCGCGCAGAGAATGGTTGTTCTTGATGGTGTTGTTGGAGAAGAAGGAGTGAGAGAGAGAGGAGGAGAGAGAGAGAAAATCTCATTCTTGATGTTTTATGCATTGTATATATACATATATATTTTGGAAGCATGTTTTATGTGTTGGTGGATGTTTGGATACATAAGAGGAAAAGTAAAATGAAAAACAAAACAAAAAACAAAACAAAAACATTGTACACCTCATAAGGTTAAGTCCTATGGGCTAGATTGAGCTGCTAGATTAGCAGAAAAGTGTTGCAGTTCAAAAAAAAGTGGTGTCTATTTGTTAACACTAATTCTCTCTCATAGCATTTGGTCGTATTTGAATTAGCAGCGAAATAGTAGCGCTGAATGGTTGAGCCCCATAAAAATCACCTTTTATTTGAATGGTTCAATATTTGGAAGATTTATTTTTGATCGACGATTTGAGATTGGTTCTTGTTGAACCCAAACAACGCTGGCCCGATATGGAATGCTAATCTAGCTGCTAGATTAGCACATCATAGGAATAGTTCAACTCGTAGCTTGGAACTTGTCCACGCTACCGTAGTACTCTCGGCAGTTTCGCCGATGAGTATGGAATGTATGGATATAAAAGTGGGCAAACAGAAAAACAAGATATATTGTTTTAAAACTATAGAATATTGGTTTTAAAATTAAAACTATAGAAAATTGTGTAACATGCGATTGTACAGCATCCTATGGTAGGGTTTAGTAACATAGACATCGGCATCAACCAAAAACTCATATATCTGAAAATTACTAAATAATCCTTGCCAAACACCTGTTGATGGCTGACAATTAGGAATTACTAAATAATCCTTGCCAAACACCTGTTGATGGCTGACAATTAGGTTTGTTTGTAGCTCTGGGGCAAAGACAACCATGAATCGCCGACCATCTTTTCCGAAGATGGCAGGATGATGGACACCGACACTTGCCCTCATTAATTATCTCTTGTCCAAAAGATTTCCATCCCTTTTATATCCTGGCTTGATTGGGTATACTCAAACTAATTGGGGTATACCCAATAAGACAAAATCTGATCATTATGAAGTAAAACCAAGCCACCCCTTAACCTTGTTTTTTCTAAATGGCTAATATGCCCTTGGTTAATTAATACTAAAATTTCGATTAGGTTAATTAATTGAGTTTAGATTGAAATTTTGAAATTTTGAATTGGTAGATTAACCTTTTGATCCGTGTTTGAGTTCGATTTCGATCCAAAAATTTTTGTTTTGAAAATGCATAAAGCCGCAAGGTCGTGGTTTGAATAAGCTCAAACCACACATACGCCGGAATGTTAAACTTTGAATAAGTTGCCGAGCTCTACTCCGAAGCAGTTGTCAACTTTGAATAAGTCAATTATTTGCAGACCATATATCATGGAATGGTCCTCGGATGAAGAACAAGCCGACTATCTTGTGCAACAATCTTGCGGTCGGCATGTAAATATTTCCTACCCTTAGGCTATATTAATCTCGGCATGAAAAACAATAAAACCTTGCCTAGGTGACATAATATGGAAGATGTAATTTACTTTATTCATTCAATTTTGGTTACTACATTGATTGAAACATAAAACCTAATCCTTGTCGACGGAAAAACGAATGCACTTAGCATGTGCATCAAGCCTTTGAACCACTAGGCGACCCTATTGGACGAGTTATAGTCTCGTGAGGGTTTACATAGAGGTCTACCCACAAAACCTATACTAAAACTTCTAAAGCCATCAATCTTCCTCCTCCGAAGACGATACACCCTCCATCATCTCGGGGGCATACTCCGGATTTTGGATTCCATGAATTGATAGCTTGCATCGAATGCGAATGCTTCCCCCTTTTCCTCCAAGTAGCGCGCTTTCCCGACTTCGTGCTACAAAATCATAACACAAACTTACTTTGTTAGTGGTGTTTAATTTGGAAGATCAAACAACATGGATCACGTAAAATAAACCACAAAAATACTTACAAATTGTTCAATAGACAAGTTAAAGTGGGGAGCGTTGAAAATTGGTTTTTGGATAGCTAAATAGGCAAGTATCGCATTTTCAATAACTATGTGCCTATCGTGCACTTGTTGAACACTTCTTGAGTTAGGATTCCCACACTCTTGGCTAAAAGTGTTGTGAACCCTAGCCCAAAAGGTTGTGGAATCCACCTTACGGAGGACTCGCCTTCGAACTCTAGTCTCCGCATACCAAGCTTTGTGATTGCCAAATCTTCATTAGAATCAAATGAAGCCATTTCTTGTGTGTAGAGAGCTATTGGGTGAGTTAGATGGAGTGTGTGATGGTATGAGCTTTGGAGAGTATATGCAAATAGTTGTGTGTTGTTTTGTGGAGATAAGTAGTGCATTTATAGGATGGTGCCCAAATTTGGCCGTTATAGTGTCCAAGTACAAGTGAATCAATGCAATTGTACTTGCACAAATTTGAATTTTGAAACCGGCGCGGGGTCAAAATTTGCTACAATCCGGGTCGCAAAACGGCCGGAAATGTATGGGTTCATTAGCATGCCGGCCATAATACAGCCGGCATTTTCTTGTTTTGTTTCCTTGCCGACCTTACATGATTTTAGGCATCAGAAGAATGGTTTTTTTTCAAGATATGGCCGGCACAGGTCTCTATTTCCGTACCCTTCCGCAACAAAACCGCGGTTTAGTAGGAATCGTATTACCTTGCCGCCCTGGTAACTAAACAACTTTTGTTGACAGGCCCGGTAGATCTGACCTTTCACAAGCTTGTCGGTACAGTAACTACTCAATTTTTGGTTGACAGGGCGTGCATCGGCATTTCACAACCTTGCTCGGCCACGGGACAGCCGACATGGTAGCTAAAAAAAAGCATGCGGCAAGGTAATACGACACTTTATATAGCTAAACAAACCATTCATTCATCCAACATTTTTTGTCCAAAATACTGAAACATGTCCCATAAACCGTTAACTTAAACATTTGTCCACACCATTAACTTAAACATTTGTCCACCACAACATAAAGAAATGAACTAGGAAAGAATTCATTGGCCACGACCACGACCACGACCACCACGGCCCGTTTAGGAACACTACCTTCACCACCACGACCACTGCCGCTACCTTCACCACCACGACCACCGCCGCTACCTTCACCACCAGGAGCACTACGAGTCCTCTTTTATCAGCCTTTGTCTTGGCTTGTGCATCCTTAATAGCTTTTTCTTCCGCCTTTACTTGAGCCACGAAGTTGCTTGAACAATAGTTGGGCATCCTCATTGTCAACATTGCAAGCATAGTCAATGTGCTTGCTTTGCATAAAGTTCTCCTATATCTTTCGCGCAACATAACACCCTCAAAAAGGGCTTCAACTGATCCTTCTATATTCAATTAAACAATAAACAATTAATAGAATGATTCGGTAATGCAATCAATCTTAAAATAGTAAGAGCAACTCTAAAATACTTACAAATATCTTAAGCAATGTTGCCGGGTCTTTCGATTCCATCTTCTTCTTACGAGCCAGTTCTTCAGTAAGTCATTGGCCTAATCACGGTGAGGACGAGCCCAACCCAAGTACCACGCCATGTATTTCTCAATAGCTTCATGACCGGTGGTCACCTCGTCCAAAAGACTCACATCGATGTTACGGCCCGTCTATTGTCCCAATGTTCTTGAGTTGGTATTTGGATCGTAAGAGACGTTAATAGTTTTTTGGGAGGTGGTGCAGTCATCCGGTTCATGGTAAAGAACGGTTCTTCATCGAAATGAGGTTCTTCTTGGACGTAACCCAAATGTCGCATTACCGATGTGGATCGTACATTGAAAATCCTTCAAACACAGTCATCAAGGGTCCATAGTATAATGCAACAACTTCATTTCTCCTTGGGATTAAACCTTGATTTCTATCCTCCCGATACGGATCAAATATCACCTCTTCCGTGATCAAATTGTCGATGGAGGCTCGGAGTTTCATAAGATTTTGCGGCATTTCCTTATCCCGAGTACCCTTAAAACTGTACCTTTGAGCTCTTGGCAAATGAACCGAACATCGTTATCCACTTTGACGTAAGAGTTGTCTTTGAACAAAGAAGGAAAGCGTTCATATATCCAAACCTATGCAAAAAGAAAAAAAAAAGTTTAGTAAGAACCCTTATCTTACGAGATTTGCAAATATAAATGTTGTAAACAATAAAATTACCTGGAAGAGACATGTGTTTCCGTTAACTTGCTTAGTAAGTGCCCTAGAAGATTTTGTCAACTCATTGTTCAAGAAGGCAACCACCGCAGTACCCCAAGAATACCCACGCATCTCATGTAAGGATCCAATAGTTGCAAGTAACTGGCCTCGACTTGGTTTCCGGAACTGTCGGGGAAGATACATCTGCCCAGGGTGTATAGCAAATAAGCGGCCGCGGTAGCATTGATTCGCACCGGGTGCACCATTCTTTCCCTATCAAGGATTTCCTGAGTCTTCCATAGTTTGTCCCTCAACTTCTTCACATTAAACTTCTTAATTAGTCGACCATCCTTCTTGTTAAGAACATCATCCGTCCGAACTCGACTCCAACCAAACAATTTCTTGCTCAATTCAGTAAATCTTCCCGAAAGAAATGGCATTATCGAATCCCTCGGTGGCTTTTCCATCAACCTCGAGGCCTAGAATTTGTTGAGCATCATCGGGAGTTATCGCCATCTCACCGAATGGGAATAACATAGTATCGGTCTCTCCGTAGAACCTCTCACTGCACGCGAGATGGTAACTTTATCATGATTAATATTCGAACTCTCCACCGCAGGCAACAACCCGGAGTTCCTCACAATCACTTTCACCTCCTCACATTCCAAGTCAAGATTCCAAGTATGCATCACTGAACACGAAGCTTGGCGCCTCATGGGACAGATGGCATGCTTGTGATCCTAAATACCAAAAAAAAAGAAAATGAAAAGAAATACAAACACTTGAAGCAAATTTAATTAAGATAGTTACACACTTGAATTAATAACAAAGACGGATTAAGATTACTTACGATAGTATTATGGACCGTACATGCCTAAGAGTGTTTGTATCCAAAAAGAACAACTCCACCATCTTTTGGGTCCCTTTTGGAGGCTCACCTTCTTTCGGTGCAACCATCAAGTGTTTGGGAGGCATGTGAGAATCAGTAGGTTTAGTGATCACCTCTTCTTCGTTAGGTTGAAGTTGAAGCCGAAGCTTCGGTGGCTTGAACAACAGCTAGAGTTTGTTCTCCTTCTCCATCTCCATCTCCTTCTTTTTCTTGTTCCTCTTCCTCTTCAACAATTTCATCTTCGATGATATTCTTACCTTTATCTCCATTACCATCATCATCATCACCATCATCATTACTTCCTGAGACCTCATGCATGTCTTGATCACCACCATCATCATCATCATCATTGTTACCTCCTCCGGCAGTAAAATGGATTGGTTTCATCAACATCATCATCATCACCTCTTATACCGAGATGGAATTGATTGGTCTTCATCTCTGGAGTCTCGTCTCGAATCATTGGGTTCGGATAGTGGTTCTAAGACCTTTGTCGTTCCGGGCACAACATACACCCCTCGATGTTTTGAAGACAAGAGTTTATCACCAACACGAGGAGGGTTTGAAGGAGGACTAAGAGCTGCTTTCAGAGCTGCTTTCTTCTTTGCCATTCGCAATCTGAACAAGAACAATTCAGAAAAAAAACATTACAGTGCCTAAGCAGTTAGATATATAAAACATATCCGGTGGAACAATGGCTCTGTAAGGTCGACCAAAAGATGAGTGCCGGCTAAAAACGCCGGCATTGTATCATCAAAATAGCCTTCCAGCGCATAAAAAAACAAAAATTTTCACTATACTGTGCCTCGGCAAGGTCCATTACACATACATAGTCGGGTGACAAATAAAGCTTGGTTTTATATAACTACCCTTCCGGATTTAAAAGTTCTAGGCATCAGAAACATTCAAAAGAAGTAATAGGAAGGGTAAAAACAAAAACTTGCCGACTTCATTAAAAGATAAAAGACGGCAATGTATACAGTTGAATAACTTGCTAGTAGCGATTCTAAACTATACAACCTGGCAAGTTCTTCAACCTTATACCTTTCCGCCAAACCCTAACTATGAAATCCCGAAAGGTCGTTAACCAAGAACCTTGCTTAGCGCCAGAATCGCCAATTCACAAATTCGAATTTTCTCGACCTAATGTGACATGCAAACATGAAATTGAAGTACTAGAGTGAGTTTAAGTGTGCCCTTACTTTCTTAAGCGCACCATTTCACGTGTTTCCGCGGTTCAATTCCTTCTTCTTCAACCGTTTTCTCTTCACTTTCTTAGCAACCAAATTTGCAATTCGGGTGGTTATATTCACCGGGTTTTCGATTAGTTTGTTTCATACGAGTTGCCTTCTTCCGTGGTGGATCCATTGATGAAGACTAATCGGAGTTTTGAATCGACGATTTTAACGAATTGATCGACGAGTTTTGGTGGTGGTGGGGTGATGGAGCCAGTAAGGTTGTGGAGGAGAAGAAGAAGAGAAGAAAATGAAGAAAGAAAATCGATTTTGGTAGTAATTAGAGTTATAATGAGAAAGGGTAATTTTGTAACTTTACCCATTGACCTCCCCCTTTGCCCTTAAAAAGAGTCCCTATAAAATTGGGTATACCCCAATTAGTTTGAGTATACCCCAATCAAGCCAAGTTTTATATTTATAAATATTTCATCATTTTTATCTATTTTTGCTACAATCCATAATTACCTTATTTTCCTTTTAATTTATTTTCTTTTGGCGCCAAGCAAATTCACTAAATCTTATACAATAATCATGATTTTATAACTCGAAGAAACCATAATACGATTCTTATAATCAGCAAACATATTTTTGCATCTTCTTTGAAAAATGTATTGATACTTAGTTTAAACTTGTTCACCTTTAATTTAAATTTCTTTATTGAGGACACCAGAACAATAATACACTCTGTTCATAGACTATAAACATAATTTAATCATGATTTGTGTTAAACGAAGTACAAACACCCCCTTTTCGAAGTGAATTACAGAAATCTTTCATTCTGTTAGAACATTTTAATATGCACAATTGGGTTGTTGAAGAAAAAAAGTGGTGAAAAGCCTTGGTTGGTGGCTTTAATATGATTATTAAATAATTTTACTTTGCTTAACAGAAACATAAAACAGTCTCGAGGTAGTTAGGAATGGTTTAGCTATCATCATATGGTTCATATCTATAAGATAGAGTAGCACCCTATAGTCAAAACAGTGACCACCCTTGACAACAATCTTTTCCTTTTCCATCCCATAAAGAGTGATTCCATGTTACATAAAGGCAATTCTCATCAATATGATTGCGAGGCTTAAGGTTAACAACCAAATAATCCATTTTTAAAGTGATTTAGTGTACTAAGTATTATCATCAACACCACTAATCCCCCAACGGCGCCAATCCTTAGCATTGAATTTCAAGAACTCATTTTAAAAATAAATAATTTATCTTTTTTCCTATATTGATTTTTAGTGGTGTGAAATGGCAGTGGCTGTAATAATAGGTACAAAACAAGGGTACATATACACAGAAGATCCAACGTATTAGTGATTCTACTAAAGTGCGCCGAATGTGTAATACATTTACACAGTGTCACTCACTGTTTTTGTAATTGTATCAAAAAAAAAAAAATACTCACGGTTGCGTCCTTTAGCGCTCACTCTCTATCTCTCTATCCGCCATTTCGTTGGTTCATCCTCATCAGAAAAAGGAAACAGTAAGAAATTTCTCGTGATTTGTGTCTACTTCTCACCATCTTCTCGTGCCCTAATCTTTTTCCTCCTCTCCTCCAGATCTCTTTGATAAACCCTAGATTTACTTCAACCTCCACAGCAGAATCCCCGTCTCAACTTCGATTTCTCGTTTATTGTTTCCCCGAAGAACTAATTATTGGATCTGGATTGAAGGTTTTGGTTGTCTGTAAGCTATTATTCAGGTAATGTTTTTGTTTGTGTTTTTCTGATCATTATTATTTTGTCGATCTATTTTTTGAATAGTGCTGTGTTGAGCTACTCCCTAGTAGTTTAGGTTTTAGTTTAGTTTCTCAATCTCAGTGTTTTTCAAACCTAAGTTATCTTTCAGACTCAGGAGTTTTTTTTCCCTTCCCTTTCTAAGTTTGGCGGTTTTTTTTTGTTCAATGCATCTTGTTCCAGATGTAGTAGTATGAATCTGATAGCTACCTATCATTATTTTTAATTTTAATTTTAATTTTTTTTTTTTTTTTTGGGTTTTGACGGTGAAATGTTTTTTTTTTTCTTTTTCTGTTTGCCTTTATTTGATCGATCTCTAGTGATAAAATGAAAATAAACTGAGTTTACTTTTCAAGATTGTCTTACTGGTGCCACAAAAATAGCATAAGCCCCATTGCAGTTCTGTTGCAATTGAGTTTAACTCCCATCCCCAGTTGTTATTAAACTAACTGAAAATATCTTACCTTATCATGGTTTATTTCTTTTCTATGACATTATTCCTCCTGTATAATAGCACATTTATCCCTCACTGGTAATATAACTTTACAGGAGCAATGAATGTTCTTATTAAGAAACCTAATCCTCCCAAGTAAATTTATCATTCACTGTATAATTGTACTGCAGTCAGCTTTGTTCTTGGGATGGTAGTGAAAGTTTCTTACAAATCTGTTCTTATTCAGAAATTTGGTAATCATTGCAGGACATAAAAGTGAAATACTGAAGCTTGACAATGGAGTTATACAAGCCGTTCAATTTGTGATAAATCATGTTTGGGGAAAGCTATATGCCCAGGATAATGTGTTTTCTGGCTTGTGTACTTTTATATCACCAAAAGGCTTCCTCAGAAATGGGTTAATGTCAACTCTCCTTGTCACATTCCATCTTCTGTTGTGTTGTTGTATAATATTGTTGAGTCGAGGGGAAGTTGAAAAATTTACATGATGGGTTCACTTTCTGGAGCTTGTGAAATTGTTGAGTCGAAGGATGAACTTGATTTTGGTCAAAGGTATAAAGGGATTAACCTGCTGCCTTCTGGATCTAGAATTGATGAGAAAGCCGGAAAGCTTCCAATGCTGAAAACAGGACGTAATTATGCACTGGAAGATGATCTTAATCAGCTTTTTGAAGCTATCAACCTCAGGTCTGCTGGTAAGGGTCTGAGTCATCCTCACCAATCAGATAGGGCAACAACAAGCAAGAATGCTTCAAAGAAGCCAATTAGAGTAGGTTCACTTCAACCATCAGGGATTGGAATTTCAGAGTCTGTGACTTTGAAGCAGGCACTTAGACGGTTATGCGTTTCTCATGCGTCTGAACAGGCTGCCATGAAGCGATTAGCGATGCCAATTGGTTCTCCAAGGATCTCAGAAGCTGGAGCTATTAAGAAGCTATACAGGGCAGTGGTTAGTGAGGCAAGTGAATCAGGTCTTCCCTTGGATGAAGGCAAAGGGAGCTTGTTAGAGATCTCTATGCTGCCTGAAAAGAAGACTGCTGCAAAATCCCCGCAAAAGTTATCAGAATCCTTGCAAGTGTCAGGGGCTAAGTCTCCAGTCACAAGTGCTCGCTCTCCCAGATTCATGTTACCAAATGTTACAATGCCTTGTAGGGCCAAAACACCTACACAGAGTGAGATTCTTCACGAGTCGACAGAAGCTGTATGTGAGGTACCAACTCCAAAGTTGGGTGGGAAATCCGTGCAAGTGTCCAGGACCAAGTCACCAGCCTCAAGCTCCCGCCCTTCTCCCAGATTAGTAGCTCCAACCTCGACAAAGGTAGGTGCCAAAATACATCCACCAAATGAGATTCCTCCTGAAGTTGGAGGTGAGAAATCTACTCCGAAGCTTTTGGAAAAGGGAAAATGCAAAAGTACGCAGTATCTACCAAATTCAAATACCATCAAGGAAGTTCTAGAGATAGACGAGGTTTCTACTCCTAAATTTGGGAATAAAACCTCAGGACTTGACCTAGTGCCAAAAAGCAGGCGAGATCCTGCTTCATCTTCATCCAGCTCATACTCAGGTAGTAAAGTAGGCAAATCAGTTGGCACCAGAACACGTACTATCAAGCCAGTTTTTAGACATAAGAGCATTGCTAAGAAAAGGGTTAAACAAGATTTGGTTTCTGGATCCAGCAGTTCTAATATATGTAGTGAAGCTAATGAGGAAAATTATGTCCCTAGTAGTAAAGCGGTGAAAAAGAAAGTAAAGAAAGATTCAACTTCTGCATCCAGCAGTTCTGGTATCCACAATGAGGCCAAAAATGAGGATCTGCTTTCTAGTACAAGTAAATTAGTTTGTCAGACCCACATTTTTGGTAAGAAGAATGCAAGAAAGGAATGTGCTTCTCCGGCATCAAGTAGTAAATGTACAAGTGATGAAGTCAATTCAAGTAATGTGAATTGTGGTGAAAGTAAATCAGCTGTCAGTTCAAGTAACCATAAAGTAGGAACTGCTGGTGTTAAGATGACTAAGAACTCAAGATCTAGAGGAAAGGGGGAGTTTTCTCAGAGCTCAAGTAGCATTGGTGAGTATAGCAGTAGCACTAGCATCAGTGAGGAAAGCAGTTTAAGTGGGTCAAGTTTTAGTGGCAGTAGGCCTCATATGTCAAAAGATTTGAGATGGGATGCTATCCACCATGTTGAAGCACGGTATGGTAGCTTAGGGCTGAGGCATTTCAAGTTGCTTAAGCGGCTAGGTTGCGGAGACATTGGAACTGTTTATCTTGCAGAGTTAAGTGGGACAAAGTGTCCATTTGCTTTGAAGGTTATGGACAACGAGTTTATAGCTGCTAGGAAGAAAATGCCGAGGGCTCATACTGAAAGAGAGATTTTGCAAATGCTGGATCATCCTTTTCTTCCTACATTATTTGCTCATTTTACTACAGAGAAGTTTTCGTGTTTAGTTATGGAGTACTGTCCAGGTGGAGATCTTCATGTTCTCCGGCAGAAGCAGCCAACCAGGTGTTTCTCCGAACAAGCAGCTAGGTATGGTAGTATCTCTCTTGGCTTCCACCTTTGGCATGGTTTAAAACCCTATTTATACCATTTTATTGTCATGAAACTTTTTGATCGAATTCACTGTTATAACCAATCAATGGACATAGGCATACAGTATACTGAACTTCTAAAAGATAATGACAACCAGTCAATGGACTTGGGCATTCATGATTCCATGTGTTGCAAGTAGCTGTTATCTGGGTTCTGTCCCTTCTGATGCCACACGATTGACGAAGGGGATAAGAACTAAGAGCACATACACAATTGAACTTTTGTTTAAGATTTCCATTCTCAGTTCATAACTTTTTCCGTTGTTTTCTGGACTAATTCAACCTCATCATTCCCTGCAGGTTTTATGTTGCGGAAGTTCTCCTTGCATTAGAATACCTACACATGCTTGGGGTCATATACAGAGACCTGAAACCGGAAAATATTCTTGTCCGCGAAGATGGTCACATCATGCTCTCTGATTTCGACTTATCTCTCAGATGCTCCGTCAGCCCGATGCTCCTTCAATCAGCTTCAGTAATCGTGGAGCCAGCCCAAAATTCTGCAGGTCCATGCACAGAATCTAGCTGCATTGATCCTATCTGTCTCCATCCATCCTGGGTCCAAGGGGGTTGCTTCACCCCAAGGCTTAATGGAAAAACCAGAAAACAAAAGTCAGACCTTGCAGCACAAGTAACCCCGCTTCCACAGCTTGTGGCAGAACCAACAAGTGCGCGTTCGAACTCTTTTGTCGGTACTCACGAATATTTAGCTCCCGAGATTATTGAAGGAAAGGGTCATGGGAGTTCAGTTGATTGGTGGACGTTTGGTATATTCCTGTATGAGCTTATATATGGAAAGACGCCTTTCAAGGGGTCTGGAAATGAGGATACTTTGTGCAATGTAGTGTCAGAGAGTCTCAAGTTCCCCGAGTGCCCGCTTGTTAGTTTCCAGGCAAGGGATTTGATTAGAGGTTTGTTAGTAAAGGATCCAGAGAATAGGTTAGGGTCTGAAAAGGGGGCAACAGAGATAAAACAGCACCCTTTCTTCGACGGATTGAACTGGGCATTGATTCGATGTGCTGTCCCACCGGAGTTGCCAGGATTTTGTGATCCTGTACTTGCAGCAGCAGCTGCTGCAGCGGCTTTTCAGAATGACGATAGCAAATGTATTGAGTTTAAAACTAATGGAGAGCATCTTGAGTTTGAGCTATTCTAGCAAAACCCTCTCTTACAAGTATTCCGCTTGTGTACTATTAATGTCTCTCTGTAACTTGTATTGGTTCTTATATAATGTAAATGTAGTTATAAAATTGGGTAATTTAAGCTCAGTGTGATACAACAAACTCAATAATCCAGGGGGGCATGTAACATCCAGCAGTTAGGGAGCTAAGAACTACAAGGGGTAGGTAACCACCAGCGGTCCAGCTATGGCAACTTTGGTTCCATCAGCCCGAATGAATGGAGAACAATGTTTGGACGACCAATCTTATCTACCTTGTGTCTTGGACTCTTGGCTGGAGATGATATATCGCCTCAAAAAATTTCCCCCAAAACTGGGAAGGTAGAGAACCGAGTGCAGCCATGGGATTGTGTACTAACAGAGTGACAACAACACCTCTGTATTTACAATTTTACCATCATGTCCCTTCTCCCACTCCACTTTTCCTGAAGTCCCAATTTATCATCTCTCCCAAAGTCACGTACCCTTGTTTTTCTCTCAATCTTCATCACAAAGGAATTAAATTTTCGTTTTCTACCTCTAGTGATTCTCCAGTTGTAACATCATCAATGGCCTCATCGCCTTCTTCAACAGAACTTAAGCCCTTTTCAGTTCTCTTTGTATGTTTAGGTAATATCTGTAGAAGTCCAGCAGCTGAAGGAGTCTTCACTGATATGGTCCAGAAAAGAGGCATTGAATCAAAATTTAAGATTGATTCTGCTGGTACAATCGGCTATCATGAGGTAAATATAATTAAAAGTTAGTTAAATTCGTTTAGGTTGCTGTCTGATTATAGAATTTGACCTCGTTCTTCTTATTAAACCCTTCAAGGGTAATCCAGCTGACCCACGGATGAGATCTGCTTCAAAACGTCGTGGGATTGAGGTTACTTCTAGGTCCAGACCAATTAGACCATCTGATTTCAGAGATTTTGATCTTATCCTTGCAATGGATATGCAAAACAAAGGTAAATTAATATACTAGAGATTATGTATTTCTGAGTAGATAACTAGAATTTTATAAATTAGTGGTTAATTTTAGCTTTTGTCTTATCTGATTATGTTTTGATGGTTTCAATTATGATAACTAGATGATATATTGGGTGCACTTGAGAGGTGGAAATTTAAAGAGACTCTTCCTGATGATGCTCATAAGAAGGTTATATTTGGAACTTCTAAAGATTTTGTGTTTGAATTCAAATTTTGTAGTTGGCTTGGTTTGAATGTCACTGACTGGAGAAGTGTGATATTCATTCATGTTGTTGGTGTTGCAGGTTAAGTTAATGTGCTCATACTGCAAGAAGCATAGTGAGAAAGAAGTACCAGATCCTTATTATGGTGGACCACAAGGTTTTGAGAAGGTAAAATATTTGAATTTGGATTCATATCTGATTGATCTTTGGATTGTAGTTCTCAGTGCTTAGATGATCCAGAAATTCAGATTTTGGTCTGTTCGGTTTTAAATTTGATTTTGACTGGACAAAGAAATAAACCGTGCTATTGCACCAGTCTCTTTCTCCCTTTGATAATAGGCTAATTAGTGATTGAAATTTCTAAACACGCTGCTCAGTAAGGCAAAGTTGGCCGAATGGTTAACACTCATCTGTCAGTTAACCTGGTGCTGCCTTGCTGAGTACGAGTCGTGTACAACATACACCAGCAATTTTCAGCAAAGTTGGCTCAATGGGAAACTCGGTCGGTGCACATTAGTTAACCTGAGCAAAAATGGTGTACAATTTAACAATTTTATGCAAAGAATTACTATCTACGGCATTCATTTTCTTATAATACCAATCCGTTTGTTCTTGCAGGTCCTAGATTTGCTAGAAGATGCTTGTGAATCGTTACTTGACAGCATTCTTACTGAGAACAGTCTAATCTCTGACTCATAAGTCCCCAAATTACATGTTACTCTTAAGTTGTGTAAAAGCAGAGAAGTTATTTTCATATTTTCATAAATTCTGTGAAATCAAAGACCGGGAACTCTGATTATATAGGGGATGATTATGAACTTATTACTGGTTCCCATCATGTTATAACCAATATTCATAATTTTACATGAATATTTTGTTTATGAATATGGTTTCCACTCTCCATCATGTATAATCCCATTTCTATTAGCAATCATTACTTTTCTTTCTTTTCCGATTTTTGCAAATGGTTGGTTTTTTGGTTTGTTGTAAATAACATACACAGAAAAAAAGATGAAGTTATTCGCAGCTAGCACTGCATGCACCATCACACTGGCATAATATCATTATGATCACAATGATCACAAAGCTCATCCGTTTGAAAATACAAACTAAGGGTTAAAAAAAATATAATCCAAGATGAAAAGTTCCCTTAAAAGGGCTAAAACAACTGTAATTCATCAAAATGTCTAATAGCCTTAATCTAATACTGTTTAACATGAATAATTATGCAGAGGGTACAAGCACCGATTTTTGTGGCACTGTTGGAATTTATACAGGGGAGTAAGAACCACAAAATAAGTACAACTGAATACCTTAATCTATAATCAACCTGACCTGCGTATACTAGTTTAGCACAATACTGTCTACCAAGTTGAGAACCTACTCTAATAGTACAGCGGAAATATGTGAAACTTCATACATCATCTGGGTTATCATTGTCGTTATCACCTTCATAATACTCGTCATCCCGTTGGATTTGCTTGTCTTGAGTGTGTTCTGCAACATTATCCAAGAAATTAAAGACCAAGCGCTCAAGTGCAGCATTAACTTCTCACATGAATAGTTGTGTCTATAAACAGGTGTAGAACACAATAGTAACCAAATTTACATCTTTTTTAATGCAATTCAAGATCTGTGAAACTTCACTTACGATCGACCCGCTCATCAGGATTCTGTCCATCTTCGTCAAAATCTGGGATGTAAAAATCCGGCGGAACCTAAAAAGACAAAATCCGTTACCTTGGGCCATAAGCAAATTACAAACTGCTAAACTAAGAGTCCAGTGCGCGGTCATGCAACTTACCTCGTGCATCTGCACACCTGGGGCATGTTGGATGCTGCGCAGGCTTTCCATCACTTGCATTTTGATTGTACTGATATATGATTTGCTATTTAAGTTTTCCTGTGCCAATGACAAAAACAAATTAGAATGCCCGTACATATAATTGTAATAACTAAAGTTCAAATATGAAAGCCCAATTTTCCTGATTGTTTAAAAAGAAAGAATGGAGAAACACAGATGAAAGTAATGCATCTCCACATACTATATGCCCGTGTGGAATCTTCAATGAATAATCTGGACCAAAATATTTGATATAATCATTATCTGGAATTTCTGCAAGAAAACAACATATGCAACCCACGTTTCAGAATCCAACTGAGGCCAGATAATAGATATGGCCAACGAGTGCAGCTAGAAAACAAACTTGGAATGTATTATAGCTTTGATAGCTACAATAAAAGGCCAAAGAGCAAGGTACAACCATTTCACCACTGTTAATGAAATTGGTGACCAAGAATTTTCCCTTGTCCTAATAAAAATACAATCATGAAAAATCAATTTCAAATTGACTATGCTGTATTGCTATCAACATCTGTAATGTACAAATATCATGGATCCGATGAGAGAAAGTAGATGTAAAACATGAGTTCGTTGTTGTACCATTAGGGAGCTCTGCATCTAATAGAACCCCAGTTTCAACAGTCCAGCAACGAGCTACATTCTCCTTTGTATATCCACCGCCTCCCGTAACCTGAGATACGTCAAATTCTTAGCTCACTCTCATTTTTCAACATATTATAGTTATTAACTAGCAACTTATGAATGACAGATGTACCAATAGGGGTATGTTAAAGTTCTTCACGAATTTTACACATTCAGCATGCCCTGTAAGAAAAACAAAAAGATGTTATTGAACAATAAAAGTTATGCTGAAGCGGTAACAAAAACAAAAATACTCTTTTGAGCCAGAGTGAACTGAAAGTAGATATTTTACTAGACTAGCACCATCAATGGAGAGGTTGAAGCAGCCCAAGCGATCCCCTGCAAGTGAATCTGCCCCACACTGAAGGACAATAGCACCCGGCTGATATGTCTCGACTACCTTATCAATAATCTGCATCATTAAAGGCTGTCAAGACAAATCCACTGCTGAACCCACAATTTAAATTACTATCACATAAGAACCTCCAGATCATGTATTTCGTATCACATCTTACTATCTTGAAAAGCCGATTAAAGCTGGAGTCATCTATTCCATCTTTGAGTGGGACATTTATCGCATAGTACTTCCCTTCTCTTTCTCCTATTTCCTTTAAAACAAAAAAGAGACACCGTGAATATCAGTATATTTGAATGAGCTGGAAATGATTAATGCAAAGCAATGAGTTATAAACACAGAAATTGTTCCTGCTTTCCAAAATTGAAATTTAAAATTTTACATATATTAATGCTTATATCCACTAGAATGTAAAAGAAAATCAATAAATAACTGAAAGCAATACTCTTACAGGTTGATTTCAAACATATGAAGGCATTCAGTAATTAAGTCTGGGCACAAAATTGTGCGCATAATTACATTCTATAAAAGACAAATGTGAAATTTGTTATCTGGTTGGACAACTCAGATATCAAATTTACCTTAAGGTGCATAATTTTTATCTTTACGAACCATATTAACTACCAATTACTCTATGCTCAAACTGTTAGACAAAAGACTCAAGATGCGACCATCAAACAAGGAGTGTTAACAATGTGGAGCTCAATATGTGGCCATGCCAAATTAAATCCATGATGCTTGGTAACTGATCGTTGAGAAAAATGAGGAACAAAAGTTCACCTTAACATCACCTGTTCCAGGAAAGAACAGATCCCCATATTTATGAAAGCTAACGGTCATCACCCTGTTAAATATCCATAAATAACACATACTTTATAATCACCGAGACAAATGTTAATGTTTAATAATATTTCAACTGAGTGAGAAATGAAAAAAAGAAAAGACTATGTCTACTCTACCTATCAGTGAAATAGAATGCCTCTTCCACTCCATCGCCATGATGCACATCGATATCAATGTACAGAACCCGGGCATGATATTTGAGAAGCTCCAGAATCCCCAAAACTAAGTCATTAATGTAACAAAATCCAGATGCCGAACACTTCTTTGCATGGTGTAGACCACCAGCCCAATTTATAGCAATATCACACAGCTTATTGTTCAGTCTACGTGCAGCATCTGATTACAGTAACATACAACGATTAAGCTCCATTAAGCTCCATTTAACATGTGATAGTTCGAACAAGGTAGCGAATGATCTTACCTAGTGTTCCACCCGCATAAATTTGACAGAACTCGAACAAGTTCTCAAAGACTGGGCAATCTTCTCCAAGATTATCTATAGAAAATCAAGAAACATTTTTATATAAGACTCCAACCGGCAAACTTACGCTACTTCAAAGTAGCTAACGAGTAACAAGGCTTGTTCTTGAAAATCCCCAGGGAACTAGAATTTACATGATATGCTTGTAGGCTTATTTTGTTAACTTCTTTAGAAAAATTGGAAAGGACCGAAACAACGAAAAAGAGAAAACTAGAGAAAGTGAACATTCTTAAATACCATACATTTTGCCAAATCATTCAAGTATAAATCTTGAGTATCTGGAGTAATCCGATGCAAAAACTCTACATAATCTGCCGAGTGAAACTGGGCAAGCTCCACAGGATAAGCCTTATGAGGCCTCTACAATTTCAAACACAAAATAGCAGTAAATATTCCAAAACTAAAAATCCTACAATACCAAGAAAAATAATGGTCAGGTTTTCAGATTATTATACTAACATAGATCTCCATTTTATTGTGCAAGTCGTAAGACAGAACAAGATGATGCGTCATACAAAGACGATGTGGCTTCATTGGATGATTCGGCCCGAAATAAACACTCCCCACATCTCCTGCATAAAAAAATACCCACCTTGCTAGTTAAAATTTTCCTAAAAACCTAACTTAAACGTAAACCTTTTACACATTTAAGCACTACCCATAGCCTGATTACTACTTTGTGCAACTAATTCAACGTTTAACCATAAACCCCTAGAGTAGACATAACTAGGGTTTCTAAAGAAGTATAAGTGTAGATAGAGATGATACATACCGTCATAGAAGTAGGAAATCCTGTCCTTGGAGCGCATATTGGCCGCGGAGAGATTATACCTGGTATTGGAATTACTTCATGAAATTAGACCGTTTGGAATTCAATCTCCCTAGAGTTTTCTTCTTCTTCAAGGGTTTTGTGTGTTTTAGGCCTAGGGAAAGAGACAGAAATTTGGCAGGAGATTTAACAGGGTGGTCAATTACCAAAAGTAGGTATGAGCAACGGGTAATATCGGTGGATTCGGTGTCACCCAAGTCCGGCCCATCTAAGTGTGGGCGTTTGGTAATCACCCGTGAGTCTAACATACCATTTTTTTTTTTTTTTTGTGGTAATTGAATTATTGTCCCTTCTTCTGATGGGCCTTCACAAATATCCCTAGAAAACTTTACAAATATCCCTGATGGCATAATTGAAATTTTCATTAGAATTCTTTTTCACCAAACTTCCTTATTTAACCTTCCGTTCTTATTTCACCTTCTTCTTCCAATACACAGTCGTACCCCAACACCATTTCCATCTCTCCCACAACAACATCAGTCGAACCACCTCCATTTTTATAGCCGCTACCACAACCGGGAACGCCACCGCCGCCACCACCACCACAATTTCAAAGTGAGAGAGAATAGATTTTAGGTAGAACAGATTTGAGATCTGCGATTGAAATCATATCAAACCTATCACCACCGTCTTCATCGTCACTAGCTCTGCAACTACCACCATCTTCGCCGTCGTTAATGGTAGTGGTGATATGATAGTGGTGATTGATCAACTCCAAGTTAGGGACAGGGTATTTCGATGTTTCTCTTTTTCATTTGTTGAATTCCTTTCTTTATAAGACATCTATTATTCAGATTGGGTTATTATCTCTTTTTTTTATCATTTACACATCAAATTTCTAAGAACGATGTTATAATGGATTAATTAATTATATTATGAATTCTTCTAAAGAAAGGTTTTATCTAGATATATATGCATTTTTTGAGTGAGATATAGATGCATTTTCTGAGTGAGTTTTTGTGATTTGGGTGGATGGAAAGTTTTTGTGAGTTTTTATCTATGTTATTGATGGGTAAAGGTGTTTGGATAAACTTCTACTGTTGATCCAACTGAAAAGAATAAACATCCACTGTTGATCCAACTGAAATGGATAAACATCCATTGTTGATTAAACTGAAATGGATAAACTACTGTTGTTGATACAAAATTATATGAATCGATGGTGGCGGCGGCAACAATGGCGGTGGTTGCTGTTATGGATTATTAATGGTGGTTGATGGTTTTGTTGGTGGATCTAAAACTGCAGTTGATGAAATGGTAGCATTTTTCCATCAGCATGGATAAACATCCATTGTTGATCCAACTGCAATGGATAAACTTCTACTGTTGATCCAACTGCAATGGATAAACATCCACTGTTGATCCAACTGAAATGGATAAACATCCATTGTTTATCCAACTGAAATGGATCAACTACTTTCGTTGATTCAAAAATATCTGAACCATTGGTGGCGGCGGCGGCGACGGCGGCGGACTAGTGGTGGTGACGGCGACGGACTAGTGATGGTGGAGGACTGTTGGTTGTGTAATGGTGGTAGTGAAGGAGTGGTGGTGGAATATTGGTGGTGGTGGCGGTTGGTAGATGGTGGTTGTTGAACGGTGGTGGTGGTGGAATGGTAGTTGAATGTTGGTGGTGGTGGTGCTAGTGGTGGTGGTGAAGTGGTAGAGGAAGAAATTTGTTGTATTTTGAAATAAAGAAACATATTATATGGGTGAGGGTATTAAGGTAATCTAATATTAAATAGATAAGGTTATAAAAAAGTAGGGACATATTTATTGTTGTATAAGGACATATTTATTGGGTGTCAAAAGTAGGGACATATAAATAATGTACCCTTTTTTTTTGCTAGGAAAATAAAATTCATTGATATTAATGAGAGATTACAGCCCTAGGGAGAAAATATGGGTGATTGTTGACATCCCACTCTCCTGAAATTCTCAAAATTCTACCGTGTTTTGCAGCTATGTCTGCTAAGCTATTATGATCTCTCTTAAGATGAATGAACCTAAGAGGAGAAATATCTTTTAGAAGGAAAAGACAATCATCTAATACAGAGCATGAGGTCCAACTAGTTTGGCCTTTGCTATTATTCAGATAAGCTATAATGTTTTTAGCATCACTTATAATGTAAAAGTCCTGAAAGTTATTCCTTTTAATCCAACTTGCAGCCTCCATAATTGCTACACTTTCAGCTACTTCAGAACTTGCACTCCTTCCTGAGACTAGCTTGCATCCCTTGAAGTCACCTGAAGAGTTTAAGGCCACAATCCCAATACCAGAATCATTAGTATTCTTGTCAAAAGAAACATCACAGAAAATAAGAAGACTTTCATGTGATACAAATTCAAGAAAATTAGAATCAACATCAGGAACAACATTGGTTATGTTGGGCATAGATACAGGGGCAAATACATTAATGGCTTCACCCACAATTCTTAGAGCATTTCTAGCAGTAATCTGAGGGTTTAAATGTATGTTATCAAACACTTTCGAGCATCTGTCTTTCCAGATTCACGGTAGCCGCGGTAAGGACAAAGAGCCGATTTATCTTGCAGAGGTTTGGATATGAGCCACTTATAAATCCAGTTCTTAATACGATGGTGGTATCGAGAATCTGCAAAACAGAAGAGTTACTAATGCAGGAATGTTTGACCAAACATTTTTAGCAAAAGAGCGGTGAAGTAACATATGTTCTAGAGTTTCAGTAGCACCCAGAGTTACAAGATTTACATCTATCATCATGGGTGTGGTTGAATCTAGCTAGTTTGCTACGGTCGGTAGGATATTCTCAAAACACTTCCATAAAAACAATTGGGTTCTAGGCAAAAGTTGAGACTTCCAGATAGCCTTATGTGTTTCAAAATCAGGGTTGGGACTAGAATTATGAGGCAATTCATTTGCTAGCAGTTTGTAGACAGATTTTACAGTTAAGATACCATTTTTGTTGTAAGGCCAAATCAAAGTATCACAACAAGAAATTGGAATTCTCATGCTGCCTATTTTTTGACAATTATCACTAGTGAAGAATGACTCAATTAAATCTATCTTTCAAGTTTTAGACTCATGATTGATAAACTCAGCAACTTTATAGTTGGGGTTTGGATAATTGACACACAAAAGCTGAGAAGGATTTAGAATCCAGTTGTCAGTGAAGGCCTAAACTGAACTACCATCTCTAATGTCCCAATAAGCATGTTGTTTTAAGATGTCTAGACCATGACAAGTACTAGACCACACCCAAGACATAGACCAAGGTTTTTTGTAATGGAGAGGATGACAGTTCTTGAAATACTTGCACTTAAGGATTTGGACCCACATATCATTGGGAGAGTGAATAAGCAACCAGGCAGTTTTGGTTAAAAGTGCTAAATTCATTTTTTTCAGGTTCCTAAAACCTAACCCACCCTGCAGTTTATGGGTACACAATTTTTCTCATTTTCTAAAGTAATAACCCTTGTGACCATTTTTTCCCCACTAGAAGTCTCTTTGAGACTGCTCCATTTTGTTAATGATATTGTTAGGGAGGAGAAAAGAGTTCATATGATAGTTAGAAGAAGATTTTAAAGTATACTGAACAAGTATGGATCTACCTGATTGAGATAATTGTTTACCTTTCCATCTAGACACTCTAGAATCATGATGAGTGTTTAAGTGGGACATACTCTCAGTTCTATTTTTGGTAATAAAGAGAGGTATACCTAGGTATTTTTCATTAAGTTCTATCTTCCTAACATTCATAGCTCTGATAAGAGACACACAATGATCAGGTTGAACATTCTTACTGAAAAAACATGCATATTTCTCAAAGTTTATCATCTGACCAGAGATACTACTAAAATCTCTAATCAAAGACATAAGGTTACTTGATTCATAGTGGGTAGCTTTGGTAAAAAGCAGACAGTCATCTACAAAGCGCAGATGTGATATACTGGGAGCTTCTTTAGTGACTTTCAAACCATGAATTAAGTTAGAATGTTCAACATGTTTGTGGTATCTAGAAAAAGATTCCATGCACAAAATGAACAGATAAGGAGACAAAGGGTCTCCTTGTCTTAGACCTCTAGTAGGAGAAAAAGAAGTGCATGGAGAACTATTCAAAAGAATGATGATATTTGTGGTACTTATACACTGCGAAATTAATTGACACCAGTGATCTGAGAACCCAAATTTCTTAAGAACTGCAATTAGGAAGGGCCACTCTACTCTATCAAAGGCCTTAGACATGTCAAGTTTAAGGCCCGTGATGCCACATCTATCCTTTTTGGTTTTCATAGTATGAACTAGCTCATGGGCAATCACCACATTGTTTTGAATGTTTCTACCAGGTACATATGCAGCCTGGTATGGTGATATTATTTTGCCTAGCAGAGGTTTCATTCTATTTACAAGAATCTTAGAGATGATCTTATAATTAGAGTTGCAAAGAGGGATAGGCCTAAAATCAGCTGGAGTATTAGGCTTATTCATCTTAGGAATCAAAGAAATAAATGTATGATTCATTTCCTTTAGTAGATGTTTGGAATCAAAGAAACTTTTGACTGTTTCCAAAACATCTTTCTCAAGCAAATTAAGATTTTGTTTATAAAATCCAGGGGGGGAAACCCATCTGGACCAGGGGCAGTCCAAGATGCCATTTGCTTGATAGTATTCCTAATCTCATCAAGAGAAATGGGACTCAAAAGGTTATCATTGTCCTCATTAGTGACACATCTGTCTATGCAATTTAAAAAATCATCATTCAAAGTTGGATTTGTGGTAGTAGAGATACTCTTAAAATGAGTAACAAGAAGGTCTTCAAGAGAATCTCTATCCTCAGACCAAAGCCCATTAGTCATTTTTAAGGAACTAATGTGATTGAAATGCCTTATTCTATTCACATTGGTGTGGTAATAAGAAGTATTTCTATCAAGGTTCTTAATAAAATCAACTCTAGATTTTTGAGCATAAAAGGATTCTTGAGCTTTTTGTGCCAACTCAAGATTATGTTCAACTTCCTTATGGCCTCATTGTTCTGAATAAAATAAGGATTATTATTCAGATGCTTGAGTTGATCAGTTAGAGAGGAAACTTTTTGATCAATATTACCATAATGGGAAATATTCCATTTCTTAAGCTCATATTTAACATTTCTAAGGCAGTTGACCATTTTAAAAGCATGAGACCCTCTAACATTAGTTCTATAGGCATCCCTAATAACTTGTTGGCAAGTAGGGTCTTTGAACCAACATTTAAAATATTTGTAAGGTTTTTTACCTTGATGGTCACTACAATTAGTAACCAAGAGGATAGGTAGATGGTCAGAGCCTATTGAACCTATATGAAAAAGTTTAGAGTGATTATAGTGATGCAGCCAATGACCATTTACCAATGCCCTGTCAAGTCTAGCTTTAACATTGTCAGAATCAGATTGCCTATTGGACCATGTAAACTGAGCACCTATATACCCTAAATCACTCAAGTTAGATCTATCAATGACTTGTTGTATCATAGGGTATTCAGTGGTGGTTGGCCTAGTATTGGTGGATCTTTCATGGGAGAACATAGTGATATTAAGATCACCAATTAAAACCCATGGAAGATTAATGTCAGTACCAATACTATCAATGTGGTTCCATTGTGCAATTTTCTCATCATGGTAAGTAGAACCATAAAGAAAAGTAGCAAGGAACTCTGGTTTACTAGGTTCATAAGAGATTGTTGTGTGAATCATCTTATCAGTAAACTGGACAATGTTTAAAGTGAATCCACTCTTCCACAAAAGAGCAGTACCACCAGAGAGACCCAAGGAAGGGCATATCCAATTGTTAGGATAGTTGAATCTCTTAAGATACTGTCTCATTTTAGTAGAGTCATTTTTGGTTTCACACAAAAAGATAACATCAGGATTTTGACTTCTAATTTGATTCCACAAGCTGTTCCTAGTATCAGGGTTGCCGAAACCCTGGCAATTCCACGATAGGATTCTCATGATTGAGATAAAAAGATAGATACCAGAATAATTATGAAGCTTATGAAGAGTATCACAGGCAGGGCTGATGATTAAGTATCTAGAGTAACAGCAAGACACTAAACTGAAAGCAATGACAAGACTGAACCAGTGATAGACATGCAAGCAACAATCGACAGAATTCAACAGATGCAGGATAAGGCAACTAGAACTATAAGTGTAATTGAGAACAGAAAAGCAATTAACTTGCAAAAATAGTCTAGAAGTGAAATTGTAACTAATATAAGAGAGGTCACAACAAAAATTACTAGTATTATAAAAAATAAAAGTAAAACTAGGGTTTTGATAAAAAAACCTGATTAGCAGACGCAGCATTTCCATAGTGATTCTATAAAGCCGCTCCAATATGTTCAGATTCTGCGCTATCAGATGCCTTAGAACGATTATCATCCATTGAATTAAGTTGGTATTGCATCCTATTTTCAGCTGGGAGATCACTATAATCGATCATTTCTTCATCTCCGTTATTAGGACTCTTGTAAATGGGGTTGTTGTGGGAGATCACTAACATACTAGCTCTACTAAGAGCTGATACGAGTCCATAGAGGACAAAAATATCTTGACGATCTTGGCCATTGGATCAATGGACTGGTACCAGCCCATAATAGAGCTGGTATTAGCCTATATATCATGACATTCACGGATGGGCGAATGAATGGGTTAGATGCCGATGAATCAGAGGATTTATATTTTATTTAAGTAAGATGAAAGCAAATATAATAAATATTATAGCATCATAAATCATCTTTACATATATATATATATATATATCTGCACATGAACCGAACCGTACATGTGCACCACCTCAAAACCGACAGAACCGGACCGATATGGTACTGGAACCGAGTTATAAGGTACAGGTACAAATACGAAAGCCGGAACCGAGCGTATTATAGGTACAAGTATCGGTCACACGTCTGGAACTGATCGTACCGTATCGAATACCGAGTATTAGTATCCGTCTATCCTATGTTATTAAATCTAGTCGTCCAACCTATCTTATCTACCTCTCACTTTCGTATTCTTCTTTAGTTCTTTCTTTCCGGTACCTGTCTCTCATACTCTCACTCGACTTCCCAAAAGAAAACACCACCGATTCTTAGTATAAAAGAAAAAGTAATTTGTAGAGATGACGTGTGATAGTAATGGATTTTGCCTAAAAAGGGTATTTGATAGTTTTTATGGTTTGAGCAGCAGCTGGTGTTCAATAGATGGGTTTCGATGTGGTTTTGCAATTAATCGGAGGTGGTGGTGTTGCAGCCGGAAGTGAACAAGGTTCTGAGATGGAGCAATGGATTGAAAGGGTATCTTGATATGGAGCTGTATTATGGAGTCCCAGTTGTTCAATGTGATTTTACAGTGACTGCAATGGGTTTCCGGATATGATCTGATTCGATGGTTCAATTTGGATTCTTGAGTTAGTGAAGGTTTAGTTAGTGATGGATTATAAGGGTTTTGATTTGAAAATTGATCTTCTTCTTTTTCAGTTTACTAATTGATTTAATTGACTCTATGGATTGATTGATTTTTGAATTTGTCATGTTATGGTTTTGGAATCTCTAGCATGGATTGATTGATTGACTATTTGACTTTGTGGATTGTTTGGTCAACAACAACAACAACAAGTAAGAACCAGGACCGAACCGACACCGTACCGAGTTAACATGTATAGGTAAAGAACCAAACCGAACTGAACATGTACAGGTATATGTACACAGGAAGAATACCGACCATATAGGAGGTACATGTACTGGGCTGGGCTAATAACCGTACTGTACTTTGTGCATCCCTACATATATATCCTTACATGTTTAGCTTAATCTTGTCCGCCTCCCTATTAACAACGTGTAAAGCAACAACTACCATGGATGAATAATACAAAGTAGATATACTATTTGGTATAAATTACCAAACATTTACCTTTATACCTTACATAATTTTACAAGTACCCTTAATTTAGCGGGTGCGGGAGCTCAATAAATTTCCATCTATGCACCGGCACCCGATCCAATACTTAATGGATATTCAAGAATGAGCCCATCTCCGATCTGCCTGTGAGCAGGTTGGCTGTCCACCCGCCAAATTGTGGGTGGATTGGATCGGATTTGCGAGTTGGACCATCCATGCTCACCCCTGACCAAAAGTGCTCTCGGTTCTTCTAAAAATGAAGCTTGTGACTGGGATGGGTCAGGTTGTGTTTGTGAATATCTTTCAACAACAAAAAAACATGAAAATCGCATTTTTTGTGGAAGTATCTAGCAAGGGCCAAGTTAGGGTTTAACAACGGATGGGAGGATACAGATTTGGTAGCACCTACCACTACACCAAATTCTGGGATTAGAAACAGAACCAAGTCGTTACTAAAACGGGTTGTAACGGCTCTTGCCTGTTGCAAAAGTGGTGTTACATTTTTTTTGTAACGGCTTTGTAGTTACAATTTTGGTTTAACGGCCCTCGTAATTGTCACCAGTTAATTGAATTTGCCACGTGGTAACAGCTCCGGGCCGTTACGATTTTTTTTGTAACAACGCTGTCGTAACGTCGTCGATCCGTTACTACGTGGCACATTGTAACAGCTTGGAGCCGTTACTACGTGGGAGATTATAACAACTTAGAGCCGTTACAAACTTTTTCGTAATAACAAAAAATTTACTGCCGTCATCCTTGACCGGCAGTCAAAATTGGTTCATCTTCTGCCGGAAATAAGCCGGAATTCTAAAATCGATACCCTCCATGCACCTTTCAATACATTCATCATCCACACTCAACAATAATTACTTCAATCTCTTCATATCACCTTCTTTCAATTCATATCAGATTCATATAACAAAAAAAACAGAAATTTATCTAAGTACCAAACTTTTTTTTTTGTTAAGTATCAAATTTCTAAGGGAATACATGGTGTCAACAGTAACTTGTTGTATTCTTTCAACAACTACTTAACAGAATTCCTAAGTTTTGAGGAATACCACATCTTCTTAGAAACTTAAGAGAATTCCTAAGCTATGTGCGGCATAATGCTCATACAACAATTGTTTAAAACTAAGACCATATAAGAATAAAACAAGCACGGAACTCACATAACAGTCTCTGCCTTCTCTTGCTTAGTCTTTCGTTGTCTTTCGCTCTCAAAAATCTGAAACACTTCGCCTAACCTGCTCTAATAATACGTCTCAGCACCTAGAGGAAGTGAGTTGGTACCTGAGCCAATTCAAAAAAATAGAAACAAAGTTATGTCCAACTGGTGCCAAGGATTGAAAATCGTATCAGTTTGAAAAGCTCAATGAAAAAGAGTCTGCAAACACTATCTTAGCCAGACCAACAAGTTAACAGCATTAATAACAACAAAGTTCAAACACACTCACTTGTACAAGCTGGTTGTTCACAACAACATCAAACACACTCACTTATACAAGCTGGTTCTGGACCTTAGTAAAATATATGCAATTGCAGAAAATGAGAAAACGCAATAACGTTGCCTAGAGAGAAAAAGACTTACTGGACAATAATTTCCAGCTATGGCTGAGTAACTTAGACGGACCAGACTTCTCTATAATCTAGCACCTACAAAGAATCATATTTACATATTTCAGATGAAACATTATTGAACTGAACATCTCTGCATTTTATAAGCTTTAAGTTGAAACAAAAATGCATTGAAGACTTGGTACGAGAGAGGAGTACAAAAGGAACTAACATGGATGCATTGGTTCATACTAAAACTAAGTGAAGAGACTTACAGGGAACTCAACCTCAGCATGTTCCTTATCTTTGTAAAGTCTTCTCACCTGAGTAGTGTATGTGCAAATTTCAGATCCGCCATGTTTAGAGACCGAGGTAACGATGTATTCATTAGAGAACTGCAATTATAAACCAAACACTAAGACAACAATGATTATAGAAAAAATGTTGACCATCTTCAAAGTAAAACAAGACAGACCAGTGAATTCTCCCTTTGAATGGGTCGGATTTCAATCCATCCAATAGGGTTAAACCCCGGTATGCCACTCGAAAGGAAAGTTAAAATTTTAGAAAAGCATTGAAAATAAAAAATACATTTCGCTTTAGAAAATTAAGCAGCTATAGTTCAAGTCCGGCGACAAAAGTGAAAATAGATAATGAAAATCACTTATTTTAGTTACTAGCAGGGTCAAGTTAAAAATGAGCTAAATAGGTAGCAAAGAAAGCATGGCGTACTGTTGGACACTTTAACAAATATGCTAATAACATAATGACACCAAGGGAGTTGAACAGAAAAACGAAACTAAATTCTCCTCCATGTTTGGTGAACCAAAAAGGAAGCAAAATGCATGCAACTAATTGAACCAAAATAAAATGAAGATCAGTGGAGCAAAGACCCAAACCAGGTTGTATAATCAACCCAAGAAAATTACTTACAAACGTTAGTGAAATCCAATTAGTGCCAATATGATATCCCACTCCACCGATGACTCACGTAGTATTCTCGTGCCTCAACTTTATTACGATACGCTTGGTTCCAGTACCAAAATACTTTTACTTTCCATCCTTTCCCTTACAGCTGACGTGGTGATCTCTAGACTTGCACTATGAGATATCTTTAAAAAACATAAAAGCATTGACTAGGGATATAAAACACTCATTAAACTATGAGTCTAAAACTCCAAACAAGCTATACATATATAGATTAGTTTAATAAACCAAAAAATATACAGAGGCAAAAGTTTTAACAAAGTAAAAGTGGGTCTGAAATAGATTGGTAGATGTAGAATTTATAAGGCAAAGATAAGCAATTTAGCATTTTACACTTGATTTTGAAAACTAGTTTGCAAACAACACCCAAAGAAAAGTGATTTCAAACCCGTTTAGCTTTTGAACAAATGTCGCGGTGTAGGCATATCTCGAGCTGCCTTTCACTTTTTGGATCGACTTGTAAAAACTTTCCGATGCGACTCCGAAGGTACCATGTTGTATAATCAACTCTTCTGAGCATGTAAATCACATATAAGTGTTTTATGTATCCTCTACTTCTTCCACCATTCTTTGATATGTGGCTCCGTTAGTGAAATCCAATTAGTGCCAATTCTTTCATTTGATGATCCCGGTTGTGGAATACTCCTTTAGGACAAGCTTTGTTTAAATGGTAAAATCTATGCAAATTCTTATTCCCTTTTTCTTCTTTGGGACTCACTTTCTTTGGCCTAATGATCCATCTAGTAAGCTATCGATGGGTCTATACCGGGCATATCATGCATATTCCACGCGAAGATATCTTTATAGTCTTATTCGGCTTCCATATTGGTCCCCAATTTTTAGCATCTTGGGCTCTTGGTTCCAGCCTTCGGTTCTCCCATTGGGGTCAGGTCCTTTCGGCTCTTTAGTTCATTTTCAAAATATTTCCTTCCTTTGCTCTTTTACTTTCCATCCTTTTTACATTGATGAAATGTTGATGCTACCGACGTGGTGATCTCTAGACTTGCACTATGAGACATCTTTAAAAAACATAAAAGCATTGACTAGGATCCTATAAAACAGTGGAGATGTGTGACTCATTAAACTATGAGTCTAAAAAGAAATAACAAAGTAAAAGTGGGTCTGAAATAGATTGGTAGATGTAGAATTTATAAGGCAAAGATGAGCAATTTAGCATTTTACACTTGATTTTGAAAACTAGTTTGCAAACTAACACCAAAGTTTTAACAAAGAAAAGTGATTTCAGAAAAGAAATCTCATAACTAACTGATGCCTCCGAGTGGTGAGTTGGTAGTGCTGAATTAAACAATTCCTTTGAAGTAAACTAGTAATAAGATTAATAGTTAAAGGAAAACAATAAACACGAATCAAGTAATTAGATCATGGATATCACATAATAAGTCAAAATTGCATTAGTAGCAGACACCACCAAACCAAAGATTCTTAATGCTGGCATTCTTCTAGTTCTTAACATTTGAAACCACAAAGACGATTTACCTCGAAATCAAAAGAAGATTTGAATGTTTTAATTTGAAATCAAATTATGTTTTTGATTTTCTGATTCTAATTTGAAAATCCCTAATAATCCATGACTTTGCGCTTAAAAAATGCATAAATCAGTTTGACTTAGTGGCACATGAAACTCAATTGAATTTTCTGAGGAAGAAAATCTTATTCAATGGAGAAGCTGAACCTTAAACATGCAGTTATCCATAGAGCTTTTCTAACTATGCGCATACAAAAAAATTACGGTTCCAAGACGATGACAATTCAATACTAACAAACAAAAGAAAGCTCCTGGTAAATGGTTTGGAGTACTGAATCTAGACCAAGTTATGCACAAATACTAAAGTAATGAATATTATGATGACTGACATGCATAAAATGTCTCTATATCAAATGACCACTAGTTACCTTCCATTTTACGAGCATGGGATGGAGCACGGCATGGAACATGTCCTGGATCTTGGCTTGTTGTTGCTGCTACATGTCTTTTATCCACCAAAAGCTGCAAGAAGAATGAGCAGTGTGAGAATAAAATATGTGAAATAACAATAGTTAGTGTTAGTTCCTGTGGGGCTGCATGATGGCAAACTTATGAAGCCGAGTGAACCCTACCCATGACCCTTCCTCGCTCTAATTGCATAAACACTAAAGACAGGCAGTTGTTAATATCAGTGCTGGAAACCATTGGAGGTCATGGCATGGGTTCTGAACATATAGCATGCCTGGGAGGGAGTTAACAGTTCAAATTTTTAGACTATAGAGTGAGCAGTTGTCAACAAAAAATGACTCAAGTTAATGTAATCACAACCAAGGACATCAAACTACATAGTAAGTGTTGAAAACTGATATACTAATTAATAACACTGACCAAGGCATCTAGAAGGAATTACAAGCTAATTATCTACTAGTTATATAGTTTATTAGTCACAGGGAGGTTAAGATAGTACCCACAAACAAATTGATGAGATAAAAAGCAACATATAAGAAAATCAAAATATTAACTGGATTTGCGAGAAGCAATCTCCAATTTTTCATGTGTCATTAATATGTGTAGTCGTTAGTCACTGAATTTCAGAAATGATACTTCAGTTGCCACTTGCCAATTTGGTATAAAGACGTTATCAATATAGAGTTGGACAGTGAAAAGATTGTTACACGCTATAAAGACTACTAACGGGATTTAAGTACAAAACACATAAAGAAATGAACAAATTCTAACCTCAATACCAATACAAAACGGCAATTCAGAGCGTTTCCCTTGTGGATTTGATGGGTTTCTTGCCCCTGCATCAGCATTAGTAGATGGATCTTTATCTTTTCTATCCATGTGCACTGAATAACCCACACATACATACTTAAAATCTGCCAGCATTCTCCCTTCTTCCCTCTTTAGAAGCTTCCACCTCAGATTGTCCAACAATGTGACTAGGTACTGGCCAAAAAATACAGAAACTTAAGCAAAGATGTAACTTTATAACAAAGAAAGTTAGAATTCCACAATCATGGGAAAAAAAAGGCTCATTTTTTCAACAAACCCAGTTTTTTTAAAAAGAACCAGAAACACAATCAAACTCAAAACTCAAAACTCAAAAATCAAAAATCAAAAATCAAAACTTTATCTTTGTTAGTCTTCATGCAACATGAGATACAAGTGCAAGAATTTCTAAGAATTCAAAAAAAAAAAAAAAAAAAAAAATCACATTTTTTACAAAATTTTCACAAACCCATGATAAAATTGAAGAATATAACAGGCTTACAGTAATCAGATGACTCATAAAAATGGGTTATGATGATATTAAACATCTTTTTTCTAATTATTTATAAGATATTACAAAACGAAAAAATACCCCCAAAACAAGAAATAAAGGTAAGTTTGATTACCAACAATTAGGGTTTCTGGTTCAATCACTCTTATCAGTTAAATGAATCTCCATCGATTGAATTTCGGACATGAAAATGCTATGCATGCAAACATCGTTGAATCAAAATCACTGCATCACAAACTCATAACCCTCGATTAAACACGCAAAACACTTTCATCTCCAAAAAATCAATTGATAAAATCGAGATGAATAGAAATCAAACCTTTCCATAGTAAGAGAAAATTCAAGCAAAACTAATCTAATAAACCAGACTTTATCTCTAACAGAAACCCTAGATCTAAGTTTATCTGTCGATTTCCAAACCTTTCTCGAACAATCTCCATCCTTTACATAAACTTCGAAGCCGATAATCGATTGCTAAAGAAAAATCAGAATCGCGGAAGAACAATCTCTCCATCAGTTGCCGCCGCTCTAGGGTTTAGGAGGAGGAGATGAGGAACGAAGTTTGGGAGGAGGGGAGAAATGAAGAGGATGGAAATGAATGGTCGAGAAGGGAATACCTAAGTAAGGGGAGGAAGTATCCACTAGTTCAACCAATATTGGGTGGAAAAAAATATGGCACACAAGTGAATGGCACACGCGAAAATATGTCTGTTACGACCCTAGTGTGACCAAGCGTGTGACTGGCACTCCTATAAAAATTTTCGTAACGGCTTCGCCTTGTTACGAATCCTTAAAAAATTAACGGTTTCAGCCTGTTACGAATTCTTAGAAAATTAACGGCTTCAGCCTGTTACGATTTTTTTGTAACGGCCATTTGTAACGGGAAATTTGTAACGGCCCATAAGCCGTTACGAATTGCTGTTACGAATCCGGGAATTTGGTATAGTGTACGTCCAGTTCATATAAATGACGACTTTGAGATTTTTACACACGTCTACCCTATTATTCGTGGGAGTTAACACCCGCAGATTGGATATGAGTGGATTGACGGATTTGTTAAAAAAAAATGATTAACGTAACTATGTCTTAAAGCTTAGATTACATAAATTAAGTAATCATAACATAAGAAGACTAACATAAAATTTTAAAAAACTTCCAACAACCAAAATTGAAATGTTCAATGACACGAAAACTAAGTCCTAACTGATAAAACAAGCTACATATATATGACCTACCAAAAGAGGATAAGGGAGGGAATCGATGAATGGTGAAAGTGGAGAACAACCTTTTCAGAAGAGAAGACTAAACCCTAATTAATAAAAAACTATATACTATCTCCGTTTCAGGAAAAGTGTTACTTTCACTTTTTCAATTTGGCCTATTTTTAGGCTAAAATGAAAAAGTGAAAGTAACACTTTTCCTGAAACGGAGGGAGTATATTATATACCTACCAATTAAAAACCTTATATATATGTATAGTATAAACATTGTCCTTCGGATCAAGTATCCAAATGATGAGTGATGCTCCATACGTGTCAAATCCGTGATGACTGTCGGTTTCAAAAATTCAACCCCTTTCAATGAGTCTGGAGATAGATCGGATGCCTGCTCATTAAAATAGGCCAACCGTCATGGAAATCCTAGGGTTTCCATTTTCCCTAGTAAAAGGACTAAGTTTCTGTTTTCCTAACTAGACGGACAGAGCTAAATCAGTTGCCCTGGTTGGCTCAGGATTAAAATAAATTGTTAACTTAACCAAACCGGGAATGGGTAAAATAAATAAGCCATACCCGTGACATGAACCCTATATCCAACTTCCCCAACCCCTCACTTTATGCGTTTTCTTCTTCTTCTGCTGTCCCTCATTTTTCTTCTTCATCTTTTTCATTGGTATGCGTTGTTGATTGTATTGTAATGTTGTTTTTTGTTGTTGGAGTTGATGGCGGTTGCGTGGGTGGTAGGGGTGACCTCTGTTATTTTGGTTGGGTTGCGACTGATATTATTGGATTTTGCTACTGGTAAGATTTGGTGGAATCTTTTTATTTAGCTACTGGAAGAGTTTTCAATTGAGTTTTTATTTATTTATTAATTTTGACCTAACAATTTTCATATTTTGTTGAACCCATTTTACAGACTTTCTAAGAGGAACCATTTGAGAATGTTATGGTAAGTTACAACTTAGTTTTTCAATTTTGCCAAGTTTTTTTAATTGGATCCAGGATTCTAAATCATGGTTTGTTTAGATTAAGGTATTGAAGCAGCATATGGAACTACAATGAGTGTAATGGTTTTAGTGTAGCACCAATCGGTATGATTAGACCATAACTTGTACTCAAATCAATTGTTCTGCTGGCTGGAGTTTTAGGCCTTTGCTAATGGTTTCTTGTCCTAAAACGCCCGTTTTTCTAGTTTACAAGAGTTACATGAAATTGAAACTAAGTAAATTGATGGTCATTGTTTTATGCAAGTGCAATTCCATAGAATATAATGTTATATTTAAGAAGTGTTCTTCCAGAGTAGTCGTTTTTCAAATGCAATAATCTATGCGAAAATTGTAATAGTCACTACTAAAAATGTGCAAAGCCTGTTTTCTTAGTGTATTTCTTATTTTAACGCAATGTTGCAGTATTTTGTTTAGTCTAGCATGTTGTTTCAACCTATATGTTTGTAGGTATCAATAAGAAAATGTGCAGACACTTGCTCCACATTTACATTTTGGTTATGAAGCATGACAAATTGATATGTGCTGGATTTCTTTCTTGGGAGTGGTTGTTATTAGTTTACTATTAACTTCACATATTATACTAGATTGATACATGAATACATAATTATCGTCTTATTGTCATCATTCTTTTGCAGTTGCTTGATACCGGCTTCTTTCATGTTGATCCACGCCTGGAAATATGATCCGAACTCCAGACGGAAAGCTGTCTATTCTCGACTTTGCTAGCTATCTATCCGCTTAGTAATTTTTTAATAAAGGGTCATTTGTGAAGAAAGTATCCTCAGTGAGCATTTAACTGGTTCACTGAACTTTTATCTTTATATAATTCAGACATTTCCACCTAAACACCGCTATGTTAGAAATTACGATTAAAAACCCAAAGAACTTGTTGTCATAGAAATAAAACATTTGGTAACTTACATCCAATATTTTCTCATGAATTTTGATCCATAAATGGCAAACACTAAGCAGGAGAGGTGTATTAACTGGTGCTTATCATTTAGTTAAGGATTTTCTCATAGTTTATTCTACTTGCTATCTGGACACGCTATAATATGATTTGATTTCGTGCAACCATTTTGACCCCAATTTATGTTGTGTTCTAGATTCTTTGATGACTTGTAGTTAAGTAAAGGATAAATTAGGAGATGAGAAATTAAGGCCTCTAGATTCTGGTTAGTAAAGCCTAACTGTACTCACTCAGAATGAAATAGTGAGAACTAAGAACTGCACTTGAAGTGCATGTCAAATTCATATCATGCACATTACATAGAAATAATGTTTCACGAAAATGGAAAGTTGATGTTGCCTAGGTTTTGGTGTTTTAACTTTCAAGTGAAATACGTCCATGTATTACATATCCTTGTCGATGAAATCCCAAGTTTTCATCTTGTCGGTTCCTTTGAATTTTCAGAGACTTCTAACAGATGAATCCCCATGACTGAGAAGTGTCTTATGGCACACAGTATATGGGAAAATTTAAAGTATTTGATGCTGAGATATTTATTGATGTCATGCAAGCCTTTGAAAGCTCCATAATTGCCGCTAAAAGTGGAGGCGGTGGGGAACTGAATGGATTTCTTGGTGTGCGTTATGGGGTAGAGTGTTGCAACTGGTGGACAAGACTGCATGAAGAACCTTTAGATGATCTTGTTGTGTTGTAAAAGATTATTACATCAGTCGAATAAATTTTTTGTCGTCGAGGACTAGAAAACCCAACTTATTTTTTGCGACCTACTGTTTTCGTACCCAATTTATTTTATAGTGTCGTGACCAACTATTTTCGTACCAAACTTATTTTATAGTGTCGTGTTCGGGACTATATATGTTTATTTTTTTCATTTCATTCAAGTGAAGAGCAGCAGGTGCAGTGATATGGTTTTCAAGGAAATCAAAAGAAGCAGGGCTTTACGTCGAGGTGGATTTTGAGCATTAAAATGAAGGAACCCCTTTTTGTTATACAAGCTAAATCAAGAATAATTAGAAGTGTACAAGTTAATGTACCGAATATTTATTACAAAATTCCTCCTCCAAACTATAGTTAATTAACTATTAATACATGAACACTTTCATTCACAAACAAAGCCCAAATTAGTCCTTAGGAAGAGAAAACAATTTCATCGGCCTTCGGTGTAGAGATATCAAAGCCTGTCGTTGTGTATCCAGGAGAAAGATATCCCATAGCAGCCCTACCCTTCACTCTAGAGTAAACAATGTCATCGACCAGGAGTGTGTAAGCCAAAATCCAGGAGTGTTGAATTTCTGATCTATGAGAACTTTCTCAGTTGGTAAGTATTGTCGAACTATAGATGGCTTGTTCACTTTGTTCCCATGTAAATACTCAATACCTACACAACAATACATGGATATCAACTTCAGTACAATGCTGGGGTTGCCAAAAGACTTCGGTACAAATCAAAGTACAGAGGGGTAGTTTTTACAAAAATTCTACTCAATGCCTCCATAAAACTTTTACAAATGAAGTACTTAAACTGGTTTTACCAAATATGTATTTTTAAATACATAATTCAAAAGCACCTCAAAACTTGTGAGTTAATCCACCATCTCTTAGTAAAGGTCATAACTAACGATGATGAGTATGCACAATTGGTCTGTGTTATAACTCATACACTCAAAAAAATAAGGGACATGACGAAATAAAAATGACCTTTGGTAACAAGGTTTTCATGTCTCAGTAGGTCAGTAGATTCAATCCTTTTAAGAACTCAACTTCTTCAGACTTACAGGTTGTCTTGTATACATTTTATAGTAACAATAGATCCATCTTTCAGAATCCCTTAGAAAATTGCTGAAAAATTGTTTTTGCCCAAATAAATTCACATCAGGGAAGTACTGTGTTGCAGGTAGTCTATCACAAAACAAGTCTTGGTAGTGAGCAATGTCAGGTAGTCTATCCCACTTCTAGACTAGCTCTATCTAGTAAATATATAGTAATAAAACGCAATCAAAGCAAACAAAATAAAACAACCCTTCCTAAAACTTAACCATGATGTTTATTTGATACAACCTTCTGTCATGGTGTCATGTAGCATACAAAAGAAACATAATTTATGCATTAATATAGAAAAACATTTGAAAAGAGTATACCATAGAACGAGGACCAACCACTGACATCATACTAAGATCCGAAACCCTTTTTTTTATACGACCATCTGAATCATCTACCCATTTTAATTTAAACGACTTTTTGAATAAGCTACCCATTTTAACTTATACGACAATTAGACCAACGTTACCAATTTATTTTATATGACTTTCGTAGTCTGGTACCCAATTTATTTTATACAACCAAAATGATATGTGTTTATTCTTCGTGTCATTTGTTGTGAAGAAATGTTATGATATTACCGATCCCTGTCATTATGTCCTGTTATATCTCCAGCACAACCAGTCGATACTCAGACCAACTGATCATTGGTATTTTCATTCCAATCACATACCATAAGTAACCGATTGTTCGAAACTGCAAACTTTACCAGCAGAAACTAAAAAGGAGGTCAACGAATATGCCTACGAGGATACCAGGTCAGTCCAAAAAGGGATAGAGAATATGAAATTTGGGTCACACAGCTCATTACCTTGGATCAAGATATTTTTGTTAGTGCAATGACAGTTTGAATAACCAAATGATACACTTGCAACTTCACAACTGGAGACATATTTTTAGGAAACACTTAAAAATACCATATCATATTATTCACGTATGCACTAAGAAAATTTTGTATTTTTGGGTTGCAGCAATTAGAGGGACTGAAGACTAAAAAAGGGGAAAGATCTATTACATGTTATTAATACAGTATGTTACTAACAATATTACTAACAAATGGTCATTAGTATGTACTATCAGCAGGATATACTTACAGCAAATCCAAACTTGATGGGTCATAGTTCACATCATGTGGTTTCCAGCTCAAATCCTGCAATGGGAATTCTAAGTTAGAGTATACTAGAATCAGAGGTTGGTAAATAGGGTTAATGTTCACTAAATAGAAAGACGATTAAGTAGCATAAATATATTTTGAACCTCAACCCCATTAACGTTCTTCACCTGGCAACAAAAAAGGTATTTGGATTACCGAAGTCGTACAACCAACAATTCAAATGTACAAACCATAAGGTGGTGGTCATGAGGTGGTCGTATATTTATAATCCATGCATCTTTTGATTCACCAAAGTTATAATCCATGCATCTTTCGATTTAGTGCCTGGTCCTAGTTAATGAATTGGTTACAATATATGTATCAATAAAAAGAACTATATGTAGAACTTCTACCATTTCAAATACCATATAAATTAACAAACACACACTTACAAACTAGAAATAGAAAAAAAAAATTAAACTGAAAAATATGCAGATTATAGAACATATCGGTATCCTGATATGAACCTTAAGAAAATGCTCATACACAATATGTGGTAACAATAATGAGATGTCTCATTTTTACTTTCGCGGAGAAATAACATCACAAACATAAATGACTGGAAAATTTCAACCACATGGAAACCAAATATAACAGCTAGACAAACCAACCTAAGCCACTACACTACTACAGAAATATATGCAAAGCTACCATGGGAACTTCTGAATTTAATATTTTATACATAAAAATAAGTATAATCAAATCCAATATAAGCTCAGCAAGCTACTGAAATAGCTGAAGCTAACTTGAAATAGGTGGTTTACGAATCCATATCTAGGTCCTTGTCACATCATGGGTCGTAAAAGTGAACCAGTAATCACCTACAATATAGTAAAACTATTTAAGTTCCATCAAGTTTAAGCTATTGTGGGAAACCTTAAGTCATCAGACGATGACGCATAGTCACCATGATCAAAGACAAATCCTCACATAGAAAGATATTGGTGATCCATTGTAGCCTCCTTACACGGTAAGTGTTCATATAGGAAACACGCACAATTCAATTTTATCGTCTTGTATGTACTATGAAAATACTCATGTGGGTACAGTATTGCTGATTCTCTTATGCCTGTGGCTTTGAATTTGTCTCATGGAAACCAAACTACTCAATGTTACATAAACAAATATGAGAACTCACACCAGAATATTCAAACCTGGAAAGGCATTTACCTGTAAATCAGATTGGCCTATTGGTTTTGTCCAGGCTTCCCAGCAATGTACACTCTGTAGTCTGTAGTCCTTGTCAAACAATTTCAAGGATAATTAGTATAACTTAGTTTCACATACCACTCAGTACCAAACTAAATGCGAAAAATACCCAAAATAATTAACTTAGGCTAATACCTGAATATGTAGACTAGATTTTCGATCAAAATAGAAAATGTTTATCACTTGAATTCAAACAGAATGTAGGCATTAGTTACAACATCAAATGTAACCCCAATACTTAATAGATGATCTTCACTAGTTAAAGTAGATAGAGTACCAACACAAGATAATTCCATAAGTTTCTTGTAACTTCAACTGGGGATGTTTTTTTTCTTGATACTGAACATTTTAAAAGTTTTACATGGGTTGTTCTTGGAAACGCTTAATTTAGTATCTTCCGCACATGGTTTGATCCATTTTTCTCTATTGTGTTCCTCTTTACAGGATCGCAGTAACAAAGGATTAAATTAGGGTTTCTCCATCAAGCCTAAGGATAACAGTGGCAAATTGGAGTTTTGTAGAGATCGGTAGTTTGCTAACATACGGAAAAATACCTAGGGTAAGCAGGCTGTTATTTGAGAGAAATTTTTAATCTTCGATACATCGTCCCATACAACAATTCGGGACATAAAACCTATCCATATTATAAACCGTATTAGAAAGTAACCATGGTTTACTCCTATTAACTATGATTGAGGGATATACTTGGAAAAAAGAAAACAAAACTTAGAAAAAATTGACGGACAACCGATTTTGTCCGTCAACTATGGTTGACTCAAAAGTTGGCGGTCTGGTAGGGAAAACCCAAACGTTGGGATTTCTATGAGGATATCTCATTAAAATACAAATTAAGTTAGATGAAATTCGTAGATTTGGATTTTTTACTCACCCTCGCCATGATGAATACCCTTCTTTTAGAGCACTGCTTGGTCGAAATCGCATGCGTTGCTATCTCAAGCATTTATGTCAATGTTAGTGATCAAAACTATAAGTCTTGATTTCTAGCCTATTTATAGATGTCTCGGACTAGGACATAGATTGTGTAGTTGGGCTTAGACTTTACGACGTTCATCATTTGAAGACGAAGAACTGCTAAGGGGAGCTTGTGGAACTTCATCGACAAAAGGTATGTGGAGACTGAAACTCATCTATCACTTGGAAATTCTATTTCTACTCTATCTCCTATATTGAGACATAAGTCGTATTACGGTATAGTTTTCTATATACACATTTGAGATTTCGAGATGAGTTTATCTCGCTTACATATTTCTCGATATATGTGTTGGCAAGCTTTCGCTTCAACCAAGTTCATCTTATATCATGTGAAAATTGCCGAGTAACATCTTACATGGTTTGTGTGATACAGTCATTTGGTGTAGTCTTAGAATGTTTCGTTATGATTATTTCAATATCTTGAAAATTGCTTTGATGCTAATAGTGTGTGAAAACGGCTATTGTCATCCTCTAAGAAAGTTTCAATGATTGAAATAAAGAGCTTAGAATCATGTAACCATGTTTGTATATAAAAATAGTGTGTTATCACATTTGTGTATAAGTCCAAAACCGGGAACCTGAAGTATGCGTACATGTACGCATACTGGCGGTTGTTGGATGTCTTGGCAAGTATCATACTGGCGGAAGTCTCACGTCCGTGAATTTCTGCTGGAGTTTGGAATGTAAATTGGTATGCGCACCCGTACGCGTACTGGCGTAACCAAACTCGGTCCGGCTACTTAAGTATGCGTACACGTTTGCATACTTGAGTTGGTTACTTTCTAAAATCGGTTGTTTACATGAACTTAAACATTTATAAAATAAGGAATGCAATCTTTGCAAACCGTGGATATAATTTTCATGAATTGATTCGAGTGAATCAACCCGATTTTGCTTCAATTGTGTTCTTGTATACTTCTGTGAGAATATAGCAATTGAATGGCTCTTTAACTAGTTTCATTTGAATCATTTGAACTAGTTACGGTTAAGATGAATAAGGTTGATATGAGAGTAATCATATGGCTAACTTTGGTTAAATATTTGTGAGCCAGCATGGTGTACACGTTTGGGTACGGTTACATAAACCTAAATGAGGGTACATTTTATTTGTGTGTAACAAGCTAAGTTCGATCTAACGGTTGAAAGATATTAGCTTGGTTGAATCAGGTTTTTCATCTAACGGTGAATATTGAATGTTTTTTTACCAAGGTAACTTGGATTGCAAACCCTGATTTGAAAACTATATAAAGGAGAACTCTAGCAACTTGGAAACTTAATCCCCACACCTCATGTGTGTTACTAATTGCATAAACTAGAGTCGATTCTCCTTTAACCTTAGGTTTCTTCGAGACCCTGTAGGTTAATGACTTCAAAGACTTCATTGGGATTGTGAAGCCAGACCCAACTATTTTCTTTGTAGTTGCGTGTTCTGATCTTGCCCGATTTTATCGTTTGAGTACTATCTTCTCTAAGATTTGCTCGAGATTTAATCTCCGATAGGAAAGATAAAAAGTAATCACAAACACCTTCATCTCATCGTTTGTGATTCCACAATATCTAGTTTCGCCATCATACGATTTAGATTATTGTGAGGTGATTGATAATACTAGGCTGTTCTTCGGGAATATAAGTCCGGATTATCAATTGGTTCCTGATCACCTTGATTTATCAAAAGACGGAACAAAAACTCTTGGGTATTTCTGTGGGAGACAGATTTATTCAATCTATAGACTTTTGTGTGTGAGACAGATTTGTTTATCAAGTCTTCGACTTTGGGTCGTAGCACCTCTTGGTTGTGGGTGAGATCAGCTAAGGGAATCAAGTGCATAGTATCTTACTAGGATCAGAGACGTAAGGAACGCAACTGTACCTTGAATCAGTGTGAGATTTATTAGGGTTCAACTACAGTCCAGTCCAAAGTTAATTGGTAGTAGGCTAGAGTCTGTAGCGGCTTAATACAATGTGGTGTTCAAAGCTGGACTAGGTCCCGGGATTTTTCTGCATTTGCGGTTTTCCTCGTTAACAAAATTCTGGTGTCTGTGTTATTTCTTTTCCGCATTATATTTTGTTATATAATTGAAATATCACAGGTTGTGCGTTAAGATCAATCAATTAGAATATCCAACCTTTGGTTGTTGATTTAAATTGATTGACACTTGAACATTGGTCTTTGGTACCATTCAAGTTGTTTCACGTAATAATCAGGCTCGCGGATTTCTATCTGTTTGATTTGCTGATTACATTGTGAAATAGAGATATTAAACTCTTTGATATACTTTTCTCTAGATTTAGTCTGACTGTCTAGTTGATTCTCTAGAAAGTATATTGGAGTAAGTCCTCTCGAATTGCCAAACGAATTGTTGGGTGTGGTTGTTAGACCCCCGCATTTTCACCTTCTATATACTAAAAAAATAATTTGATTATTAAACTTGATCAGTTATTATTGCATCCTGGTGGTGCACATGTGCGTTGCTCGGGCTTAGATTGTTTATTACATAAACAACTCATCGGAGGATAATTTTTCGTTTTCAAACAAAAAGTTTTTTTTGGCGTCGAAAATCTCGGTGAAAACGTTGTAAAAGATAACCTTTTCCCACTTTTTTCTTCTCATACAGGTAGTTCGGTAAATTGTTGTAAACAATAGAAACAACTAATAACAGTAGAAATTGCCCCCTAAATAATGGCAAAAACAGCTTTAATATTGTTCTTAAGTTATAAGCTTTTGTCTGTTCATATAACAGTACATGGGTCAAAAGTGAAAACAATGTAACAAATGATAGGAAAGCGAAAACGTGGGTACAAAACACATGACTAGCCCCACAAATATGGTCGAAGAATTTGATTTTCCTAAAAATTGGTATTCACTACCCAAAAAATGGACCTTACTTGGAAATTGAGTCCGCTGAAAATATCATTTGATAAGCACAACACCCATTGTATGGACTTTACGCCCGTTGTAGATGATAAAATATAGCATCCACCAAAGAACTAACAACGGGAGAATTATACCACTGGAATTGAGACAAGGCTCAAGATCAGATGTCAAAGAGTTAATTATAGTACATTGACTGGAGAAGAGACAAGAAAACAAACATGGAAGACTCGATTTCAACCTCGGATCTGAGAAGAGACCCGAAACTGTCAGCTCTATTAAATATCCGGAAGACCGGATCGTCACTACGTGTACCACAAGTTATGCCATGTGTAATCAGAAGATATACATGTTGTAATTTGTACAAACTACATATGCTTTCAAAGAATAAATTCAAGAGTAATTTCCAACAAAATGATGTAATCTTTTTTAATACCTACATACGCTTTTGGCGAGAGGAATATCACTTTCAATGCTTGCATCCTTTGTTCATCTTGTAGGTTAACCTGTTGATGTGTAAATCTATAAATTATACTTCCCGGTACACATCTTAGGTAAGCTGAAACACAAGTTCACTTAAATTAGCATACATCGTGCCATCTTTGTTGTTTAACATCCAAATAGAGTGTGCATAAAAATAAAATAAAATAAATAAAGCAATGAGAATCAAACAATAAGAAATAATGTTCGAATCTAAATTTTACAAGTTCATTTTTTAGGGCACTTACATTTTCTTATGTGTTCTGAAGTAGCCAGTTACCACTTGTTGTTTAATGCAGATTAACTTTTTAAGTATTCTGGAATCATGCACATCCTTACCCATTGTTTCATTATCATCTTCCAGGAGCTCGGTCATCGTTTAATTTTCTGTATTATTGTTGTACTTGTCCCCAGTTTCATCTGTGGTGGTATCCTTCTCTTGTTCATTCTTTCAAATTGGTGAAGCTTATGTTGATCCAAAAGCGCATCATTGATCGCTTACCTTGGTATTTATTATTTTTTTCCTCGCTAATGGTAGCGAGAGAAGAAAAAACTTTTAATCTATATTTATGAGCGCATGGACAATCATCTTACCAATCCGGACTATCCCCTTCATACCATACGAGATCAAAATTTTCAACCATGGTAATTGCACCATCAACTCCTCAAAGCAGCATCACACGCAAAGCAAGTTCAAGAGATGATATTTTCACCACATGGGAAGAGGGGTGATGTTACAAGCAAGAAGAATCTAGTACCAATCGGGAAATGCAAACTAAAAGTCAATCAATAATATAAAAGTCTTTCATCAAGTATCCAAGATATAAGAAAATAGTTTAAAGACCTAAAAAGGCGTTTTTGTAACAAGCTCGTGTGAGACGATTTTACACCGTCCTATACAAAAACACGGTCCGGAAGCAATTAGTGAAGATTCTAAGTATGGGTCATATACCAAATATAAATCCTATAAATCCCTACAAATAAATTGGTTACAAAATCGGTATGAAACATAACCATTTGGCTTACCTATGAGAAATGAAGATCACTTACATCTACTTTTTATCAATGATTTAAATGATTGACGGGTGTAGAAATGGAAAAAAAGAACTGATAGAGGAAAGGTCGAATCAATTAGTAGAAGAGAAAATACCAAAAGTCAAATAATTTCCAACTATTTTCTGAGTCAGAATCTGTCACAGTGGATGAAGTCATGCGATTAGTTTTGCGACGCTGACTTAGTCAAACAAAAATTTTCTCTCCTTTCCTTTCATCAATCCGTTCTTTATCTCTGCAAATCAATCAATTTTTCATGTTCATCTATTGTTTCTAATCCTTTTCCATATCTTTAATTTAGTTTTTGATTGATGTTTCATTCATATTAAATTTTTTTAGTTTTTGACCTAATTTTTGAAGTTTCTGAAACTGAATTTATAAAACTGTTAAACCTAATTTAATGAGTACTCTTGTTTATTAGATTACTGCATACTTTGATTTAACCCTTTGTCTTATCTAATTTGATTCTCTAAAGTTTTTTCTACTTTATTTGGTTCTATTTTAGGTCATGAGCTAATGGAGGTGTAGACATAGAGCTTCAGTTCTTCTTCATCATGAGATTCGCAAATCAAAAATGGTTCCTGAGAAGAATCACAAGTTGAGAAGATGGGTATACTTTTAACAGTGGGTATGGTTTATAGATACTTCTCCTCTTACTTTATTGGGTTTGGATCTGTTCAAGAATTACTGAATTGATAAGGATTATTCTTAAGTTGGGTCATTCTGAGTTATGTGAGATCCTACTCATAGTAGGGATTTGAATTAGATACTACTACTTCTACTAGTTAATATGTATTCTTTTTGAAGACAAGAATTTTTTGGAAATGAAATTCTTTGGTGGTAATTTTTATACTCATTATGATTATCTCTGTAAGAAGGTTTTATAGGGTTTATAGGATGGAATTTTCTCTCTGCAGGGTAACTTGTTTGAGTTAATATCCTCTACATTTGCAGCAAAAGGTGTATCAAAAGATGTGTTTAATTTTTAATTTTGCAATGAAGAGGAATTTTTTAATTTTAAGTGGATTAAGTTACTAAAGATTTCTTATGGTTTATCTGTTGAAGGGTGGCTCACTCAGAATTTCTTTTACATTTGGCACTTATACTGCTTTACTCTTATCTGTCACTATGATTCTCTGAGGTTATGAAAGAGTATAATGGTCTGCACAGCCTCTGCCATTTAATTGTCATTTCTTAAAGATAGTGTTGGGTTAGGGAGGTTCTAGACCAACTTGGAGATTTTGTTTCGGCGGATTCTCCTGCTGGGAGCTTATATGAGGCAAGATTGAAGGTCCCTCTGAAAACTCCTTTGACAAGGAAAGTAGTTTTTAATACCAGTAGGAGAACAAATATTATGACTGCTTTCTACCCTAAGTTGCACTTTAGGGCATGCAAGAAATGTTTTGTTTTGTACTATAATGAAGAAAAGTGCAGGGAAATTCAGATGTGGATCTTTGTCAGGGCTCTGCTAGCTCCTACTCCGAGAGCTTCTCATGTAGTTATTAACAAGATTCAGTCAAGTTCAGATATTGGAGAGAGCTCGAACTCGAAGACTATTAAGGATTCTTCCTCTGCTGCCGTCGAAGGTGCAACTCTCGAGCATTCAAAGCCATCAACATTCTCAGTCAGCCTTCAGCCATCTGCATCTCTCAAAAGCAAGGGTTCCTCCTATCTCTCTCTTGTTTCTACTTGCTTTTTGTAAGTTTGCTCCTCTAACTATTAAACAACCAGTTAATCATGAGCCAACCCCAACTGTGCACCCTCATTCTTATATGAATTTTGCTGGCTTTTCTTAGTCTTACGATAGCATCACTTTTGATTCTGATGGGCTTATGCATGATAGGAAAGGTAAACGAACTAGGACTTCTTTTTAATCTATTGCTCATGGTACTAGTTCAATTTCATCTCCATTTACTATGATACCCACTCCTCGCTGGCCTCCTATTACCTCAGTACCTCCTTTTAGCCCTCCTGCTGAAATCTCTTTCAATTCGGGTAATTCTGGAATTTCTGCTAGTCAAGGGCTCGCTGATGCTAACATGATTTGGTAAACTACTACCTCAGTTTTTGCTCAGACTGTCTTCACATCTTCTGGTTTCATTTTTAGCTCTGCATCAGAAATGAACTATAGCTCTGAAGTTCTTATGCACTCAAGTTCAGATAATGGTTTTGCATCTAATGCGACTCAGATTGAGGAACCCATCGAAGCTCTGATTCTTGAACCAATGCCCTTAGCTATGCTCCCTCCGGAACCTGAAATAATTGATGAAGAATTCGAAAAAGAGGTTGATCTCATGATGATGGAGTCCGACTCTATGGATGCGGAAACCTCCTATGCTCATGACCTAGTAAGTCTTTTAATCTCTTCCTTCTGCGGTTTTTTATTGCTTATCCTTTTGCGGTTCTTATTGATTTGTACTGCTAAACTTGCTTGTTGATATATTTGCTTAAACTTTGCTAGTTAAATTTTTTCTTTTTCATCATGAAGTTTATTTGTTGGAACATGAATGGCTGCTGCTCTGATAAAAAGTGGTTGCATCTCTTTAATTTGTTTAGAAAATTTAGGCCTACAACAATCTGTCTTATTGAAACCATGGTCGACATTGAAATGGTTAATAAGTATATTCACCATTTACCTTATGATTCATGGCACATTATACCTGTTGTTGGTAAATCGGGTGGTATGGCTTTAGGATATTTTAAGAACTCAAGTATTGAAGTTATAGGTAGTGCTTTTAATATGATCCATGTTGTTTGTGACGTCACGCCTACTATAAAACTGCATTGTCACCTTTATATATGGTTCTCTACATCCTTTAGGAATTAGGAATCAATGGAACTATTTACATCATATGAATGAAATAGAAAATAGACCGTGGTTAATACTAGGAGATTTTAATTTTATTTTGAATGCTTCGGAAAAACAAGGAGGAATTTCAGATAACTCTATGGCACCAGATTTTGTTAGAAACTCGCTAACTCAACTAAAAATGAATGAAGTCTACGCTTATGGCAACCCATTTACCTGGTGTAATAGAAGATTCAAGAATACTTCTGAATTTATTTTTGAAAAACTTGATAGGGGTTTCATGAATGATAAATGGGTTTCGGTTATTCCTCAGTCTAGGGTTACAAACTTGGGCGGAATTTTTTCAGATCATTGTCCTATTATTCTTCAATGCTTTCATCATGATCAAAGTCTCTCTATTCCTTTTAAATATTTTAAATGTTGGCAGTTGAGTCCTGATTTCAAAGATGTTCTTATAAAATCGTGGTAAAAAGGTAATAAAGGTTCCCCAAGTTTCATTGTTTCAGATAAGCTTAAAAATGTCAAGCATGATCTAAGTAAGTGGAATTTGAATACCTTTGGGCATATTAAAGCGACTATAAGTAGGTTGAATTTTTAAATTGACAATCTTCAGAGCATGAACTATACCCCTTCTTTAGGTGATTATATTCTAAACTACTCTAAACAGTTAGACTACTTGTATGAAATAGAAAACTCTTTCTATAAACAAAAGTCGAGGATAGATTATTACACTCAGTATGATAAAAATACAAATTTTTTCCATAACTCGGTCAAGCTAAGAAATATGTATAACACCATACATACTTTAAGGGATAGTCAGGGGAACTGGTTAGAGAGCAGGGAACAGGTTGTTTCCCTCCTGTCAAATCACTTTAAAGCTATCTGTTAGAGCATTGCTCGGTCGAACTCACATGCGTTGCTATCTCAAGCATGTTTGTCAATATTAGTGATCAAAACTATATGTCTTGATATCTAGTTTACTTATGACTAAGTCTCGGTCTAGGATAGTTAAGTATAATTGAGCTCGAGACTTCATGGCGATTATCTTACAATGACGAAGAACTACTCGAGGAACCAGTGGAACTTCATCCGACTAAAAGGTATGTGGAGACTTGAACTCATATGTTACTCAAAAGTCTATTATATCTCATACTCTTGAGACAATAGTCGTATAAGTATGATAGTTTTCATACATGCATATTTGCTATTTCGAGCCGAGTTTACTCGCCTATCTTTTTCTCGAAATATGTGTTGGTAAGCTTTCGCTTTAACCACATTTCATCTTTACCCGTGACGAAAGTCATGATGACGTTTCAATCTTGAAAATAGCTTTGATGATGATAGTCGTGAATAACGATTGTTATAACATTATAGAAGAATGTTTCAATGGTTGAAATGTAGAGTTGAGATTACCATCTATGGATATAAGCATATATAGTGTGTTCGCACATTAGTGTATAAATCCATGTACCGGAAACCAAGTGCGTGCATATGTGTGCATGCGGTATTGGTAAAGGAGACAGGTTGGGTACGCGTACTGGCGGAAGTTTTCAACCGAAAATTTCTGCTGAGTTTGTAGTTTGCAAACTAGTAAACCAGCCACCTTAGGTACGCGTACCCACGTAATTTTTAGAAACGAAAATTTCTGCTGAGTTTTTAAACTCAAATCCGATAGCTAAGGTACGCATACCCGTACGCGTACCCAAGCTGGTTATTTCTCAAATCGGTAGTTCATGAACTTAAAACAATAAATTATAAGGAATGCAATCTTTGTAAACCGTGGGTATATTGTTCATGAATTGATTCAAATGAATCAAACCGATTTTGTTTCAATTGTGTCTATGAATAAAGACCTAAGCAATTGAACAACTCTTCAACTAGTTCTTATGAGTCATTTGAACTAGTTATGAGAAAGATGAATTTGGTTAATATGAAAGTGCTTATATGGCTAACCATTGGTTAACTATTTGTGAACCAACTAAGTGTACACGTTTAGGTACGGTTACTCAAACCTAAATGAATACATTTCATTTGTGTGTGACAAGCTAAGTTTCGATCTAACGGTTGAAAGATATTAGCTTGTATCTAATCAGGTTTTTCATGTAACGGTCAATGCTTTGTTACCAAGGTAACTTAGATTGCAAACCCTGATTTGAAAACTATATAAGGGGAACTCTAGCAACTGGAAAAACTAATCCCCACACCTCCTGTGTGATACTAGTTGGTTTTGCTAGAGTCGATTCTCCTTTAACCTTAGGTTTCTTCTCGAGACCATATAGGTTAACGACTGAAAAACTTCATTGGGATTGTGAAGCCAGACGAAACTACTTCTCTTGTAGTTGAGCGATCTGATCTTGCCATTTTCTATCGTACGAGTTCAATTGAATAATTGACTTGAGATTATATCTCCGATAGGGCAAGATAAAAAGAAATCACAAACTTCTTAGTCTCATCATTTGTGATTCCGCAATATCTTGTTTTGCTACCATACGATTAAGATTATTGTGAGGTGATTGATAATACTAGGATGTTCTTCGGGAATATAAGTCCGGGTTATCAATTAGTTCTAATTCACCTTGATTTATCAAAAGACGGAACAAAACTCATAGGTTTATCTATGAGAGACAGATTTATCTATTATCATAGACTTTTCTGTGTGATACAGATTTGTTTATTAAAGTCTTCGACTTTGGGTCGTAGCAACTCTTAGTTGTGGGTGAGATCAACTAAGGGAATCAAGTGCGTAGTATCCTGTTGGGATCAGAGACGTAAGGAGCGCAACTGTACGTTGAATCAGTGCGAGATTGATTAGGGTTCAACTACAGTCCATACCGAAGTTAGTTTGTAGTAGGCTAGTGTCTGTAGCGGCTTAATACAGTGTGGTGTTCAATCCGGACTAGGTCCCGGGGTTTTTCTGCATTTGCGGTTTCCTCGTTAACAAAACATCTGGTATCTGTGTTATTTCTATTCCGCATTATATTTTGTTATATAATTGAAATATCACAGGTTGTGCGTTGTATCGATCAATTGTGAAATCCAACCTTTGGTTGTTGATTGGAAATTGATTGATCCTTGGATATTGGTCTTTGGTACCATCCAAGTTTATATCTCTTGTATTTGATAAAGACTCACAGATTTCTATTTGTTTGAGTATAAATCAAATTGAGAAAAAGAGATATTAACTCCTTGATATACTTTTTATTAAGATTGAGTCTGACTGTATAGTTGATTCTCTTAAAAGTATATTAGAGTTAGTCCATACAGACTGCTAATTGAAATATTGGGTGAGGTTGTTGTACCCCCGCATTTTCAATTGGTATCAGAGCAAGCCAACACGTTTAAAGACCTTATAAGTCTGTGTTTGTAGCGATCCGACTCTATGGACAAGAGTACTATCTCTGATAAACGCGTGACCAGAAATAAAGACTTTGTTTCTAATAGGTCTATCAAAGAGAAAGATCCCTCAATCTCTATTATAGACGATCCTAGTGTTCAAACGAAACATACTAACACTGACATGTTTTTTTCTAATGAATCTGACTCTTTTATTCAAGGGGAAACAACTAGAGAGAGTAAACTAATTCTAAACCTTGTTAGAATTCTAGCTGATAGATTCAAACGGTTTAAAAAACATGTGAATGTCCTTCTTGGTGTAGTAAAAGACTATGGCTCCAGTGAAAAGGCTTCATATAAAGAAAATCATGAAGTTCGATCAACTCGTATCTTACTTGAGGCAAAACTTAAAAAGGATGCCTTAGATGTTGAACATCTCTTGAGTAAACTCTCCATTCAAGGATGTTCAGAAAAGTCTACTATACCATCTACTTCTATTCAAACTGAAAAAAACTCCAGTTTCAGAAGTAATTTCAGATTCCCTTCCCACTCAAACTAATGTGCAGGGGATTCACACATCATTTGGAAGAAAGACATTTCCAAACGATAATGTTAGGTCTGAGATCTCTAATCACTCCCGTGATCAGAAAGTGTGCCTTTTTTGTGATTCAAAAGGGCATATAGTGCAAAAAAGGAAATCTAAGTTGAAAAACAAATCGTTGATTCAACTTCAACACACCTTAGATTTAATTCTTAAAGGTGTAACTGACATTCGTATGTCTAAACCAATTGGTTTTAGCACACATTCTGTGTTTCCTACAAGGAAGGTCAGTTCGATGAGTTCCTCAAATGCACAAAAGCATAATAGATCTTTTAACAAATATCGTCCAAGAAGAACTCATGTTCTCTCTCCTATCGGAAATGGAGATAATGCTAATCCTGATGTGAATCATTTATCTAGTGAAGAATGCAAATATGAGCAGATGGATGACAACCTAAAATTGATTATTGAGGGATATAAGGAAATCATCAACAAACTGTGTACTCCATCTAGACAACACTCTTCAGGTAAAAATCCTTACTATGTGTCGTATTATGATGATAGTAAATTTTATGATAATTTTTCACATCATAACAGTCTTCTTCCAAAGTACAAAAGAAAGGGGTTTAACCAAAAACAATATTCATTTGATGAGCTAAAGGCTCATACTTGTGCTATATAATCACAAGGTTGAAATCTCTCATACAAAAATCCTGGTTGAGAGATATGCTCAGGTATACTTGTTGACAATGGTGTTTTCGGATTCTCAATCTATTTTCTTAACGTCTTTAGCATGAGTATCGTTGAAGAAAATGCTTGCACAAGTATTTGTTTTTTTTATTTTTATTATTCTTTCTTTTTGGTTAAACAAGGTGCTGCTCATGTACTCTAAAAATTGCTTCTCTTATGAGACATAGATTTTTGGAGTCATTTTGATTTTCTCATAGTGTAAGAGTTTTTCAGCAAGGTCGTGCGTGTACGACTCGTGTTTTTTTTTTTTTTTTTTTTTTTTTTTGAGATTGAACTCGTACATGTTCCACGTGTAACTGTCGCGAATCAATTAAGGAAACCCTAAAAAACTTCTTCCCTAAGAAACCTTTAAGTACCCAACCTATTGATTTACGTAAGTCACGTACGCAAACTCTAGGTTATTTTTTGGGGGTTATCAAGAATGTCATCTTCTTCATCTCGCTATGGTGATTTGGCGAAAGGATTTCTTGAGAAAGGTCTTGGTTTTGAGTCAAAAGGGATGAAGAAAAGAACTCTTGTAGAAGATGGTGAACCTAATGCCTCATGCTATTATGCCTACTCACACCAAGATGTTGAGAATGAGGATATGGTGTGTGCTGAAGTGGTTCATGACTTTCTTAAATACTTTGAGGAAGCAAAACTGCAACTTGTTGATACAATGAAGGATCTTGATGTGGTTAGAATTGAGTTGAAAAAGGTTACTACTGACCTTGGTCTCATAAAGTCACATGCTAAAGAACTTCTCAATGAGGATATCTTCTCCGAAGACGCAGTTGATATTATGAATCACAAGCTCAAAGGCCTCGAAACCCATGAAGCTGGCGAACGTGAACTTTGATATTAGCTTGTGATCGGTTTCTAGTAGATGTTTTATTTGTTTTTATCTAGGAAACTTCTTAAAAGAAATTTTATTCTGGTTTTTGATTAAGAAGGATAACTAGGGTTTGGAATAGCCATTATTGTGAGTTCACATAGCTATGTCCAACGTTTTCATCTTCATGTTTTTAGGTTTATTTGTTTAAATTCTTAAAAATTGTTTGGAAGATGATTTTTGCGATATTAATCTTTATGGTTTTATATATTGCAATATGTTATGGGATATGTGTGTTTGCGTCCGTGAACTATTATTGTCCCATACGATGTCAAAAGTTATCTCTTTCATATGTCGATATGCATGTATTGATACAAGATCGATGAACTTTTGACAAACAAAAGTTAAGCCTATTATGTCATTTATTGATGGAAGATAGGTTCAAATCTTTTGTTTACGAGGATTATGTCTATTAAATGTCATTGTGCAAATAGTGATGGAAAATAGAATGAATCCTTGTATATTCCGCAGTATTGATCTTCCATGATCCATATTTTATGTATATACTGTGCGGCTCCGTAAGCCTTCTTATGTGAGCATTTCCAACTAGACTAATCATAGATTCGTTTGTGATTATTTTGGTTGTGTATTCCGATTAAATTAATCATGGGCTCTCTTGTGGTTCATTTAATTGAGAATTTTGGATACAAAATCATTTTGGGGGTTTTGGTGTCCAAAGAAATCCTTATTTTCTTGTAAAAGTAAGGTTGCTCTTGTTGTTCTTTCGGGAATGACATCAAATGGGGGAGAGTTCTTTTGAACTTGCGCTTAATTGCCAAATCTTTGTGGGGAGTGCGGCTGTGGAATATTTGAGGGGTTATCTTGTATCTTTATAAACTCCGTGATGAATGCATTTAGCTTCCGCTTTATGATTGCATCTAAACAAAGTTGATATGTACCTTTTGTTTTGTTTTGAAGTGTCTCCATGGAAATTTCATTAGGATCCTGTTTTCGTACCTTTGCCAATTTTATTGACAAAAAGGGGGAGAATTAATATGTAGTTAACACTACAAATACATATGGTTTTCGGATCATTATGTAAGGGGGAGTGGTTTTCGTGTTGAGACGAAGTATTGACTAAAGGGGAGTGATACATATCACCATAGTATTGTTGTCAAAGTTGTGATATGAGAACTTTGATGTTGTGTAATAATACTATGACACTGTATAACAATGTTCGAGAGCTTTTGTTTTCTCATTGTTATGGCTACGGAACTTCAACAACTATGATGCTGAACTGAACATCTATAAAATCATGGGAGTACTTGGAAAAGACAAAGTTTTCAAGTAATGTTGAAGCACCAAGGAGATCAAGCATGTGGACGAGAAGCTACAAAGTTTTATCTATTTTGTAATCCATATGTATTGATAGTTTTGTCACTAAAATTGACAAAGGGGGAGATTGTTAGAGCATTGCTCGGTCGAACTCGCATGCGTTGCTATCTCAAGCATGTTTGTCAATATTAGTGATCAAAACTATATGTCTTGATTTCTAGTTTACTTATGACTAAGTCTCGGTCTAGGATAGTTAAGTATAGTTGAGCTCCAGACTCCATGGAGATTATCTTACAAAGACGAAGAACTACTCGAGGAACCAGTGGAACTTAATCCGACTAAAAGGTATGTGGAGACTTGAACTCATCTGTCACTCAAAAGTGTATTCTATCTCCTACTCTTGAGACAATAGTCGTATAAGTATGATAGTTTTCATACATACACATTTGCTATTTCGAGCCGAGTTTATTCGCCTATCTTTTTCTCGAAATATGTGTTGGTAAGCTTTCGCTTTAACCACATTTCATCTTTAACCGTGACGAAAGTCATGATGACTTTTCAATCTTGAAAATAGCTTTGATGACGATAGTCATGAATAACGATTGTTATAACATTATAGAAGAATGTTTCAATGATTGAAATGTAGAGTTGAGATTACCATCTATGGATATAAGCATATATAGTGTGTTCGCACATTAGTGTATAAATCCATGTACCGGAAACCAAGTGCGTGCATATGTGTGCATGCGGTATTGGTAAAGGAGACAGGTTGGGTACGCGTACTGGTGGAAGTTTTTAACCGAAAATTTTTGTTGAGTTGTAGTTTGCAAACTATTAAACCGGTCACCTTAGGAACGCGTACCTGTATGGGTACCCACGGAAGTTTTCGAACCGAAAATTTCTGCTGAGTTTGTAAACTTAAATCCGGTAGCTAAGGTACGCGTACCCAAGCTGGTTATTTCTCAAATTGGTAGTTCATGAACTTAAAACAATAAATTATAAGGAATGCAATCTTTGCAAACCGTTGGTATATTGTTCATGAATTGATTCAAATGAATCAAACCGATTTTGGTTCAGTTTTGTTTATGAATAAAGACCTAAGCAATTGAACAACTCTTCAACTAGTCCTTATGAGTCATTTGAACTAGTTATGAGAAAGATGAATTTGGTTAATATGAAAGTGCTCATATGGCTAACCATTGGTTAACTATTTGTGAACCAACTAAGTGTACACGTTTAGGTACGGTTACTCAAACCTAAATGAATACATTTCATTTGTGTGTGACAAGCTAAGTTTCGATCTAACGGTTGAAAGATATTAGCTTGTATCTAATCAGGTTTTTTCATGTAACGGTGAATGCTTTGTTACCAAGGTAACTTAGATTGCAAGCCCTGATTTGAAAACTATATAAGGGGAACTCTAGCAACTGGAAAAACTAATCCCCACACCTCCTGTGTGATACTAGTTGGTTTTGCTAGAGTCGATTCTCCTTTAACCTTAGGTTTCTTCTTGAGACCCTGTAGGTTAACGACTGAAAGACTTCATTGGGATTGTGAAGCCAGGCGAAACTACTTCTCTTGTAGTTAAGCGATCTGATATTGCCATTTTCTATCGTACGAGTTCAATTGAATAATTGACTTGAGATTATATCTCCGATAGGGCAAGATAAAAATAAATCACAAACATCTTAGTCTCATCGTTTGTGATTCCGCAATATCTTGTTTCGCTACCATACGATTAAGATTATTGTGAGGTGATTGATAATACTAGGCTGTTCTTCGGGAATATAAGTCCGAGTTATCAATTAGTTCTTGTTCACCTTGATTTATCAAAAGACGGAACAAAACTCATAGGTTTATCTGTGGGAGATAGATTTATCTTTTATCATAGACTTTTCTGTGTGATACAGATTTGTTTATTAAAGTCTTCGACTTTGGGTCGTAGCAACTTTTAGTTGTGGGTGAGATCATCTAAGGGAATCAAGTGCGTAGTATCCGCTTGGATCGAGACGTAAGGAGCGCAACTGTACCTTGAATCGGTGTGAGATTGGTTAGGGTTCAACTACAGTCCATACCGAAGTTAGTTTGTAGTAGGCTAGTGTCTGTAGCGGTTTAATACAATGTGGTGTTCAATCTGGACTAGGTCCCGGGGTTTTTCTGCACTTGCGGTTTCCTCGTTAACAAAACCTATGGTGTCTGTGTTATTTCTATTCCGCATTATATTTTGTTATATAATTGAAATATCACAGGTTGTGCGTTGTATCGATCAATTGTGAAATCCAACCTTTGGTTGTTGATTGGAAATTGATTGATCCTCGGATATTGGTCTTTGGTACCATCCAAGTTTATATCTCTTATATTTGATAAAGACTCACAGATTTCTATTTGTTTGAGTATAGATCAAATCGAGAGAAAGAGATATTAACTCCTCGATATACTTTTTATTAAGATTGAGTCTGACTGTCTAGTTGATTCTCTTAAAAGTATATTAGAGTTAGTCCATACAGATTGCTAATCGAAATATTGGGTGAGGTTGTTGTACCCCCGCATTTTTCACTATCTATACTTCTTCTTCACCGAGTTCAGCAGACATTGATGATGTTCTCAAGGATATTAAGCCAGTTATTACAGATGATCTGAATGCTAGTCTTGTAGCGATTCCTACTACAAAAGAAATTCATACAATGATCAAATGTCTGCTTAAGTTATTAATCATGTTCAAGCTTTTTTTCAATATGGATCCTTGGAAATCCTAATGATTTTAGGCCGATTAGTTTATCTAAGTGGGAATGGACTATCCATGGGATGGCATAATTTCCGGGGTTCTTTTTTTCGTTTAAGGGATAATTGGGATCAAATATCAGATTATCCATGATTTGTGCGATTTAAGTTATTAATCATGTTCAAGCTTTTTTTCATAACAAGTTCCTTCTCAAGCAGTTAAACCACTCTTTTATAGCGCTTATTCCTAAGGTAAGTAACCCCTCTACTCCTAATGATTTTAGGCCGATTAGTTTATCTAATACTGTTTACAAAGTTATCTCAAAATTTTTAACAAACCGTTTAAAACCACTTCTGGATTCCATTATTTCGCCTTATCAATCTGCATTTATTGCAAAACGTCAAATTCAGGATAATATCATAATCAGTCATGAAATTTTGCATTCTTTTAAAACTAGAAAAAGGAAAAATAACAAAGATGGGTTTATGTCTATTAAGTTGGATCTCGAAAACAACTTGAGCTAGTTGTCTCATTTCAAAAGCCTTTGATGGTGGCGGTGGACGGTGGTGGAAAAGTGGTGGTGGTTGTTGGCGGTGGTGGTGGAAAGTGGTGGTGGTCAATGGTGGTGGTTGTTGGCAATGGTGGTGGTGGTTGGCGGTGGTGGACAGTGGTTGTGGTGGTCAGTGGTGGTGGTCAATGGTGGTGGTTGTTGGCGGTGGTCGACAGTGGTGGTAGTGGTTGGTGGTGGTCGGAATGGTCCTTCATAATATTTGTTAAAACTAAAAAAGGAAAAATAACAAAGATGGGTTTACGGCTATTAAGTTGGATCTGTCGAAAGCCTTTGATCGACTGGAATGGTCCTTCATAATATCTGTTTTTTAAAAAACTTGGCTTTTCGGAAGATTGGTGCCTGATAATTTTTCAATGTATAAGTACTGTTTCTTATTCTATATTAGTTAATGGCTCGCCAGGTGAAGTTTTTTATCCTACTAGGGGAATTAGACTATCTCCCTATATTTTTATCATCTGTATGGAAACTCTTTCGCAGCTTCTGCTAAGAGGAAAAAATGACAGAGTTATTCAAGGGTTCAAATTGAGAAAAGATAGTCCTTCTATTTCTCACTTATTTTTCGCAGATGACTGTATGCTTTTCTCCAAAGCTTCTCTTACTTATGCTAGGAACCTTATGAAAATTATTAACAGTTTTGCAAGGGCTTCGGGTCAAGCTGTAAATTTCGAAAAATCCGGTTTTTTCACTAGCAATAAGATGCATCATAAACATGTTAAGTTGATTTCAAAAACTTTAGGGATTAAATTTTTGAGCAGCTCTGAAAAGTATCTAGGTACTCCTCTATTTGTTAAAAGGGATAAAACTAAAACATTTCAATTCCTAATTGATAAGTTTTATGCTAGACTGAGTAATACTAAAAGATCAAATATAAATGGGGCAGGTAGAACAGTTATAACTAAGCATGTACTTTCTAGTTTATATGTTTACCATATGTCTTGTTTTCCTTTTCCCAAGAAAATTACGTCGAAAATTGACTCAATTCAAAGAACTTTCTGGTGGTCTAAGAAAAACTCAAGAAAAGGTGCCTATTTTCGCTCTTGGGGGGATATTGGTAAGTCTAAATTAAATGGTGGTCTAGGTATTAGGAACTCCTTTGCTACTAATAGGGTTCTTATTGCTAAATTGAGTTGGAGAATCTGTAAAAACCCTGATCAGTTGGTTGCAATTTTCCTTAAAGACAAGTATTTTCCTAAATATAACTTATTAGAAATTGATAAGGCTGCTGACAGTTCTTCATGGATATGGAAAGGTATTGTAAATAACTTGGTTTTCTTAAAAGCAAATATAGTGTATAAGATCAATGATGGTAATTCTACAAAGATTTGGCATTCTAATTGGTTGCTCGGTAGTTCTTCTCCTCCTAATTCGATTAATATAAATTTTGATAATTATACTTATGTTAGTGAACTTATAGATGCTCAAGATAACAGTTGGAACCTTGGTCTCCTTTACTCTTTGTTTTCGCCTGATGATGTTACTAGGATTAGGTCAATAAGAATTAATGTTACAAAAAAAGATGATATTATGTGGGCTCATACTTTGAATGGGAAGTACACAGTTAAGTCAGCTTATATGAATGAATCTTTCTTAGTTGATGAAGCTTCCTTTTGGAAAAAAGTTTGGACTTTAGATTGTTTACCAAAGATTAAATTTTTTATGTGGAAGATTTTTACTCAGATGTTGCCTGTAAATTTAGTTCTCAAATTCTATAATCCTGATATTGATGAATGTTGTCCATTGTGTAGAAATGAAGTTGAAACTGTGATGCACTTATTTTTCCTTTGTCTGATTGCATCTCATATATGGTTTGCCTTTTCTCTTCAACATTTAGTGGTTACAGATTTTTATTGGATTGAGGATATATTTATATCTTGGTTTGATAAACTGCTGGGCTTATCTCCTTATGTTGTGAAATGGCCAAGCATTGGAGCTATTGTTATGTGGTCTGTCTGGAAATTAAGATGTGAAGTTGTTTTCAGAAATGTGCAAATTAATCTTGATAAAACAATTATGGATGTTAGAAGATTTATCAACACCTATATTGTTCCCCCTCTGTCTAAACATGCTGTTAGGATGGAAGTTAAAGTTCTCATTCAAGATGTTGATCATATTATGTTATTGATGGTTCTTATAAAAACTTTAATATGGGTATTGGTATTATTTTGTGTGATAATGCAGGTAGAATAAGGAGATACATAACGGATTTTGGATTGATTCCAAGTGTTGTTGGTGCTGAGGCAACAACCCTAATTTTGGTTATCTCTTAGGCAGAGGAGATGAATCTTTCTAAGGTCCTTTTTGTAAGTGATTGCCTCCAGTTAGTGGATTCTGTGAATGAGGGCAAGGACGATATGGATTGGTGGTGCCTTGATCTCTTACAACATTGTCGGATTTCCCTTTCTAGTTGTTTGACTTACAAGGTTGTATATATTAAGCGTCTTAAGAATAAGATTGCCGACCGACTTGCACGTCGGGCTAGGAAATCTAGTTTGAAAAACATTGGGTACTCTTCTCCTCAATTCTTGGACAATATTCTTAGGGAAGAATCCTTACCTGTAATTTGTAATGGTTTATTTGGTTAATGCATTTGTGTGTTTCTCAGCAAAAAAATAAAATAATTTCCAACTACTAAACCGGGTCGTGGAGCCAACAAATAAACTCATGTCTTTTATTTTAAAATCCTAGTTATTCGTAGTTATAAAATCGATTATTTGTATGAGTTTTTGGGGGACCCTGTCAATATTAGGCAGTGAACCGATCCTTCGCATATCAAAAAATCACATAATTCCGACAAACAATCTAGGAGATGTGAACCAAACATCGGACATCATCACAGTTGCAGAATTCCTAAACTTCTCCTTAAATTTTTCCACTTTACTGATTTGAGGCCCTAAACGACCTAAATCTTGAATTTGATTTTATTAGCAGATAACTTATTTTCCGGGCATCAAAAAGTTTGGGTAGATCATCAAAAATGGATGTCGAGTGAAGATTTTACAACATTTTTACTAAAAGCCTAATTTTTGAATTTCTGACGACGAATTATGACGAAATTCCTCATTTATATGCATGGATTCTCATTCATCCAACCATCAATTGACTAGTTCATACTATTATGAAGGTGATACAAGATGAAGACTTGTTTGGGTGATCTCCAAATCATTTGGAGAATCGTAATTGCCGACATTTCCATTGGAATTGCCATTCTCTTCATTCGATTCGGAATCAAGTCGACTTCTCTCGCCGTTCTCCGAAGATAATTGAGCGCCATCATTACGTTGCTTCTCATATGAAATTTCTTCATAGAAGCATCAAAACCAATGAATATGGGTACTTCTTTCAAGAGCATCACAAGCAATCGTGTAAAGGTATTAGAGCATTGCTCGGTTGAACCCACAAGTTTTGCTATCTCAAGATTATTGTCAATATTAGATGATCAAAACTATATCTTGATTTCTAGTCTACTAAGTCAAGTCTCGGACTAGGTTAGAATTTGGTAGTTGAGTATCAGACATCACCCTTGAAGACTGAATCGACGAAGACCATGTCCCTCTTTTTTTTAGGGAAGACTGGATGGTTACACACCCACTACTCCTCTACTCTTTTCAACTATTCGCACATCCTGACACTTTGTCATAATGGGTGTATTGTTACACCGTAATCCATAGACCGCCAGACCAATACCTTAGTGAACATTCCCCCATTTATCAAAGGTGACTTGCATAGTCAGGCTGACTGGTGACTTATCATGTCAGTCTAGACGTAATTGACAAGTCTTTCATAAGTCTGACAAGACTAATGAGGCTCGTATGGAGTAGGCATACTAAATTAAATGTATATTTATTTAGATCTTATGTCATGGTTGAAGAGTCATGAATGAGTTGTGAAAGTTCACTTATGTCAATCAAAATTGAGATGCTTGGGTGAATAGGTGATATCGAACATGTATGTTTAGCAGGTCAAACACTGGTTTTCATGATACCAACGGGAGGTGATGAGTGGTCATGAAAGAGTGTGAAAAAAGATATATGAATATGTAAGCAGTCGAGCATATGTAGTAGGACATATGTGTATGAAAACTTAACATTTTTGACCAGTCACTATGTTACGTTGTCCATGTCAGTCATGTGTGATCTACATGCATGAGGATTCAAGAATGCCAATTCGAGTTTCATAGGAATGTGATAGAACGGCCCGTAGAAGCAATGCCACTCCTGGTGCAAATTATCTTTCTCCATAACTTACATTAGATCCCTTACTATGTAAATCTTATGTGATAATCGACTAAAACCAATGTGTATCACCCTTGGTGATTCGAATCCGGTAAGTCATATGAAATGAATTGCCGAAGTACGTCTCACTGCATCAATGAGACGTTTTCAATGCTTAAGGAGCGTCATGGATCCCTTTTATGATGATCGCGACGCTTAAAAAACTTTAAATTTAATAGTTGTAATGGTTTTTGGAACGTTTATATTTGTGGCAGTCGCTATAAGCGAATTGCAACACATATTACAACGCATATAGCGTTGTCTCGTTTATTCTCACGCGTTTATACTTGTGGCAGTCGCTATAAGAGGACTGAATGTTCCCCATACGAATTTCTTGGATAGTCGCATGTGTCTTTCGCATGCTTAAAGTAGTTTGTCTGGCTTTAATTAGCATGCCTGACCAAGTTTGAGAGCTGTGATTGGTCCGACGGAAAGGTGGATGGCCAAACTAGCTCGCTGGCCAGGTTATTCGGCCAGGATTCGAGTTTTGTCCGATTAACCTGTCCGGACAAGCTGAGCGATCGAGATCTCTTTAAGACTGTCCAGATTAGTAGCGTGGACATAATTTAGGACTTTTATCTTATTTCATTCATGATTGAGATTTTAATACGACTAATGGGAGGTATTTGCTCCAAGATCGGCTAAGCTAGTATATGGCCAATGATTTTGCATGCTCACATGAAATTGAATAAAATAATCAAATTTGTGTGTTGACAAAAAATTGAGTAAAATCACTACAAGAAAACCTGGAATAGACGGCTGGGCCAAAATTGTTGGTTATAGTCCATTTTGGCTACGTCTGGGCTTTGGCGAGTGAATTTGGTAGTCAGAGCTAGTGTCGAGCAAGCTAGTCATGCGACAGAGCTTGTCCAACTCTGCAATCGCCTAAACTTTGGCCCACTATAAGTTTGTAAGAAAAGTGGATGTGACATAAACTTAGTACTTCGAAAATAAGCAGTAGCCATGTCGTTGCTTAGGTTATGGCTGACTCCATTTGAGAGTTGGAAAACTATTTATGATTAATGACATAAACTTGTAATAAGCAGTGGGCGTGTCGTTGCTTAGACTATGACCGACTATATTGGAGAGTTGGAATGTTATTACCAGTCTATTGGATAAAAGGTCATCTACTTGATCTGGTAAAGGATAAACAGACGGCTACTTGGAAAGTAACTTGTAATGAGTTGGAAGATTGCTAAACAACTTATATTGGTAGTTACTAAGTAGTGGGGCCATTTTAGGCCAAGTGAATATGGCTGCTGGTAGAATATGTTTAACCAATCGGGACGTCTGATTTGTCATTGAAATCTGTAGTTACCAAGTAGTGGGATTACATTTGTCCCGACTCCATTTGGCTGCTGGTAGAGTTTGTTTAAGCAATCGGGATGTCTAATTGGATTCTCTTAGGCGTAGTTCCTACGAGACGGGCATTAATAAAACCAAAAATATGATGCGCTTTTTATGCTATCGCGTTACACTTAAGCCGACCACGTTTGAGAGTTGGTGTGCAACAACCTTATTCTAACTTAAATGAGCAATCACAATACCGTCGGCATATGCGTAGAACCACTGGATCGAAGATTTCACACAATCGGAAAATTTGATGACTAACCGATTTGGCACTTATTACTGTATCGGTTTATGCTTAAACCCACTACATTTGAGGATCGATAAGAGCATTTGAACAGACGGGAAATTGAACCAACCACCAGAACTGGTAATTGCTATGTTATTTCTCTATGCTTAGATCCACCAAATTGGACACTTGCTAATTGTTAATTATGGAGCACTAATTAAAAATATTGTAAATTTGAAATTTACGCTAGGTAATCCAAAATTAACACAAATAATCCACATATTATTAAAGCAGTTTGGAGTAGAGTTTCCTTATGTAGGTATAAATGTCTCAGTTGAAGGATATTTACAAAAGAGACAAGTTATGGCTTAGTTACTCAAAGGCGTACTGCTGGAAGAAGCTCAGCACAGAGTGAAGCAACAAGCTGCAGGAAACGATTTGAAGTGAGAGATTGGGTATGCTTACATTTACATCCATACCGACGATCATCTATTCAACTAAGGAGGAATTTAAAGTTGCCTGTGCAATTCTTCGGCCCATATCATTATCTCCAATGTGGGAAAGGTAGCCTACAAACTACAGTTACCACTAGGCTCCAAGGTACATCCCATTTTATATGTTTCACAACTTAAACCTAAACTTGGTACTGGTATGCTATTATAAACCACACTTCCAGCCTGGAATAAAGATAGAGAGATGAAAGTTACTCCACAAAAGATACTTGACAAAAGGGTGGTTATGAAGAATAATCAGAAGGCGACTCAAGCTTTGGTTGGTTGGGAGAACTTATCTGACAAGGATGCTACATGGGAAGACAAGCATTTCTTGGAAAATCAGTTTCCTAAGCTGATCCTTGAGGTCAAGGATCTTGAGAAGTAATAGGTAATGTAGTGAAAGTAGTATAGCTTTATCTTTTGGGCAGCCCGTAGGGTGCCTTTTATATATTAGTCGGGTGCTGTAATAATTGTTAGTCAGGGATGTGTGTAACTCATGTGAGAGTGTACATTAGGTCTCTTTTATATTGTCTCGTGTCATCTTATTTTAGCCAATTAATGAAGATAGAACTTATCTCATTCCTCAATTATTTTTTTCTCTTCTCACCTCATATTCTAGATCTGGGATTTCTGCATCTTAACGCCATCTTTATAGTGTATATCACTATTGTTTTTCCGCTGCACTATATTATTTTTAGAAATTTCCTACTGGGTATGTGGTTGTTCACCCTTTTTCCCTCTCTTCCCACAACTTATGCAAACACACTAGCTGAAGAAATGCTTTTTTGATTTATCATGGGGATTTGGGAGTCGCTATTTCAGTATCGTTGATGTGTTTCTTTTTTGAATTTGGTTGACTACTTTAAATCATGATAAATTATTTTGTAAATATTATTTATTTCATAATATTTGTTGTATTTTTTTCGTAGTTCTGGAATCATTCTTATTTTAAAAGTTAAACTCTGGACCTACGATAGTGGCATCGCGGGATTCTGGACTAGATAATAATCTCAAAATTGGAGGGTTGTCACATCTTGCTCCGTGGACCATGGTTTGCAAAGCAAGTGATCTTACAACCAGTATGACTTTCTACCATAAAAATATTAAAATGATTATTTTAATATTTACAAATATTGGTCTTTCAAGCAAAAATCTACTTCATCCTTCGAGCAAAATCAAGAGTTCCAGTCAAAATCAGACTCTTCTGAAAATACAAAATAATGCTCGATCGACCATCAAAAAATACCAAAATTCTGAAGAGTGGTCTGCGGATGACATAGTGGCACAAGCATCACCATGGCCGGCCATGGTCGGTCCCATAGCCATCAAAAGGTTGTTCACACCTCATTCATTAATTAATAACCTAATTAATCCTTTTTTTTTAAAAAAAAAAAAGAAGGTTATATTAAAGATGAAAAAACTTTACAAGGCTAGGAGACAAGACTACACACAACTAGATATGCAGAATAGTCTCCCAGTTAAAAAGAATCTGATTAACATCAAAATCTTTAAACACATCTTTATCAAAAAATCACAAAATAAGAGTTTGCTTTATGAGCAGAAAAAACTCTTCATCTGTCCTGCCTCTTCCACCAAAAGCTCTTGTATTTCTCTCCTTCCACAGGTGCCAAAGAATAGCATAATTCAGCTTTCTACTCACCTCTTTGCATCTCCCTTGAAGACCTAGATTACTCCAGACTCTAAAATGATACAAAACAGAACCAGGAGAGACCCATTCAAAATTCAGAGCTTTTATAAAATAAGACCAAACCTTGTGAGCCAACTCACAGTGAAGAAAAACATGATCAGCAGTTTCCTATTCCTTCTTACAAATGCTGCACATAAATACCTCTGTGATTTAACATGCTCATAGTAGGGAGAGAATCATGGAAGTTAGCCCAAAACATAAAGCTAACTTTCGGTGGGATGCCTTTCCTCCATAAATACTTTTCAAATTCACAAACTTCTCCATCCTGTAATTGAGTTTCATAACACTTCCTAACTGAAAATTCTCCTCCCAAAATATCCACAGATTCTTCCTCATCTAAGAAATCTGGGACTGCACCCAGATCATTGCATACGAGATCCCATTCAAATTGCTCTTGAACATTCTTCCACAAACATATCCACAATTGAAGCATTTTTATCCCTGCAAGCTCTGTAAATAGTTGGATATTTATCTTTTAAAGGCCCACCAGTTGACCACTTATCCATCCAAAATCTAATACTTTTCCCATTCTTCAGGTAGAACACCATCTGATCATTCAGAAAAGAAGAAGAGTTAATAACATGTTTCCACATACCTCTTCCATAAGGCTTTGCATCATCAGTTGGTAGAAACATATCTGGATTATTTTTGAGCTTTTGTTGTACTATCCTTCTCCAAAGACTATGTCTTTCCCTTGTGTATCTCCCCACCCATTTGGCCTTCAAAGCAGAACTTGTAAGTCTCAAGTTTTTTAACTCCTAAACCTCCCATCTTTCTTGGCTTGCAAATATTTGGCCTTGCTACCCAACACATCTTTCTTCTATCATCACTTGAATTCCATATAAAATCTCTCATAAGCTTAGTTAACTTGTTTTCCACTTCTACAGGCATCTTGATTAAAGAAAGAAAGTAAATAGGGAGGCTAGCTAAACAACTTCTGATCAACACTAATCTTCTTGCTTTAGATAAGATTTTTTTTCTTCTATTTTGCAAGTTTTACCTCCATTCTCTGAATTACTTCCTCCCAAACAGTTGTACTCCTAGGCACAACCCCAAAAGGCAATACCAAGTACCTAATTGGAAGCTGCTCAATCCTACATCCCAATTCCAAAGTCAACTCTTCAATGATAAAGTCAGCTCCCACACTGATCATACTACTCTTCTCCATATTCAGTTTCATTCCTGTAATCATCTCAAAGGCAGTCAATATAACTAGTAGTCTTCTCACTTCAGTCACATCAGCATTTATAAACATCAATGTATCATCTGCAATCTGGAGATGAGACACTTCTAGCCCATTTTCCACCACTTGAAAACCATGAATCTGTTTCCTCAAAACATCATCATTCATCAATTTTGATAATACCTCAACCACAAGCAGGAACAAGAAAGGAGAAAGAGAATCTCCTTGTCTCAAACCTTTTGAAGGTTTGAATTTATCTGTAGAACAACCATTGACAAGAACAAAAATATTGGTAGAAGAAATGCACCATCTCATCCAACCAATCCATTTGTCCCCAAAGCCATGCTTCTTCAAAATACACAACAAAGAACTCCATTTCACATTATCAAAAGCCTTCTCCATATCAATTTTGCACAAAATACCAGAAATTTTAGCCTTCAACCTACTATCGATACACTCACTGGCCACCAAAACACCATCAAGAATCTGCTTATCTTTGATAAATGCCCCCTAAAAATCAGAAACTAAATTAGGCATTACTGTTTTAAGCCTATTTGCAAGGACTTTAGACAAAATTTTATAACACTTCCCAAAAGTCTTAAAGGCCTAAAATCCTTTGCAGCACATGAATCTTCTTTCTTAGGCACTAAAGAAATAAAAGAGCAGTTAAGTCTCCAGTCCCAAGAGCCAAATTTAAAGATTTCCTCCATAAGGTTCATAAAATCCCCTTTGATTATATGCCAACAAGCTTAAAAAAATTCCATTGAGAATCCATCAGGACCAGGTGACTTGTTCAAACCACTATGTTTAATTACCCCATAAACTTCTTCTTCAGTAAAAGCTCTCTCTATCCATTTATGTTCTTCATCCTTAATTTTAGGAAAGTGCAGCTTATCAAGTGAAAATGAAACATCATTTACTTCAGTAAACAGATTCTCATAATATGATCTCAACTCCATCTTGATTTTATCTTGATCAAAACAATCATCCCCATTAATATCAAGCTTCACAATTGTATTCCTTTTCCTTCTACCACTTGCCATTCTATGAAAATAAGAAGTATTCTCATCTCCCCATTTAAAGTCTTGCTACTTGGCCCTTGTAAACCACTTCCTTGCTTCCATTACTTTGATATTCTTTAAACTAATAGCAGCAATAACCCTTTCTTCAAATTGAGCATCAAATAAAGGACTCATTTCCTCCAATAAATCCAACTGACCAATCTTTTCAGTGAGCTCACACTTTTTTCTTTTGATATCACCAAATTCTTCTCTGCTCCAATGTTTAAGAAAATGCTTTAAAGTTTGTAATTTCTTAAAGAAAACAAAACTTGCAAGTCCATGGAATTGTATCATTTCCCACCATTGCTTTATCTTCTTAATAAATTTACAATTTACAATTTAAGAAATTGTGGTAATTCTTATTATAGTTGTTGTTGTTGGTGTCAACAACAGTAGTTGATGACATATTATACCAGTAACATGGTTCAACAACAGGTGTAAATGCCATAAAACTGAAAACCAACTATAATTATACAAGTACAATGAGATCAACAACAGTAGTTGATCACATAAAATGGAATCAACAATGGGAGTTGATACCATTTGATGGTATCAACAACATGAGTTGATCCCATTAGATAGGATCAACAACAGATGTTGATCCCTTTTTACTAACTGTTTAATTGTTATTGTTGTGATTATAAGATGGCTGACTAGATTAATGTTGTTTGAAATATATGAAAGGAGCGAGAAGATCACCAAGGATAAATCCGAAGAGTGGAGAAGAAGACGATTAACAACCAATTCAAGAAAATTTAGTCCCCAAAAGGAATAGAGTGAACAAGAAATTATTGGTTGAACCGCAAGAAGATGAACCGCTACAAATTCAGGATGATGTGCCAAACAAAAAGAAGAGGATAAACAAAGCAAAGCAGAAAGATAATAAACCAGAAGAAGAAGATTCAGATGAAGAAGATGCACAACATATCCAGAAAGTTACAGTATCAAAGAGAAAGAGAAATGATGACAAGAAAGTGAAGGTGCAGAAGAAGAAGAAAAATGAAGAGGAACCATCACGTAAAAGAAAACAAATTGAAGAATCAGAAGAAGAGGAAGAGGATGAATCAAATGAAGAAGAATCTGGTGAAGAAGAATCATATGATGAGGAAGTACCCGAAGACGTGAAGCCGGAAAGGGAACTGAAAGGTAAGAATATTGAGTTCTGTTTTATGCTGCCATATCATTAAGTTGTTTAGCTATTTAAAAGAAATAAGTAAATGTTGAGTTGCATGTATGCAGGTAGGCCAATGGCAAATGAAGTTGCATTCAAATGAGGTCTAATTCCATTGGTTGAAATGGGGAGTTTTCTGTACAAGTTGTTTGAATTAGAAGAAGAAGGAAATAAGAAGAAACCAATGCTTGCAAACGCACTGAAGGCCATGCCTTTCTGGGACTTCTTCAACCCATTCTACACAGCAGACAACAACAACATAGTGACTCCTAAATGGTTAGAAAGAATCAATCTTTCAATACGCATGTTGCTTAGTGGATTTGATAAGGTAACAAAGAAGATCGCATTTGGAAAACCAAAAAAAGGGAAGAATTATACAGAGTGCTCTTTGGATGCAAGGGAATTTGCGTTGATCTTCAAAATTAGAAGAATTGCAGAGAATGAAGAATTCATAAGAGATTTCAATGCAAAGAACAGAAATGATTGCAGAGAATTCTTGAATAACAAGTTCAGACGAGAGAAAGTGCCAGATTGTAAGGATAAAATAACTAAGAATGAGGTTGAGAACAAACTAAGACTTGCAACTGAAAATGAGTCCGACCCGGAATATTTTGTCAGACTTTTTGCAATGTGGTTGTGTGCGGTGCTTTTCTTCCCAGATTCTGGAACTACAAGCTTTGCGAGGAAATGGTTACCTCATTTACTACAAATGGATAAAGTGTCATGGCCAGATCACATTGTAGATTTTCTGATTGCAAACATCTCAAAGCAGAAAGGAAAAAAAGGAATTGTTATCGGATGCACTTCAATGCTACCGGTAAGTAACAAACATTTATATAAAAGTAAAATATTTATATTTGTATATAATACAATGTTGCATGCAGTTTGTAAAAACTAAACTTCTTTCATTTCTCTGCATCCAGTATTGGTTCTGTGAACACACTAGGGACTACATCGAGAAGAGGCAGGGATTTGAAACTAGAACTCCAAGATTCCTAAGATGGAGCCAGCATACATTGTTCAAGAAACTTCGCGATGAATTTTCAGAAAAAGCTAAACATGATATAGAGATGACTTGGTTCGAGCATAAGGTAGTTTTTTCCTTACTCTTTTTAAATTTCTTAGTAAAGAATACTGTTTTTTTTTGTGTGTAAACAATGGAAGTTGATTCCAGCAAATGGATCAACTTCCATTGTTGACACAAAATAACTGAAAATGTACTAGAGAAAAGATTGATTATGCACATTATTTTGTATCAGTGTTTTTAAATTAAAGATAGATTTGTAGAAGATAGAGTTAAAGAAATGATACTGAGTTGCCATCTGATGAAATGTAATACAGATTTTGTGTATCAACAATGAAAGTTGATCCCCAAATGAATGGGATCAACAACCAAAGTTGGCACAATATCTGAAATGTTTTATAGATTTTGTGCATCAACAATAGAAGTTGATGCAATTGTATGGAGTCAACAACCAGGGTTTACACAGTAACTGAAATGTACCCCACTTTGTTTCTGTCAATAATGGAATTTGATCCCCAATGAATGGAATCAACTACCAAATTTGACATCATATCTGAAATGTACTCCACTTATATATTGCTCCAATTTCATATACGTCGCACTTGTATTGTCAAAAAAAATACGTGAGAAAAAAAAAAGATTATTGTCAAAAAAAATACGTTGCTCACTGTATTGCTCACTGATATTTGCAGGTTCATGAAGATTTTGTTGATCCGGTTACATATGAAGAGATGTATTTGATTGACCTGTCAGCACCAACACGACAGTTGGAAATAGAGAGGCAAAGGAATGAGGATCTGACAGAGCAAAACATTAATCTTGAACTTGACAAGCAGGAGATAACATATCAAAGGAGGGTCCAAGCAAAGACATCGATGAGCAACATAATATTCATGAAGAAACTTATTGACAACAACAAGGACAAGATGCAGTTGAAGCCTGAAGATGAAGCGATACTTAAAGATATTGCTGAAGAAGTGAAGGAATGGGAAGAAAAGGAGAAATATCTCCATAGAGCAAGATCAGAGAGTACTCAACATGAATTCGACAGAGCATCCAAGGATATGCTTGAGACTGAATTAACTCCAGTGGAGAATACAAGTGAAGAACCATCTGGAAAGGAGACTGAAGCTGAGTTGGAAGCTGTAACAAATGAAGAACCACTTGAAAAGGGGAAAGAAGCTGACTTGAATGTAGAAGAAGAACAAGAATCAAGTCAACTGGCATTGTCACTTTCAGATGCAGGTGAAAGTAATTTGGAAAAAAACTTTAAAAAGGGTTATAAAAGTGGATTGAAGGTCAAGGTAGATGTAGACCCAAATTTATTGGCAAGTTGGAGGATGAGATTCGATGTAGGAAAAGAAGAAAGAAAGAAGAAGACAAGAGGAAGCAAATATTCAGATTGCTAATGTGGTTGCAGATACTGGTAACTCAGTTGAGGAAGTGAATCTTCGGATTGCTAATGTGATTGCAGATATTGGTAAATCGGCTCAACAGTTAGAAGAGGAGAATGAAGTAAAGGAAGGAGAAAGGAGTACAAACATGCAGGAAGCAGAGATGGTGGGAGATGTACTTGTTTATTCAACTCCTCCACTTAAGGTTATACTTCCAGAGGGATCAGGTCATGTCCCTACAGGTACTATTCACTAACTCAGTTGGAGAAGTACTCAATTTATGTTCTGCACAATTAGAAAATGTATGCAAGTATGATTATGTTGTGCAAAAATGCAGTGAATGTTAGTATAATTAGTATTACTTTGGTTTGCTTATTTCTATACATAAAATGGAGTGAATTAAAATATAGCAGATATGTTCAGCAAACATGGAGTTAACTTGTACATACAGATAAAACCATGTTTTTTTCCATTTTTTTAATTTGTTACTAACTGTCAACAATGGAAGTTGATCCATGCAAGCAATGGATCAACAAACATAATGAATGATTGGTTTGTTATCAAGAAGAGAATGAAGTGTTAGCATTGCAGGGTATTTACAGATAATGGTATTAACTTTGTGCATACACATAAAACCATGCATACTTTTTTATTTTTGGAAGTGTCCACAGTAGAAGTTGATCCAATAATGTGGGGTAAACAATGGAAGTTGATCCCATAGAAGAACCAACAACAATTATTGATCCCCAAAAAGTATGAGTCAACAATGATATGTTAATACTGTTTACATAAGACTATTTCCTGTTAATCTAATCAGATTATTTCCCTGCAGGTACTACCCCAACCTTCCCAAGCTTCGCTGCGATCACTGCCGGAATATTTACTTCTACTCCTCCAGAACAGATGGAAGATGCTCCGTCACAACAAACAGAATATACTCCTACACAGAAAACAGAAGAGGGTGATTATGAAACTCCAGATGATGATAATGTGTTGGAAGGGCTTAAAGTGATATACAAATTAGATGAAATACCTGGGCCAACTGAAGAGGAAGACAACACCCAAGATGGTAATGATTAAGGCGACTCGAGCCAAAGGAATCGATCGACGCTCTTTGGAAGAGCACGTAGGTATAACACAAGGTCGTCAAGGAATCCGCCAGATAAATTCACACCTGATGATAAAGTGAAAAAGAGGACGAAAGGAGGAAAGGGAAAGAAGAAAGGGGGAGGTGTTGAAGAAGAACCAGTAATAATAAACCTTGATGATTACATTGATGTGACGCCACCTGAGCCAAAAAAAACTGAAGAAGCCAGAAAATCTCAAACTCTGGAAATCCTGTACTAAGGATGAAAAAAATGTCCTTCGTCCATTCTTTAAGAAAGCAACAGAAAGGTATGTAACTCTGTAACAAATTGCCTGTTTATTCATAGGTATAAATAATGAAAGTTGGTGCAATGCAACATCTGCGAAAAAAAGATTGTAAATCAAAGTTGCAGTTAGAATTTTCTAATATGTAATGTCAAGATAATAATGCTTCAACAATAATATGTTATGTTATGTCAGGGAGTTAACATAATCTTTGCAAATGCAGTACCAGAGCATGTAGCTTTTATTTCAACAATGCAATGGAAGAGATCGTCCATGGAAGGCATATCCAAGCTCTAATGGAGGACCGGAACATTAACAACGAGATTGTTGATTACCACATCAACATGCTGCAATCAAAGATGCAAGATCCATCTAAGCCGGCATACTATGGGAAGAAGCACTTAATTCTGTCTACAAATGCTTATGTAAGTAACGAAAACTCTTAATCTATCTTTTGAATAACTTGTTACATAAACTTATTTAGTTATACGTTATCGTAGTTGAAACCTTATTTAGGTGAGATGAAACAATTTAGTGTACTAGGGATGGTTCAAGTATACATGATGAATAAATGAATGAATTATTGTTGTTATCTGTCAAAAACAAACTAAATGCCAAGAAAATGATGCAACAAATAATGAGGGGTGCAGTAGCTAGCAAAGATGCAATGAAAGTGGAAAAATGTGGGATTCCAGATATGTTGAGGGAAAATTACCCAGTGGATGACGATGACGCAATACTGTTGATACCGATGTGTCTACAAGACAGGGATCAGAAACCCTTCCATTGGGTGCTTCTTACATTGATACGTGGAAGATGGTTGATTTTCAACACCATTTATCACTACAAAGGATACAACAACAAGTACACCATTGACTCCTCTCCTGAACCAAATGGGTATAAAAGATGTTGAGACAGGTGGACCAGTAACTACAATTTTAGACCATTACACGGTACCACCGCAACAGGGTTTGGACTGCGCATTGCACATCTGCATGTTCATGAAGTGCTTGGTGAAGCGTGGAGACTGCTGGGATCTATATGGTAAGAGGATCCAATACCATGAGAACATAAACAGGAAGAGAGCGAAGATGGCTGCCAGGATGTTAGCTGAATTCTATGCATATAAACCAACTTTGGAAGAAGGTAAGGAAGTACAAGAACTTATAGACTCAGTCGAAGAGGTACTCAACATACAAGATTCTGTTGAACCATTAGAAGGTAACCAAGTACAAGAACTTACAGACTCATTAAAAGAGGTACTCGGCATACAAGATTCTGCTGAACCATTAGATTAGTGCAAACACACTTAGGTGTAGTTTAACATATGCTGGTAAGTAATTTAGTTACTTTGTGTAGGTCTGCTAATTTATTTAAACTGTTAGTTTGAAAAGACATCTTTTAGTTACTGTAAATTTATGTCTGAAAGTCTGTTTATGTTGTGAAACAATTTGGAGGATATGTTTAGTACTAGTTCGTTATGAATTAATATTACTTCCTAGTTATCAAGTGATTATCAAGTGAATGAATGGTTTGGTTATGAAAGTGAATGAATGTTGGTAGTAAAGATTGCAGGTATGCTCAGTTAATGGAGTTAACTTGTACATACAGATAAAACCATGAATTTTTCTTCTTCTTTTTATTGAGCATCAACAATGGAAATAGATCCCAAAAATCAATGGGTCAAAAAATTAATTGATGAATAACTGATTGGTTTCACATAAAGTGAATGAATGTTGGTAGTAAAGATTGCAGGTATGCACAGCTGATGGAGTTAACTTGTATATATACAGATAAAGCCATGCAAATTTTTTCTTTTCAGTAAGCATCAACAATGGAAGTTGATGCAGTAATGGGGATCAACATTGGAAGTTGATGCCATGACTTGGATCAACATTAACATGTTGATACTGTTTACATAGTAAAGCTTGCAGGTATGCACAACTAATGTAGTTAACTTGTAACCATGCAAATTTTTTCTTTTCAGTAAGCATCAACAAAATGGAAGTTGATCCAGTAATAGGGGATCAAAAATGGAAGTTGATCCCCTGACTTGGATCAACATTGATATGTTGATACTGTTTACATAGTAATTTTTCCTGTAAAAAAACCAGTAAACCTGCAAACTGACATAAACTGACAAGAATAACATTCAGAAACAAATAAAACAGAATGTATATCATTAAAAAAATAACAAATCCAACAAGAAAATATAGGGAAAGCATAAAAATAACTAACATCCATGTTGATCATTCAAGAACTAGCATAAAAAGGTAAAAAAGAAGTTCAGAGAAATAGTAAATCATCCACTAAAACTTCAGAACAACATCCTCCTCAAAAAGTTGATCATCCTGGAATTTGACTCCCTGCAAAACACTGGTGCACGAGGAGCCAAAGGAGCTCTGTGACATCTACGACGGTTGTGGAAGGCAAGTCTCCCACACTGGCCACACTTAATTTTCTTGCGAACTTTCTCTCGAGAACCCCTGTACCTTGAAGTAGTTGGCCTTCCAGCTGACGATCGACCACCATTGGGAGGCAATACATAACCATCCTCAGAAACTTTAGGCGGCCTCTCACTGTCCGGAATAGGATAAATAGGACGAGTATACATACCTCTATAGTACTCAGTGGTATAATACAGAACAATGTACTTGTAAGGTTCATCTGGCCCAATCTGCAACATAGTTTTCATAGAATGGGTGCAAGGGAAACTATGCTTCTGCCACCAATTGCAAGTGCAAGTCCTAGCATCCAAGTCGACCGTGTGCTTTCCAGTAGGAGAAATTATTTCAAAGACTTTATCACTTGATCTTCTGAACTTGTAGAAACGGCAGTCGGTAACCCTCTTGTTGAGCCTAGCCTGCATCCGGGGAGTAAGTCTTGAAGTCCACTTACTAGACTCCACCAACCTCTTGTAGTTCTGCCCCATTACCTTAGCACGAATACAATCCACAAGCTCAAGTGATGGAAGCCGCTTATCATGCTTGATCACATTATTAAAACTCTCTGCAATGTTCGATGTGTTCTCACCAAACCTTTCTCCTTGAAAAGCATGAACTGCCCAGTTCTGGAATGGAATCTTCACCATCCAATCAATCACTGAATCAAGCTTGAGATTGCTCATACTCTTGGCAGCAACATAAAACTTCTCCTTTGTTAAGGCAGTGTAGCACTCTTCAAACAACTTTACAGCAGTTTGCCTGCTCTTGCCCTTTGGAACAGGAATATTCCCTTTCATGTGGTACAAACAGTAAGAATGGTAAGTGATAAGTGCATATTTCACATATATTTAATGTCAATTCCATGCTAGTATATGTTGGTTTTCTTGCAAATTATTGTATATTACGCTTGTTTTCTCTTATTTGTGTTTTGTTAGGTAAATCATCCAAAAGAAGTGAATATGTAAGGAAAGATGCTAGCTATAAGTGGAAAAGGGCCAAAGGCCAATTGGAACTCGTTCAAATATAAGATTTATACTTTTCATTGTGTAGAGGACGAGAAGATGAAGACGATGGCGAAAGAACGGAGTCATTCTGAGTTCGTATGAAGAAGTTATGAGCAAAACAAGGACTCATAAGCAAAGGGAAAAATGGTCATTTTCTAAGGGAAGCGCTATTGGTATCCCAACCGGATGATAAGGGACACCTTCCTATAAAGGGGTAGTCAAGTTCAAGGGAAATGCTAAAAGGAGTCTGGTCTTTTACAAAGGGGGAAGCCAGAATTCAAACATTACTAAAGGCACCTGCCTTATTACTAAGGGCACTTCGTCTTCACTATTCTTAAACAGAAAATAAGCAATGGCAGATAGAGTTTGACGATCATGATGATCACGATGATGATGGATCTTGATTAACAGTATATTCGAATTGAATGCATCACTGGGTTCAGGAGAATGATATGAATCTTGGGTATGATCCTGATTTCACATCAGGGGTGTGCAGCCATCATGATCAGAGAATGGTGATGATCATGATGAGATGATGGTTTAGAGAAAATCTCGAGTTCAACTGTGTCATTAGGTTTCTGAAGGTGAGACGAAGCTTGGGTAAATGACTGATTTCCATAAATCAGTGGTGTTCGAGTTCGGGGAGAAATCAGGCGAGACAATAACGATGAACTGCTGCCATTATCGGCCATTGATGGAGAGGGTCTGTTGGAAGAAACAGCAGAAGTTCGATGGCAGCGATGGGGTTATGGGACGATGATGGCATTTGCAGTTGCCATTGGTGATCGATTGTTGCTGACGGAAGAACAGAGTTGAAGAAATGGACAGAGAATGGGGATTTGTTGTGAAGCTCGACGAGGCAATGGAGGAAGCTCATGATCGATCGGTTATGGATGGAGGGTACTCGAGCTTGGCAGTAGACATCACAGGCTATTGAAGAATAGGGAAGGGTGAAGGAAGTTGAGATGCTGATGCTGGCAGTAAGGATGACGAGCTCGAGATGAAGATCAGTGAAGAAAGTTTGGCATCGATTGCTGTCATTGGTTGTGAACGAAGGGACGTCTTGGGCAGAGTTCTGAAGCTGATAGAACGATATGGAGAAGCAGAGTTGCAGTCGATGACAGCCGGAGATTAACCGGTGGTAGGGAAGTGACGGTATAGATGGAAGCTCAATAGTAGTACAAATTGAAAATTGAAAAAAATTGAGGCAAGCACGTGGGAGGGTTGGGTTTGCAGCACTTCTGCCCAGTCTCTGACGCGTAGAGAGTAAAGTGGTGATTCAGTGTGTTGCAGATCACCAAAGTGGGACAGTTCGACGGTGCAGATGAAGTACAAGGATTCATCGGAGGATTGAACGGAACAGAAACCATATACACGCTACTAGAGTGTACAGCGCTGCACCCAATTATCAGTGGGATAAACTCCACCGACTTTGCATCTTTATCTAGTATGATGTGGATCGACTAGGGTATTTGAAGCCTATAAATAGCTACCTAAACCAAAAGAGAGGAGAACTTGGGTAGAGAGAAAAATACACAAAAATAGGATATATCTTTTGGCCTCTACTTTTGGTTCTAGGGTTTAGAAACATGATAGGTTTCTCTTCCTTCTTGTTATGAACTCCATGAATATGAGCTAGAGTTTTCTTTTGGTTATGGATTAGTTGGATTTCCAAACATGAGTTTTTGTTCAATAAATTAGTTTTCTCTCATATTATCGTTTATGATTCACCATTAATATTGTCATATGAATGAATGTTTGTTTTGTCAAGTTGCAAATTGGTAGAACTCACATGCATGTCTTTTGCTAGATTAGGGTTATTATACGCAAAAGTGATAATTCCTGATTGCAAGTAGCATAAATAAGATTATAGTTTGTAGTGATATATTCTTATGATCTTATGTGAACCATAACCTTTGTTAAATCGGATTAGTGCTTTTACACGTTCGATTGCTTTGATTGGCATGATTTCATAGAACCTAATGCATCTAGGGAATTAAACTTGATTAGTGATTTTACACGTTAGGTTGTTCTTTTAGATAGAATTCATATTCGCATCTTTTAATGTGTTTATTGATGACAAGAGGAGATTAGCGGGATATTCTTGCGATCAAGGTATCCTAGGGCCTTTGATAAAAGTTGAGATTAAAATATCAATTCTAGTTATTGTGTTGAAAACATGTTTGTGATTGAAGATGAAATCCATGACCAATACTTTCTCATCCTTGATTTGATTTGTTTACCTTTATTGCTTTGCTTTTATTTTTGTTACATTAAAATCACAAAACCCCCGTGTTACTTATAAGATACTGAAACATATTGACAACCAAGACCTCTCTGTGGGAACGATCCTTTCTTGCCCTTGCTTCATTATATATTTTGAGTAGTAAGAAAGTGTAATTTATATTTGTGTCGGTTGACAACCGATCAGTAAGCCTTTAGGAAGATAATAGGGACATGCTTCAAAAGGCCAGCTCCACGGTCTGATATGATGGTCAGTGGACGGTCTTCCCTAATAATACCCTTCAAGTTGGTTAAGAACCATTCCCAACTCTCACAATTTTCGTAAGGTACAATACCAAAAGCAACAGGATATATCTCTAGAAAATACAAAAAAAAAAAAAAAGATTTAAAAAGTGACACACAAAAACTGAAATCCATGAACAAGTTATTGGGTGAACAAAAAGAATTATGGAATGAACAAAAGTTATGTGATCAACAACTGCAATTATGGGATCAACAACAAGAATTATGGGATTAAGAACATAATTTATGTGATGAACAACTGCAATTATGGAACAAACAACAAAAGTTGATACAAAAAAAGGGATCAACAACTGTAATTATGGGATCAACAACAACAGTTATGGGATCAACATTTGAAAATAATGGATCAACAACAAAAGTTATGGGATCAACAACAAGAATTATGGGATGAACAAAGTTATGTGATCCATAGAATTGAAATCCAGGGACATATAAGACTATATCGTGTGATTCAACAACTAAAGTTGAAACACTTAATAATTAAAAAAAGAGAAAAAAGATTATAAAACATACCTTGGTTACCAGTTTTCCCGCAAGCAACCATAAGACCTCCCTTAAACTTCCCAGTGAGAAAAGTGCAATCAATAAATAACATCGGACGACAGTAATTATTGAAACCAGTAATGGAAGCTTCGAAAGCAACAAAAAACCTCTGGAACTGCTTCGTTTCACCATCATACTCAAACTTCACGACGCTTCCAGGATTATAACGTTCAATTGATTCTTTATACCAAACAAAGTCTGAATAGGACTTGATGTCATCACCCCAAAGAGACTCTTTAGTGAACTGTAAACCATGGTATGCCTGACTATACGTGAGATCAATACCATACTCCAGATGGAGCAAATATTTAACATCAGCTGCAGTCTTCTTCTTCTTTGATGCTCGAAATTCATCTATTAAGATATCCTTCAGAAAAGACTTCGTCATCCTGACCTTTGCTGGATCAGAAGAAGCTAAATCACATGCATGGTCTCCGTGAAACGTCTTGCACTGAAACACACCTTTAGTATTGGCAACAAGAGATGCATGAAACCTCCAGCTATAATTTTGACTTACCTTGTTCATACACCGCACAGTGTAACGTTTCTTGTCACTCTTATGTACGTGAAGTTTGTAACCACTATGATATTCATACTTCTTAACAGTATCACGATAATCAATTTTACTTTCAAAAACCTGCCCTACTCCGGTTAATATGTTGGCCCAAGCATCTGACTTCTTGGGGACCCTTTTGACCAAAGATGAATCATCCGTCAAATCTTCTACAATAGCCATATCGTTGTTTAAAACACAACTTGATGATGGCGAAGAAGGAGTAACAGAAGAAGAAGATGGAACATAATCAACAACAATCTTAAACTGGATGTTAAACTTCACCACATCGATCCCTTTGGAGATGCAGTAGTGAATGAAAAACCTCAACTCCAAATCGTGATTGATCACATGTGATTTTCCATCTACAGTGTAACCAAAAAGTACGAGGTCTTCAGGGACATAAGGCCAGTATTGTTTCACCACACTAATCATCTCGCTGACAGTAGTTGACTCCGAAACAACATGCGATATAGTCAAATTGGATAAAGTGAACTCTGCAACAGCCATCTTTGGCCTGCAACAATAAAACAGTCAAATTGGATCAACAAATCTAATAAAACATAAAAATAATGTTGACACCATAATCTGTCAACAACCAATGTTGATCCAATAAAACAACAACTATCAACAACAAAAATCAGCAAATTGTCCAGGTTATTGCATCAACAATGAAAGTTGATCCAACAAACCTGCATCAACAAACCAATGTTGATCCAATAAAACAGATATCAACAACCATAATAAGAAATTTATCCAGGTTATTTGCATCAACAATGAACGTTGATTCAACAAACCTGAATCAACAACCAATGTTGATACAAATAATCTGAATATTGTACAAATTTTATCCAAAATTCTATGTAAAAAACAAGACTTTAAAACAAAAAAATAGCATAAACAGCATCATATATGTTACTACGCATTGAATTAGTATGCAATCGGTGCAAATGTGAACCTGCAACATGAAATACTACATGAACATACATGCTCCATGTTAAAAAATTCACTGCAAACCATAAGAAAATGCCTAAACCTAACCTAAGATACAAATTCAGATTACGTCGCACATCACTCGGGGGCTGCGCCCCCTCGTGAAAGATATATTCAATGTCGAACGTTAGATATGTAAACTGAGTATATAAACACTAACTTCTAACTTCTAATTATACCAAAAATGATCAACATTCGGTATACTCAAAATAATTCTTCAACAATCAGTATTAATCCAAAATAATTCTCCTACTAACTCATCAACACTATGAAATTATGCAGAATAATTCAAAACGAGAATTGGTTCATGCAAAGTACATTGAAGCTAAAACTCAAACCTAACATTGAATTATGAACCGATCTAAATAAAACAACAAAAATTCAAAATTCAAAAATCGGAGATTGGAGATTGAAGAATTGAAGAATACCTGTTTAAGATATGAATAACGATCTCGAATTCAAATAATATGTAAATGAACCAATCAATCCAAAAGAATCAAACACAAAAAATCAAGCTTCCAAATTCCCGATCTCTGCAACAGAAAATACAAAATAAAACTGAAATCAGAAGATTTAGATATTACAAATCGAACATGCAAATATAAAATAAATCTCTACTCATCTTCAATCACGAATCACCATTACCAATTTGTTTCAGATCGAGAAAATTTTGTTGATTCTGTTGTTGATGAAGAAACGCTTTCAGATCTGAGATTGATTCTATTGTTGATTACGATGTTAATAAAAAGAGATTCAATAGTAGAAGAAGAAGATGATTTTCTGGTGATTGAATCTCTGGATTTCACATAATTTTTTTCGAATTTTCCTTCTCATGATTTCAGCTACAGAAGAATAGCTCTCTATCTATCTCTCGCGTTTTTCTTTCCGTTGTTGATCAACTGTTTTTTGGTTTTAGAACATTTATTATATACAAAGGGTAATTATGTAATCTCGCAGAATTCTAAATGGGCCCCTGACGGGCTTTGAATGGAAATGGGTATTTTTATTGCTTCATATGGGTAAATTTGAAGCCCGGCAAAAAGAGGGTCATTTATATAATTCCACTAGAAGCCCCACCCGAGCGATTAATATGGCAGCAGATATATCCACTTCCTTCATTTCATGAGTATCATCATCATCATGATGAAATGAAACGCATGTCCCATGGGTTTGGTAGCACCCTGGTTGGAAGCATGACACATGTCAGTTGTCTCCTTATTCCCAAGCTGTTAGAATAAGGGTGATATAGTCTTTATCCATCAAAAAATCAAGTGAGTCCCATCCAAAACGACACACCTCATCGAGAAAACCCCACTCACAAGGAGGCAAAACCCCCCATCTCAGGTTTTCAAGTCATCACTCGATATTCGGACTAAGTCAACCGTGACCATCGATATTTAATCTTACGGCTAATAATCCTTGATACCGACGGTTCGTTTCATTTCTTCCATAAAACCCTAGATAGATAAAGTTTCCTCTAGACGCCTCCCTCACTCCTCTCTTCTGCAACAAGAAATACATGAAAAAAAACAAACTCTCATCTACTGTGAGACTCAAAAGCTGATCATCTTTTTTTTATCACACAGTCAACAAAATTGAAAACCCCAAATTTCTCTAGGGTTTTCCCTTTTCTCGATGAGAGGCGGCAGCGAAATACAAGGATCTGTATGTTTCCGGTTAGATCTTTCTTAATTTCCTTGTTCCTGTACTAGATTTAGTTTAACATGTAATCTAGGATTCTTCAAAAATTTCTAATGATTGAAGTCTAAATTACATGGGATTTTACTGAAGGGGAAGATCTAGTGTTTTTTGTTTTTTTGTTTCCCTTTTCCCATGCCGTCAGTAGGTATGAGAAGGTCTACTAGGATTTTTGTACCAAAATCTGTGAAAGATTTTGAAGGAGCAACAGTGTTAAGATCAGGTAAGCGATTATCATCGCCGTTGTTTGTTGATTCTAAGGCGGCCAGGGGAAATGAAAATGAATGGTTTCCTCCGTCTATGGTTGAGAAATCATGTGGTGTGGTTGTTCCTTCTTTTCGTCTTATCAAAAGAAATGAATTTGTGGCTAAGCAAATAAAAAAGGAAAGTTCCTCTCTATCCAAGGAATTGAATGCAACTGTAACCGTAATTGATGAGCCGAAGAAGAATAAAATGTATGGGAATGGGTATGGTAGGAAAAGGCTGAGGTCAGTGGCAGAAAATGTGGTGGGTACCCTAACAGAAAGCAACAAAAAATTGGATTTTGATTATGAAAAGAGGGGTTTGGATGAGGAACGTAAGTATGGGATTCATTTTGTTCGAAAACATCGAAGAAAGGCGATATCTTCAGAGTCATCTGCATATTTAGCAATTGAACATTCTGATGGAAATAATGAATTTTCAAAAATTAATAGTAAATCTGAAGAATTGGCGGGAAATTCTGGTTCACTTAGTTCTGAATCAAGAGAGAGTCTTGATGTGATTGTTGAACCTTCTTCTTGTTGTTCTAGTCAGTTCAGTATTTTCTTAGTTTCACTTTTGAACTTCATGACAAGGGCAAGGGTTAGTATGTCGAAGCTTGTTGCATTTATGTGTTCTGGTCCCATTGGCAAAACTTTTTCTCGGCACGGAATTCATTTCTTCCCTGTAAGTTAGTATTTTCTACTGTTTTTATTCTAGTTCTTGCGCTTTCTTTCTCGCTCACTGACTCACTCCTCCATTTGGTTCTGTTTTACAGGATCTATCATGCAGGAGAAGCGGTACTACTTTCGTGTCTAGAATCTGCAGAATCTGGGGTGCACAAGATTTTGTACCTATGTTTTCCTTGAACTTCAATTCAGCTCCATTTACATTTATAAGTCTGCATTTTAGAATGTTGCTTCGATCTCGAAGTTCGATGGATGTACTTGCGAGGTATCTTGTGGATGTGGTTATGAAACCTCATGGAGCTAATGGCAGCAGAAAACGCCTTTCATCTGAGATGGTGGGGGTCTCTTTAAGCAAAATAGTGGCTTCTGTGAGTTCTTCTGCGAAGAGAAGAAAGAAAGTCAATTCTGTTGCTCAAAGAAGAATTTCAAGTCGTAGGACCAATTCTAGGGGTGTTAAGACTTTTAGGTCCCTGAGATTTAAAAGACCTCCTACCCTGGTTTCACAAAAGTGTGTTGATGAAGTTTCTGATGTGTTTGGTACCGGAGTTGATGGTACTGATACCAGTTCTATAAACAAGGTGAAGAAGCCATTATCTAGTGGCCCTTGCAGTGCTGATATTATCGAGGAGACAAATCAAAAGGGGGATACGATCTGCTGCAGCGCAAATGTCTTGGTTACAGAATCTGATAAGTGTTATAGAGCAGAGGGGGCGAAGATAGTGTTGGAGTATTCGGAATCAGACGACTGGTTACTTGTAGTGAAAGTGCAGGGCATGACCAGGTTTATTCATAAAGCAGTAGATTTGATGAGGCCTCTTTGCACAACGAATCGTTTTACTCATGACCTGATATGGATAGGAAGAACTGATTGGAGGCTAGAGTTTTCTGATAGACAAGATTGGTCCATCTTCAAAGAACTGCACAGCGAATGTGCAGATAGAAATATGAAGGCAATGGCTGCTAGGGAAGTAGTCCCTGTTCCTGGGGTATATGAAGTGGAAAGCCATGGGGACTATAAAACTGTTTCTTTCGTACGACCCAATGCTTACATTAAGATGCATGGCAACGAGGTGGAAAGGCTTTTCGCAAGGAGGATTGCAAATTATGATATGGATTCAGATGATGAAGAGTGGCTTGGAAAACTAAATAATGACCTCTGTGGCGATGGTGGTCCTCTTAGGCTTGTGTCAGCTGAGAATTTTGAGAAGATGGTAGATATATTTGAGAAGGCTGCTTATTGTAAACCAGATGATGTCTCTGATGAGAGTAAAGCCGTTAAGCTTTGTCCTGATATGACGATGAATATATTTACAGCTGTCTATCATTACTGGGTGGAGAAACGTAAGAAGAAAAATTGTGCTTTACTGCGTGTGTTGCAGGTAATCAGATGCTGCTTTTGAACCCCTGCTTTAAGTCTCTAACCTTTTATTTATGCGTCGACTGTTTATTTTCTGTGTTACATTATATATTGTCTCTCAGCATATCCACCTTTTGGAGTTTGCATCCTTCCTTGGTTATAGAAATGATTCTGTATCCTGCTATTAGCCTATTAATGTAGTTCTTCTTCTTTTGGGTTCCTAATTCTTTGTGTGTTCCATACTATTAGAATTTCTGAAATTATGTGTACCATGAAGTACTTAAAGAAGGAAAACCATGATATGTTGGCTCGATGTGTTTCTATGTTCAGCAATTAAAAAATACAATATTTTGGATGTATCTGGATATCCTGTTTAGTGGTAGTTTTTCTACTTGTTTAGAAAGATTCTTTATGATTACATCTGAGCTTGTGCAATTCTTGCTTATCAGTGTGCTCCACCAAGGAAGCATGAGATGCTGCAAAAGCCCTTTCTTCGTAAGAAAAGATCATTTAAGAGACAAGCTAGCAAATGTGGAAATGGCAAACCAAGAACTTTCTTTCAAGGTGTGAATCCTTACTTTCCTTTTCTTTTCATATTGTCCATAGATTCTGATTAGTGACGTTCATTTTATCTTTTTGACTTGGGATTGCAAACTACATATTGTTTGTTGACTGTTGACATAAATGCGATGACTTTGTGGACTGGATAAACCTGGGGGTTTCATATCTCTGTGATATACATATAAAATTACTTAAAACGCTGGATACAACCCTTTCTTTCTCTCCATTGACATTCATTGTAATGGATAAATTAAATTTATTGATGGGAGCATAGGGGTTGAGTGTTGACCACCAAAAGATAAATTTAATAACCATAAATATTTTATGTTACCTCTGCAGATTACTTGGGAACATGGAAGCTTTGAAGATGTTTCACAATAGGTGTTTGAATAATTGAATATTATTGTTAAAAGTATATATATTTCTCATCATCCTAGAAAGGACGCGCACACAATTTTAGTGAAACCGTTAAGGATTGTGTGAAAGTAATGCTCTACTGTGTTGTCCACATTGTGATTTATGACTAAAATTCTTTGTGATCCGAAGATGCTTTTTCAAAAAGAAACTCTTTGTAGCCATATCAATTTTGCCCTATCGTTGCGAAAAGGGTATACCCCCTGTTTGTTCATATGTTGAATTTGGGATTTTTGGACAATGTTATGTTCATGCATGTTGTTTTTATTGACCTTTTGAGAGACTGTGTTTTGGAGTTGTAATCAGGGTTACTGTAACTGTCACTTTTTTTTTATCAAGTATCTGGACTGTTGAGATCTGCAATAAAATGTTTATTACTTCAGGTTTCTATCTATAGATCAGCCTTAGTTATAGTGGGTAGAATACCGGGCTCCTTAAAAGGCCAATCAGTGTCAACATTGAAATCAAGTACAGTTTGAATTTAACACATATAGTGCTAGAGGAAGTATTGATAATCTTACATCTAATCTTTTGTTTGATTATGCAGTTTTTGCGGAGGAACAAGAGCAGGATGCAAATCGCAGAGTTGAAGTTGCCAAGCACTCTGCAAAAATATCTGTAGAGTTAGCAGTTGTCAAGCGCAGAAGAGCCCAGGAACTCATGGAAATTGCTGACCTTGCAACGTATAAGGCTACCTTAGCTTTGAAAATTGCTGAAGCAGTTCAACACGAAATTCCTTCAGACGATTTTGTTACTTTTATCCTTAGTTAGATATCACTAAAGAGATGGGGTTGGTTTTTTGTTATGCCAAATAAATCTCTTTTTTTCTTTTTGTCTCCAAAGCAGGAGGCGGTTCTTCTCTTCCTATCTCATGCCTCTTGTGGAGCTTTTGCGGGTCAAAATTAGTAAGGACCTAAAGCCCTGTAATTTTTTGAGAGTGATGCTTCTGTACATATGATACCATCATTACGCTACATATTTGTAAAAACAACTTTAGTACCAAGTATACAGGAAATTAGAATGCACATACAGGGTTTTTGTTGATTGTATCTGTGTTCGGCTTCAATTAGAGCATTTGCTGCTTCATTTTTGTTAATTGTATCTGTGTTAGGCTTCGGTTAGAGCATTTGCTTCTTCTTTGTCATTATGCGTATAAAATAGTAATAAAACAGTAGTCTTCCTAGGAGATTGGGATTTTTTTAATTGACCGATTCGGCGATAGTAGTCTTGGAAGATAACTAAACACGAGTTCCATGCGTATTGAGTAATTATGTTCATGATTCCTGCACATGTATCATAGGAACATAAATATGATAAAAAAGACTCGCCCAGAAACGAAAAATATTACTGAAACAAATTATAGGTAGAGCCTCATTCCCTCAGAAAATATACCTCAAAAAGCCGTTGTAGTATGTATGGTCTAACGCAATACGGCTAGTAATTTAATCAACAAGAACCTGATAGTTTAAACGGACAATCTCCTCTGATGGACAACCTTAAAAAGCCGGAAGACAGATGTACTAGTGTACTTTCTTGCTTCAAAAAAAAAAAAAAAAAGAAAAAAAGAAAAGAGAAGTACTTTCTGAGTCGAAAGTAAAACTGCTTCAATGATGGACAAAACGAAATCCTAAAAAGTTTGTGTGCTTGTAACACTAATGGAGAAAATAATCTAGTCTCTCCATAGAGGAACATCCATGTCAGAATCCATGTCATTGCCATCATCCAACCATCTAAACCCTTTTTTCATGGCCAGTGGTGTAAGTAACATCCCCTCCGCCATGCTGTCAAGTAAACCTGGCATGTTAAACAACGCCTCCTCATCTAAGAATGTTGTTCCAGTTGACGAACTAGGCAATAAGTACTCATCATATGGAATATCCAGGTTACCGATACTTGGCAAAAGAGCTACAGATGATGCATCATGGATAGGATGAGGTCGAAATGCTTCAGCAGCTTCCATTGCAGCCAATCGAATGTCTTCAGAATTAGTGGAAGTAGGTCTAGGTAGTATCATCGACGAGTCGTTGAAATTAAGAGGTGTAGATTTTCCTCTTAAAGCCAAAGCTGCAACATCATAAGCTCTTGCGGCCATTTCAGGTGTAGGAAATGTACCCAACCAAATTTTCGATTTTGTATATAGTTGTCTTATTTCACATACCCATCTTCCTCCGTTCCTTTCTCTTACTCCTCTATAAATTGGGTGTCGCGTTTCTTTAAATTTCTTTCTTCCTGCCTTCCTCTTATGCGCGTTTGCCGTTGCTGTTGACGAGGATTGTTGTTCATTCGATGAGGAAAAAGCAGCAGAACAGTTTCGCTCTTCATCTAAGTCGCCCATTGAAAAAAAGAGATGTACTGGTCGGGAGATTTTAGAGTGGGGAAGAATGTGAAAAAGCAGCAGAACAGTTTCGCTCTTCATCTAAGTCGCCCATTGAAAAAAAGAGAGATGTACTGGTCGGGAGATTTTAGAGTGGGGAAGAATGTTAGTTGGAGAGGAAGCATATAAAAAGAGAGGGAAAAAAAGAGGAATAGAGTAGTACACGCGGAAATCACGTGTTGTAAAATTTGAGAGAATTTCAACATGTGTTTGAATAAATTAAAACAACGTGCGGAATAAGAGTGGTTATTGTGTTGGGAAAGAAGGGCCATACGCAGGGATGGAACTACTGTAGGTCCTACTGCTCATAAATTTCAGTCCCACCCAGGTCATCCGATGAACTTGGAACAATAATAATACTTGAATGGTCTTATGATTATCTTCTAAGATTATAAACCGCAGGATCTTAGATAATCCATACAATGTGGGAGTGGAATAATAAATCGGGTGACGCAGAGTAAAGGCGCGGTCAAAGGATCTTAGTTAATTCATACAATGTGGGAATGGAATAATAAATCGGGTGACGCTGCTTAACGTATAGTAAAGGCGAACGTATAATCCACGCTCCACCAAATGATTTGTCGCAAATAAAATTTGGTCTGGTTCTGATACCATGTTAGAAGAATACAATGTGGGGAAATAATAAATCCAACTCAAAACCAATTAGGAATGGAATAATGGAGAGGCCCATAGGATTATAAACCGAAGGATCTTAGATAATCCACACAATGTGGGACTAATAATCTCAACACATGGCCCCTAACAGGGTTATCGTGGCTACCTGTTTGTTTACAAATGTACTATTTCAAGGATATATTGGCGTTTTGTCTTATATGAAATTTGGTACGCCAAAACAAATCAGTATCTCTAGTAACAATCATGGTCAAGCTAGGTGATCCCTAGTTCGTCGGGATACACTGCTTGTTTACAAATGTACTATTACGTCGTGCATATTTGTTTTATAAATGATATTCGTCTTATATGATAAGTTGATAAGTATTATGACCTTATTTATTTTATTTGTATATGATTTATAAGATAGAAAAAACATTTTACGCCATGAAAACAAATCATAAATGTATTATCGAGTTTATAGACTTTTAGTAACAATCATGGTAGAAAATTTTAGCCTGAATAATTGTATTTAAATATAAAGTTAGGTGATCTACTGGGTACCAGGAAGTGTACTTTTGTTTGGTTCTAAAGTTCATGGTATACCGATTTAAGCTTGTGGATACCATTGTTTTACTATTAATTGATCAAATAGCGAATTTATAGAGTTCATAAAATTTGCCTGTTCCCTCCCCAGTTTTATCTAAAGACCCATGTCCATATGAGAGTGTAGACGCCCGTGATGATGGTGGTCGGTTTCAACTTGTGTATGCAGACTACGGAGAGAAATGTGAATGAGAGACAAAATTTCAAACTATTGAAAATTTTCAAAGTCCGAATCAGTGGCCGATCTAGATGCTTTGATTGGGTGGGGACTACTGTTGAAATATTGAAGTTAGTTATCGACTCACGAACTGAACTTGACATTTTGCAAACTAGTGAAAAAAGAAAGGTTTCCTGGACAATTTGGTTTTTAGAGCTTCTCCAATGGTGAATGTGGATGTTTCCCACATGACATCACTTTTAAGACATCCTATGGGGTATAAAATCCTAAATATTAGGAGATTTTTTTTTTATCTCCAACCCATAAAGTGTTGTTTTCTTCTTTTACTTATTTGTAGGTATATAATTGGTTAAAATTATTTCCATTTTTGTTTTTAATGATTTTTATTAATAAAAGTGTGATTAGGATGGGAAGACATCCTCTAAGTGAATGTCTAAAACTAGAGGTTCACCTAGAGGATGTCTAACATTTTTTTTGCCACATCATCCTCACATCAATGGGTTGGAGATGATTTTTTATAAAAATGGTTGTATATCCTATGTGGATGAAGACTTTTTTCTTCACACACATTCCATTGGAGAAGCTCTTAATATGTTTCTGAACTAGTTCCGAAACTGGATGGGTTTTTGTTGTTGGGTGCAGTAATAAAATATGCGAGAAACAATCGAATAAATAAAAGTAGTTGATATTTAGGTCCTTTGTAACGGAAGCCATCTCAACTGATGATCTCCCACAATTCCCAGTAATAGCGACATGGTAGATAGTAAAACTTTGAGAAATAAAGTGAGTCATATGCTCAATACGCCGTCTTTAAAACATCGGTACTCAAGAACGGATATCTTTAGGATAAGACACCCTATTACATCTACTACATATGTAATAGATGTTCAACTTGAACTTCGGAACTCGGAATTTCTTTTAGAACAATCAGAAAGTTTAAGAATAACAATTGTTTTTTTGGTTTCTCCAAAAATATGAAGAAACCCTTTTCATAGGATGTCTCACTAGATTAAAAAAACTTGTTTATGTAATCTCTTAAAGTAGGTTATGAAGTGGGAACTAGCCGATGTGGAACTAAAGTTTTTCATTCTAAAAGAAAACAAAAGAAAAGACAAAACGGAAAGGTTTTCCCTATTTCCTATCCTCATTGTTCCTATTTCCTATCCCCTTTAAAATATTAAAAAGCAATTTACTTTTCGATTCTAGTTTTTCCTATGTACCATCCATAAAAGTCAAATTGACTTATACTAATACCATTTATTTGTCTTCTTCCTTGATCCCTCTTTTTTCATTAAAAACACAAAAACTATTAAGTTAGAAACCCTAAATCAAAATTTATCGTACAACTATTTTGATTATGTTAATTCTAATGAAAACCTATACTGTATACAAGTTTTAGAGATGATTAATTAACTTTGTTAATCATATGAGCGGGATAGTCTTAAAAGTATCGTCGTCCAATTGAATTTGAACTACTTGTAACTCGTGAATATACCTAAACTTGCTAATCAGATCACACAGTTGAAATTAACACAAAAGGCAGTAGATGCTCCAATTAGTAATACATGGTTGATGGTTCCAACTTCTACATAACAAACATTAGTGTATGATCCAACGGAAAATGGGTCATTTGTCCAAATTTTTTTAAAACATGGTTCAAATGGACGAGTAAAAATTATTATGGGTAAAATGGACACAAAAAAAAATAGCAAGGATGAAACTGGATTCATCCTGGCTTAAACTTAAAAAATAGCGAGGATGAAACTGGATGCATCCTGATGTAAATTAAAAATAAGAATTTTTTTTTTGAAAATGGATAGGATGAAACTGGTTACATCCTGGCTATTTTTATATTTTTGTCCATTTAAACAATATCAAAATTTAAATATCTTTTTCACCCAGGAATTATTGAGTTTGGTCATTTTAACCAATTTTGTGAAGACAAAACACGTAAAGTGACCAACAGGTCAATAGCTCGAACGCACATTGGCGCAGTATCTTATTTATTTTAATAAAAATTTAAAACTCATTCTTTCACGTTGTACGAATATCTAGGGTTTACCGGATTGTTAGGGTTTTTGGTTACTGGGTTATTATTTTTTTTGGTGTTTTTTTAAATTACCTCACTTTTATAATTTAACAATCTAGCTGCTTATATCTGGTGTGTTGAATGCAAGTTGGGCTGTTGAGCCACCGTTGGGCTGTTGAGCCACCGTATGAAACTTATACAATGGATCCATAATGTTCTTGGGTGCTCTTTTGTTTTATGATATATCATCTTCCTTAAATTTGGTGTGTCTTAAAAGGTCAAGTTGTGTTACTTGATTTTAAGTTCTGTTATTTGTAGCACTAGCGCGAGTTACCTATTTATTTTATTTTTTTTTAAGAAAAACAAATTTTATTGAACCGTACAAAGATACAAAAGATCAAACTTAAACAAGACTATTAACATAAATAATCAAACCAACTGACAACAAAAACAACTCAAAAGCTGAACAAAATATAACACAACTTCCAGCCACAGACACAAAGCCACTACTGAGACTCACACCCTCTTTCTTCCCTATTGCCAAATGCAACAACTAACCTTGACAACGACACTATGCTCCACAACAGTCCCAGCCAATTCACACTTAGACGATTTCTTCACCTCTTGAATAAAACTCTATTTAGCCCATATTAAACAGAGGTTCTGCTCACAATCATTTAAGCCACCAAATCAGCATACACACTCCGCTTGATGCATAAAATAGTAAGCCAAATAAAGAGACAAATGCACCAACATAACTTAGTTTTAATCTTGGTCAAAGCCTTATTATTATTGCACACTTAGGGTTACACAAACTCTTCTCTTTCCGGACACCCAACCCATCACAAGATTAGGCTTTTATAGCCATAAAAAAAGCTACAGATAAATAACTGACTAGCAGTTACAGAATTTACTTAATAAGGCAGTCGGTCAACCGTGCCAACTTGCATAACTTCTTTCCTATATCCATAAAGGCAGTTCCTAACCTTTTAAAAAGCATAAAGCAAACACTATCTCGTGTAACCAACTAGTAACCGTCAATGCCATATGCCTGACACATGTTTCAAGCCTTGCTGCGCCATGATAGCTTAAACCACCCAAAGTACGGCCATCATAGTTGTGCATCACTCCCCAAACGATGCAAGTGTGCTAATCCAAGTCTTGCTTGCACCCATGTATGCCTCATGCACACAAGATATGTGCCAAACTCTTTTGGCACCTATTGATGCTAATCTCACATCTTTGGCCATGTACAAACCCTGTTTGACCCATGCCTTGGCCTAACTTGCAACTCCGAATGCACCATGCATCATTGGCCTATGCCATGTTGCAAGTATTGCACCATCTTGGCGCTTTATTACTAGGCCTCTTGACCGACCTATCATAGACCTCCCCCACCAGGTGAACTCGATGCCCTCGTCAATTTTTTTTTTTTTTTTTAGGTAAGCCTGAATTTGTTCTTCAAATTTCCATAATGTAGTATCCGTCCCCAAAGAAGCCTCGGAGTCTGATAAACCAAGTCACTTTACCAAATAATAAGTTCTCCAATTCTTATTGATTTTCCCCTCAACTCGATCATTAAGTATACTCTCTACTTTCTTGTCGAATTGTGATCTGATTACTGGTGGTGCACGCTTCGCTTGCTGTCTCGAAGTGTCCACTAAATCAGGATGGTACTTTTTTAAGAATTTGACATGAAAAGTGGGATGCACTTTCAATCGTTCCGAAAAACGAGTTTGTAAGCCATCTTACCTATCCTTTTCATTACTTCAAAAGGATCATCGTACCTTGGAATACCATATATGGAGCATTAGATTCAACAATACCATATCTCCCACCTTAAATTCCACATCTCTGTGACGTTAATCAACATACTTCTTCATCCTTTTCACTACTTGGATAAACTATCACGCACCTGCTCTGTCATATCAGTTTTAGACCACGCATAATGGTATGCTGCTGGACAGGAGCCTTGCTTCTTAGCCATTGGCACCTCATTAGGGGTTAATGGTTGTTGTCCTGTTGCTAACTCAAAAGGACTCAATTCCGTTGATGAACTCTTTTGCAATTTATAGCAGAATTGGGTCGTATCCATCAACGATGCCCAATGTCCCTGGCTTGCAGTCAAATAATGACGCAAATACTCTTCTAACAATGCATTTATCCTCTCTGTAGGACCATCGGTTTTGGGATAATTGCTAGTGGAAAAATTTAGTTCAGATCCAAGCAACCCGAACTAGGAAGTCCAAAACCTGCCTGTAAATTGTGAGTCTCTATCACTCACAATATCTTGAGGAAGTCCCCAATACTTCACTACATTCTTGAGGAACAGATCCGATGTAATGTCTTCATTACAAGAATAGGGACATGGAATGAATGTGGCATATTTCGAAAAACGATCAACGACGACCATTATCGAGTTAAAGCCTTGCACCTTTGGCAACCCATTAATAAAGTCTATCGACAAGCATTGGCATGGCTTGTATGGAATCAACAAAGGCTATAGAAATCCTGCTATATTTCTGCTTTCTGTCTTATCAAATTGACACACTAAATAAGTCCTCACATACAAGTCAACATCTTCTTCCATCTTTGGCCAGTAGTAGGAACGAGCTATCAAAGCATGCATCTGTTGCATGCCTGGATGACCAACCCAAATGGAATCATGCGTCTCGCAAGAGTTCTCTTTTCAATCCACCTGAATCGGGTACATTTCTCCCTCCTTTGCGTAGATGACTCCATCATCTATCCAATATCGACAAACGATCCCATCACAAATCTTCTTAGTCAAGCGCACACATGCCTGATCATTCTTCGTCTCTTCTTTGATTCGAGGCAACAACATTGCCTCCATATGAAAACGCGGGGGCACCAAAGTACACCACAAACTTTTTCTTAGGCAATATGTATGGACAAACTTAAACACAATTCCGAGAGTTCAACTTAATGAAACTCAATCGAGGAATAGTATTCAGAGTTATATCTCTATATCTCACAATCATAAAGTTTACAGAGACACATCCGTGAACCTGATTTACGTGTGAGAGTACTTGGGTGATTCCAAAGATCAATTTCCTAAGTAATCAATCAAGTCATATCCAACAAACAAGGTTGGACGTATCTACTATGATTGACTAACGCACAACCTATGATATTTCAATTACAAATATAAACAATATAATGCGGAAAATAAATAACACATACATCAGAAATTTTGTTAACAAGAAAACTACAAATGCAGAAAAACTTCCTAGACCTAGTCTAGATTGAATACCAAATTGTACTAAGCCGCTACAGACACTAGCCTACTACCAATTAACTTCGTAATGGAATGTAGTTGATACTGAATTTAACCCTCACAAAAATTCAGTTACAGTCGTGTTCCTTATGCCTCTTGAAACCCAATAGGACTCCGCGCAATTGATTCGCTTAGCTGACGTCACACCAAATAAGAGTTGCTTCAACTCAGTCGTGTTCCTTATGCCTCTTTAAACCAATCTGCCTCCCACATATAAGCCTATCTATGTGATTTCCTTTTCGATCAAAGATCAAGGTGATGAAAATCGATAGCAATAGACAAAGTCTAGTTAACATCAAATCCGTACTTATGCAACCCGAAGTGCATCCTAGATTGTTATTCACCTCACAAGTATTAAACTTGTGGAATCAACAAAGTATGAGACGAAGATAACTTTGAAGATTACCATCTATCTTGTTCAAGTGAGCATGTTAGAGCAATGCTCGGTCGAACTCGCAAGCGTTGCTATCTCAAGCTTGTTTGTCAATGTTAGTGATCAAAACTATAAGTCTTGATTTCTAGTCTATTTCTAGTGATGTCTCGGACTAGGATAGATTGTGTAGTTGAGCATTAGACTTCACGACGTTCATCAATTGAAGACGAAGAATTACTAAGGAGAGCTTGTGGAACTTCATCAACAAAAGGTATGTGGAGACCAAAACTCATCTATCACTTGGAAAGTCTATTTCTACTCTATCTCCTATATTGAGACAAAAGTCGTATTACTATATAGTATTCGATTATGCACATTTGAGATTTCGAGCTGAGTTTAACTTGCTTACATATTTCTCGAAATATGTGTTGGTAAGCTTTCGCTTCAACCAAGTTCATCTTATATTCTTGACGAAAGTCAAAAGATGATCATGTGAAAAACGCCGAGTAACATCTTACATGGTTTGTGTAATACAATCATTTGGTGTAGACTTGGAATGTTTCGTTATGATTATTTCAATAACTTGAAAATTTCTTTGATGCTAATAGTGTATGAAAACGGCTATTGTCATCCTCTAAGAAAGTTTCAATGATTGTAATAGAGTTTTGTAGTTGCAGGAAATCCTACACTACACCCCTTACTAGAATATACACAATTAAGTCATTTTAAGATGAATGATTATGATTCTTATTGATTGAATACATGAATCTTTACAATATGAATTAGAAATGAGTTACAGAATTACAATCACTCTAAGACTTTCTCTCTCCTAATGACTTGCTTAACAATTCAAAAAGAACCCCCTACAACAGACTTACTCAACCCTTTATATAGGGTAGTACATAGTGGATGACAGCTAAGCTGTCCTTTATTTTCGGGAATGGCTTGAGAAATATCGCAAGTGTACAAGTATACAATCTCGCGACACTCTTAAACTTCGCCATATTTTCATATCTTCCTCGTGTTCTGGCTGTCGTCATTCATTGCGTCATTTATTTTACTTCCCTGTGACTCCCTCGCAATGTCGTCATTTATTAATCTCGCGAAGTATTGATGTCGCGATATTCTGATCCTACATCTTGCCTCTTCTCATGTCTTCTCTGCGAAGGAGAGAATGTCATGAGAACCAATATTTTTAGATGCCGCAATCGTTGATTTTCCATCAATTTTCTGCCGACAAGATTAGTGAATTTAGGAATGATTTGTTTACACGTATCTAAAATTTCCTTTTTTACGGCACATTTAATGTTATCCGGTTACTCTTTTCTCATCTATTTAAAGGAGGATTCCTTGTGAAAGCATTTCTTTTCTTTTACTTCGTCTTCTTCATTATCTCGCAACTATTTTCTCGCTTTGCTTTTCTTCATCATCTTCTTTATCGTTTTCCCGCTATTATTTTTCTGCTATTGTTTCTATGGCATCAAGGTTTGTTAATTTTGTTGAATTTGATCATTTTGTGATTGATCTCTCTTATTGAAGTTGTTTTATCCTGATACTGTTCTTCTTTTAACGACTCCTCTGCCATTTTTGTTTTAGCAAGAACAAACCTAGCACCAAGTTCACCATTGTGAATCCCAATATCTCCCTAGGCTCGCAATCGAAATCCACTGCTTCTAAAAGAAAGCCTGCGAGTAACAAGGTATTTAAGAAACATTTATTATTTTTTTTTTAATAACAATATTGTTGCCTCTGTTTCTTATTTAGCTTGTAATTCGCAGGATGACAAAAATGCTGATAAGTCCCCCAAGAAGCCTCGCCATTCTAAACCCGTTGCGCCTTCTGTCACTTTTCCTACATTCAAACTTACAACTCCTACTGCGACATCTTCGCAAGAGATCCCTACTGTTTCTTCCAAAGATAACATTTCTATGCCTGAATTTCTCATAGATCAACTCCCTCATAACAGTCCCATTGCGAATGAGCCTATTTCTTCTTCCATTGTTAATGCCTCTACCATTCCTCCAGTCATTAACCCTCACGAGATTTCTTCTTCTCGTGATATTCCTTTAACAAAAGATGATTCACCTCTTCCTTCTTCTATCACTATTACTTCCTTTTCTGAGCAAATCCCTCTTACTAAAGAAAATTTAGAAGGAATAGATGTGGCCTTCAAAGTCCTATCAGATATTGTGAACGATGCTAAGAAGACTTCTGTCGATCCTATCAAATCTGATATTTGCGAGATTTTGAGCAAACACCTTGGTTCTGATAGAATTTCGCAAACATCCTTGGAACAAGAAATTAACACTTTGAAGAATGATCTCCAAGCCATGACTGCAAAATGTAATATTCTCCATCTTGAGAATCAAAAACTTCAAAATATTTCGCTGGATCGTGATAATCTTCGCAAGAAGAATGAAGAACTAAAAGGTATACTCTTGCCTCTGTATTGTCCATTTTTTTTTTTTTTTTTTAAAAAAAAAAACTCAAGCCCTTGTTCGCCCTTCAAGCTTTAAACCAGAAACGAAAAATGGAGATATATCAGTTGGAATCTACTGTTGAAGAAGTTCGAGTTGATAGAGATGCTTGGATGGAGCAATATAATCAATTAGATAATCTTCATACATATTTTGTTGATCAAATAGATAATCTTTCTAAAGAAAATGCTGATTTAGCTCAGAAACAAGATTCATTAAGTAATGACTTATCTCGCCTCTCTTACTCTTTGACTAAAGCTAATTTGGAGTTGGAAACTTTATCAGATGAGAATGGAACTCTTTCTCAAGAGAAGCGAACTATGTTAAACAAGGTGGCGATTTACTCGCAACAAAATGATATTTGTCAAAAATTATGTAAAAAGCAAGAACAATCTCTTTGTTCGCTGAGAAATCAACTGGAAGAAGTTACTGCCGAGAAGGATAAACTGATTCAGGGTAGAATAAACTTAAGTGTAAAAGTAAACCAATTCAAGGATCAATGTTCCGAACTAGAAAAGTCCAACTCTTCCCTTACAAAAGAAAATGCCTTACTTGTTTCCAACGAAAAAAGTTGGCGATCACGTCTGAAAGGTTTAATTAGAGATAATTTTGACAATGCCATGGATCATTTGGAGAATAGTTGTTCGGCTCTAATCCAACATCTTACCTCGCAGAAGGAAGGTAGTCATAGAAGTTGACTGCCTCATCTATTCTTTCTTTATCAAGCCTTCATATTTTTTGTTTGTATAATTCCTTTTACTTTTTGTTTTGCAGAGTCTGAGAAAAAACTTCACTCCTCCATTACTGCTTTGAAATCTGACTACTCAAAAACTCGCAAAGAGAATGGAATACTCGCTGCTTCTCTTGCACGTTCTCGCGATAGGGCAGAAAGAAAATTCGACTATATGCGTGACTGTAAAGATATAGAGAGTAAAAATCAGCAGAAAGCACTCCTTCATCAATTTCATCTTAGAGCCGAAGTTCTTGTGAATAATGTTTTACTATCTAAATCTCTTGATCCTGTGTCTGTTGAACCTCTGGAAGTAAGTGATGATGAAGTTCCTAATCCTCCTGATAGCGATTATGATTATAATAGTGGCGAAGAACTCGAAAATGAAGAAACTGTCTCTCCCAATAAAACTGTCAATGATGATGTCGCAAATGAAGATGTAGGTGAAGAAGGATCTATTGAAATATATTAGTTAGCGAAAATATAGATAAAGTTGTCAAGAAAACCCAAAGATCTCCTTCGGTGAAAAAGCTACTATTTGAGAAATGATTTTCTCTTGTAATCTTTCTTCTCGTGCTGTTGTTTCTTTATGTACTTCAATCATCTTTTTTGATGTATGTACTCGTCTGCGTTACTCTTCTTTCTTTCAACAAGTATAATTTTTGGTATTTAATGATTGTTATTCCATTATCTTCATTTATGCTGAAATTCACTGTTGCGACAAGATCGCAGGGCGTCTTTACATTTTCATGTATTGACCCATTGATCTTGCCTTATCATTGTTTTTGTGTGGTCTTATTTTGCCTTCCTAGTTAAAGGTCTTATTTTGCCACCCCTCATTTTGCATCAATATGACATGTCTAAATATTCTTGCGAACATAAAATCCCATGACATTGATGTCTTGCGACAAAATCGCAGGACATCCTTACACTTTCATGTAATGACCCATTGATCTTGTCTTATCATTTCTTTAGTATTTTTGCCTCTGCAGGATATTTCATTTGCGACAATATGACAGGCCTAAATGTTCTTGCGAATATAAAACCCCATGACATTGCCGTCTTGTGACACTTATCAGCTCCCTAATGGAGGGTGCCGCCCTTATCATCTCCCTGGTTGCCCCTTCAAGGAGGCGTACATCGGCCATACAAGACTAGCTCCTCCCATCCGGTCTTAACAACAACCAGTTGTTTTCGCAGCCTCTTATCCCTTATACCTATAGGGTTTATGGTTACGAGACTGCACCCTAAGTGGAGTTTTCTTCGGGACGAGCAAAGATGTGCCAAGACTTGCCAAGAATGGCCGAGACACTTCAAATATCCAGGCACTCTTGGCTCAACCGTGTACCTCGGCGCCTTGAGCATACACTGACTCCTTGGAAGAGACCCTCGGGCGTCCAACCAGGGTATAACCTTATATATATAGTTGGAAATCCAAGGTATCTCTCCCGGATAGGCTTTCATGGGCCCCAAATCTCCATGACTCAGTTCCGGGAGCGGTGTAACCTTTTCCCGAGCCATGTCAAGAGATACCCCCTTATATGACGCACTTTAGGTCTTACATTTGCCTCTTACGAAATATCATTCGCGAACTAGGGTGTACGCCATAAAGGTTTGTCCCATTCACTCACTCATTCATTTCTGTCAATTCGTTCAATCATTCATTTTTGGTTAATATTTGTCAATTCATTTGCGAGATATTCACACATTCTTTCTTAATTTAGCAATATCTCTGTCATAGAACATTTCATATCATTTCATTCATTTAACATTTCAGAATTTATTCTTTCCTTTCCATCTTCTATGGGTAATATTTCTTGAGATATAATCTATTCCATGGTCTACCCAATCTCCGGCCCACATCTTTGCCTTCGGATCCATTAATCTATATGCCCCTGTTCCAACTATCTCCTTGATGATATAAGGTCCATCCCACTTTTTCGCCAACTTGCCACCACTTTCTCGCTGATATATTGGTGTTTCTCGTAACACCATATCACCTGGTTGAAACTCGCGTGTTTTGACACGTTTGTTATATTCTCTGGCCAATCTTTGATAATTCTCCATATCTTTGTAGTGCTCTTTCTCTTTTTCTTCTAACTCATCTAATTTAACTAAAATGTTACCCGCACTAAGATTTTTCTCCCAAGCTTCTCTCTTTGTTGTTGGAATAATAACTTCTGTCGGAAGTACAACTTCAACACCATAGGTTAGACAAAACGGTGACATCCCCAGTAGCTTCTCGCCTTGTTGTGTTATAAGCCCATACTGCATTATGCACTTGCTCACACCATGCCTTATTATGCCCTTCTAGTTTTTTCTTCAATATATCGGCGATTGTTTTATTTGTTGCTTCAAGAATTTATATTTTGTCCGTTGTCTCTGCGGGTATAAAGGAGTTGATTTCCCACATTTTATTTGAAATGCATTAAAAAGTAATTCTATATTTTGTCCCTCAATGTCTGTTTCCCATTGTTGAAGATACCAACATGTCTTTGAATTCCAAATCTTGCATATTATGTTTTCGAATATGAAAGTAAAAATATCTTTATCGCGAATGTGTTGTAGTTTTATAGCTTTACTTACGCCCACTTTGTGAAATAATGGAGCCCGATTAGTTGCGACAATCAAATATCTCCTTTGCCCCAATTGTGTAAGATGATCCGAGTCCAAAAAACTATTGATTGGAATTAGGTTTCGCTGCCATTAACAATTGAATTGAGTAAAAATGGTCCTACAATGTCTAATCCCCACTTTCCAAAAGGCCATACACTTGTTTTGAAGAGGTTAATATCTTTGAATTTTGGTGCATGTATTTTCTTTGCAAATTTGGAAAGAGAAGATAGAAGAGTTGAGAAAAGCTTGGATTAGGAAATCAATTGCTAAAGGAAAAGGATTCTATTCCTTGGAATATTTGGAGTGAAAAAATGGTGTCTTTGACAATCACTTGCTAAATTGATTTTCGTTAACGTCTTGATATTTGTTTCACATCTTCATGCATATATTTGGTTTCCAATGGAACGAACTTGCCATTATATTATTTTTAATTGAGTGGAAATATTAATTAATAATAGCCTTGCATTTTCGCCTTATGTGCTAAAGATCTTCCGCCACTATGATTGCCAAAGCATCCCCCTTTGTGTAGCATTTTTAACACTGCTTCTCCTTCCTTTCGTGTTAAACATCTGAGCGAGGGTCCATTAAAGGATCTTCGGTACAATACCCCGTCTCTTAATTCATAATTTGTTGCACGACTTTTTAATTTATGCATTTCTAATCTATTTCTTGGTGTTTCTCCTTTCATTAGATAAGCATGAAGTTCTGTCCTCCAATCCTCGCAATGGGATCTTTGTGTTTCATCTTCTATGAGCATTACTTCTGCTTCTTACTCTTCCTCTTTGTTGATTGATGGTGATTGAAGTGTCGTATTTTTATGCATCTCGCATGAGATGGATCTGTCATCATACTTGATATAAAAGCAAAAACATCTCATGAGTCTATTGTCTTTTCTTGATATGTGTCTCCACTTTATTTTTGGTATCTTCTCGACAATTCTTCAACAAGCTTTTTGTACTTTTTCAAGGATGCTTCATTTGTAGTATATTCTTCTTTTATCCGGCGAATAGCTAATCGAGAATCTTTGGTAATTCTTACATTCTCCAACTTCATTTCTATTGCAAATCGCAAAGCATGTATTATAGCTTCATACTCTGTTTCATTGTTAGTAGATGCAAACTCCAATCAAAGAGAAAGCCATTTTATTACCTAAGCGAAATTATAATGATCCCAATTCCGTTACCTTCTCCATTTGACGATCCATCTACCAATATTTCCCATCTATTTGGCTCGTTAATAAATCCCTTGGATTTCCATGTTCTTCTTCTATATCCATCATTTCTTCCCACATTTTGCCTCATCTTCTTCCAATGGAAATTCTGCTAAAAAGTCTGCTACAACTTGCGATTTTGGTGAGGATAACACTTCATATTTGAGTTTGCAATGACTTACTTGAGCATTCCACCTTTCAACCCTTCCCGATCTTTTTGAATTTTTCATTACCGACTCAATTGGTACTTTTGTCATTAGTTACCATGTGCGCTTGAAATAGATGCGAAGTTTAAACGTTGCATAAACTAATGCCAAAATTAAGTTTTCAATTTTTGAATAGTTTTTCTCAGCAGCATTGAATGTTTTTTGATGTAATAGATTGGTTTTTCCACCTCGCGTCCATTCGCAATAATATCTGCGCTTAGTGCATGCGAGGTTATCGCAAGGTAAATTAGTAATTCCTCCCTTCTTCTCGCTTTTTGTAATATTGATATATCCATTAGATGTTCTTTTATTCCTTGCAATGCCTTTTCACATTCATCCGTCCACCTAAATTTCGTTCCCTTTTTAAGTATGTTGAAAAAATGTTTGCACTTATCAGATGATCTCGAGATGAATCTTCCTAGCGAAGCTAATAGTCCATTTAACTTTTGCACATCTTTTCTGTTTCTTTGGTGTTGGCATGTCTCGAATTGCTTGTACCTTCTCCGGATCAACTTGTATTCCTTCTTTTGACACGATGTATCCTAAAATTTTTCCAGATGCCACTCCAAAAGTACATTTTTCTGGATTTACTTTGATGTTGAAATGTCTCATTTGTTCGAAAATTTCCTTCAAATCTCGCACATGATCTTTTGCTTTTTTGTTTTTTATTAACATGTCATCCACGTATACCTCTAGTGTTTTATGTATCCATTGTTCGAATACTTTCTCCACCATCCTTTGATACGTTGCACCGCATTTCGAGACCGAATGCCATTTTCGTGTAACAATATAATCCTCTTGGAGCGAAAAAGGCGGTATGTTCTTGGTCTTCTTCAGCGAGAGGAATTTGATTGTATCCCTTATATCCATCAAAGGAGGATATCCTTTCATTTCTAGCTGGCGATTCAACCATCTGCGGAATATCTGGCAAGGGAAAACTATCTTTTGGACAAGCTTTGTTTAGATCGGTGAAATCTATGCAAATTCTTATTCCTTTTTTCTTCTTTGGAACTACGACCATATTCGCTATCCATTCGGGGTATTTTGCTTGTCTAATAATGCCAGCATCAAGCATCTTCTCGCAACTCTTCTTCTATTTGAGGATGATATCTTTGTTGCGATTTTTCTAATTCTTTGTTTGAATGGTCGGCATTTTTATCAATCTCTAATTTATGACATGCTACAGATGGATCTATTCCGGGCATCTCATCCATATCCCATGCGAAGATATCTTTATAATCTCGCAACAAATCAACGGTCTTTCTTTCTTCATCTCGCCTCCATTTTAGTTCCAATTTTTAACATCTTGGGTTCTTCTTGGTTCCAATATTCACTTCCTTTGTTGGTTTACGCCGCAACGTAGCTAGCCTTCGGTTCTCCCATGGGCGTTGGTCCTATTATTTCCTTTGTGAGATCACTCTCTTCACCACATATTCCTTTTCCTTCTTCCGCTCTTATCATGTATGTTCTAAATTCTTCTTCCTTTTTTCTTGCTTTTGCCATCTTCTTGCGATCTTTTCGCCTCTTCACCATTCTTCATAATGTTTTACTTCGATTTGATGATACATTCTTCCTTTATCGGTATCTCCTCCGATTTCGCCAATTCCACTCGGCATAGGAAATCGATACATTGATGAAATGTTGATGCTACAACTTTTATTGCGTGTATCCATGGCCTTCCCAACAAAGATGTTATATGGTGATTCCATATCTACTATGCATAACGTCACATTTGTTTCAATTTCTCCCAACAAAATTCGTATTTTTATTTCCCCTTTAGGTTTTGTTATTGATTTGCCGAAACCATAGATATGACATGTTGCGGAAGTCATTTCTTCATCTTTGTACCCCAATTTTTTATATGCATGATAAAACATTATATTCACTGAACTCCCTGTATCCACTAAAGTTCTACTTATTGCCCATTCTTCCATTGTTTTTGTTAATTTTCCTTCTTCTTTGCTGGCACTTATCGTAATTACTAGTGGAGATGTGTGATTTAAGTTCTCTCTTGACATCTCTGTTCTTTGTGAATATAATTATCATTTTTCTCATTCTTTCAAGGGTAACACCTCCTCTGTTGTTATAATTTTCTTTCCTTCAAAATCTCTTTTATGTATTCTCCCTTTAATACTTTCATGAAATTCATTAACCATTGATTTTGAAATCATATTACATTCCAATTCTTCATTACCCTCTCTGGTTCTAATTTTCTTCAATTTATCCATCATACTCTTGATTTTTACCGTTTTAGTGACAATATCCAATCTCTTATCTTCAATCACTCCCTGTTTCTAGCGCCAGTATGTAGTTGCAGGAAATCCTACACTACACCCCTTACTAGAATATACACAATTAAGTCATTTTAAGATGAATGATTATGATTCTTATTGATTGAATACATGAATCTTTACAATATGAATTAGAAATGAGTTACAGAATTACAATCACTCTAAGACTTTCTCTCTCCTAATGACTTGCTTAACAATTCAAAAAGAACCCCCTACAACAGACTTACTCAACCCTTTATATAGGGTAGTACACAGTGGATGACAGCTAAGCTGTCCTTTATTTTCGGGAATGGCTTGCGAAATATCGCAAGTGTACAAGTATACAATCTCGCGACACTCTTAAACTTCGCCATATTTTCATATCTTCCTCGTGTTCTGGCTGTCGTCATTCATTGCGTCATTTATTTTACTTCCCTGCGACTCCCTCGCAATGTCGTCATTTATTAATCTCGCGAAGTATTGATCTCGCGATATTCTGATCCTACAAGTTTAGAACTATTTGATTATGAACATAGCGTGCATTCTTGCATGTATGTGATCCATGACCGGAACTATAGTATGCATACAGGTATGCGTACTTGTAGTTGTGGAATTTCGGGTACCAAGTACACATACCCGTACCCGCTGTTTTCAGAGCATCTCAACAATCGAACAAGATCAGGTTACTCGAGCTATCAGATAAACAATGGCTTCACGAATCCATATGAAGTCTTTGTAGTCGCTAAATCCTAAAAGGGTTTCTGGAGAAGAAGACTCTAATTACAACTAGGACACACCAGAAGTAGTATCGGGCTTCCAAGATCCCAGTTGTTTTAGGTTCCCCTTATATAGGCATTCAAAGCATAGGTTGCTTTAGGTTTAAGCTAAGATATCTTTGTTACCAAGCAAATAATATCCACTGGTAGATGAATCTTTGAATCTGATTTACATAATATCAAGATATATACTCTGGTTAGGATGAATTGTAACCGAACCGTGTACAAGACCACGCTCATGAATGGCTAGCCGAAGCTACCCAACTGAACCAAAATCTTGAGCAATTTCGTAATCACTTAAGACTCAACTCGAAACATAATCATGTGATCAAATATGTTTATGGTGTTTTTAGAGATTATTCAAATGCTAATTACCTCGGAGAAATAATTATGTGTATATGAATTTAATCGACATGGTAAGTAGGCGTACAAGGTACAAATACTTAACATGTTCGTGAATAGTTATGTCATGGTACGTGTACCGGTATGTATACTTTATAACATGACCGAGTTCTGGAGTTCACGGTTTTTTTTCTTCAGTACGTGTACCGGTATGTAAACCTTAAGACATAACCGAGTTACGGAGTTAACACCGAACTTTTTCGGTAGGCATACTGGTATGGATACCATTCAAACATAACCAAGTTCCGGAGTTCACAGAACTTTTCTGGTACGTGTAATGGTATGGATACCAAACCGGTTCCGTAACCAACAATTCTTTTCTAGCATGCGTACTGGCGTACCGATTCGGATTCACAAGTACACAGACTTTTAAAGGTGTTCATACTAATATGCGTACCAAAAATATGTTTGTCGACATATAACTACCCCGTTACGTGTACTGAGTACATGTATTACGGCTTCAGACTTATAATAGTTTTCCCACTTTGTAAGACTGATATGTACACTGTCTTGTATCCGAATATACAATAGTTTTCTCTCTAAATCGATTCGAAACATTGTTCCAGGCTATTTTCGAATGATAATCTTGAATCGTGATTTTGATTTCGAACAATAAATTGTTCTTAACCAAAATTCATCAAGTATTAAATATTCATTAAGATTAGTCATATTTCGAGGACTAATTACAAGAAGAATCTTGACTCAAAATTCTTGATATGCTTACGATAGTCTAATTAGTTACGCGACAATGTCTAAAAAATAGAAAGGTGAATATAACTGGATAAATAGGTGGTTCAGTCTTCACTTACCTTTGTTGAAGAATTTCTCCAAAATCTTCGGTTGATCTTCGCCTTCAAACGGTGGAACACAATGATGACTGCCGTGATGTCCGTTTCTCAACTACATTTTCTATCCTAATCCGAGACTTAACTAATTGTAGACTAGAAATCAAGATATAGTTTTGACAACTAAATTTGACAACAAGCTTGAGATAGCAACACTTGTGAATTCGACCGAGCAATGCTCTAACACCATCATGGTCAATGCCGCAACATATTTTGTTACCAATTTTCTGCACAACGCATCTAGTAAAGAATTAAGCCTTCTTGGATTATGTTCGAACTTATAATCGAACAAGCTTAAAATGTTAAGCCACCTTGCTTGTTTTGGCGAAATTTTCTTATGGCTGGTAAACAACGTAATGGCAACATTGTCTTTCCTTATTGATAAAATAAGTTCCCTAAAGATAATGGCGCCATGTTCTTAGGAATATCACTACCACTATCTCTTTTTCATGCACAATGTATCTCCCTTCAGCATCGTTAAGCTTACGACTCTCATGAGCTACCGGATGGCCATCTTGCACTAAGACTCCCCTAGAGCCATGTCATTTATTGAATGACCGCTGACACTCGTCAGTCCATGCCCAAGATTTTTCCTTCCTCAACAAATCTGTAAAAGGGGATGCTTTCTTTGAATATGCAACTATAAAACGTCGGTATTAATTATCCAAACCAAAGAAAGAACGAAGTTGTCCTAACTTCTTTGGCTCATGCCAATCCATAATGGTCTCTACCTTTTTCTAGTTCATATGCACGCACCCTTGAGATATCACATGGACAAGGAAATTTGTCGTGGTCTGGGCAAACTCACACTTTTCCTTCTTCACATACAAACTAGCTTCCTTAAGATTTGCAAACACTTTGCGAAGATGCATCGCATGCTCTTTCAAAGTCTCGATGTAAATAACTATATCGTCCAAGTATACCACTACAAAGCGGTCAATATACTCAATGAACACATCATTCATCAGGTTGCATGAGCATTCATAAAGCCTAATGGTATTACACGGTACTCGTACAAGCCATACCTGGTTACCATTGCAGTCTTTGGTTCATCTACTCCTGCTATGCGCACTTGGTAATAACCTGAGTGCAAATCCAACTTGGTGAAGAAATTAGCCTTGGATAATCTATCAAACAAGTCAGCCACTAGCGGAATTGGTTACTTGTTCTTTACAATTAGATTATTCAAATCCCTATAGTCTACACACATACGAAGCGAGCCATATTACTTCTTTTAGAACAGAACTGGAGCACCAAATAAAGCTTTAGACGGTTGTATATAAACTTCCTCCAGCAGTTAAGAAATATGCTTGCGTATTTCCTAGAGTTCTAACGGTGACATACAATAAGGTGTTTGTGCAGGAGGTCTTTCCCCTGGCACCAACTCAATCATATGATCGATCCTACGTCGTGGCGGTAGCGGCTTAGGCAGTTCTGCAGGCGTCATGTCTGCAAATTCTTCTAAGACCTCAGCTATCCCATCTTCAACTTCTACTACCTTTCCTGGTTTGATCTCAACCAACACACCAAGGAAAGTAGTCAAGCCTTTACATAGACCTTCTTTCACCTGAATCACAGATAAACATCGCTTAAGTGTCTTGTCTGGTTCATCACTTTGTCTCACCCTTGGGAAAAAGCACGGGTATTGAGGATGGTGAATCAATATCCCATATCTATGAGGCAATGGCGACGCCTTCGTCGCGCAAAAGAAATTTATGCCCAATATAAGGTCATAATCATCCATGACCGATAACCGAAGCCTTTTGTCCAGGAAAAAGTCCCGGGTAGGCTAGAGATTTTATCTCATAAAAGTGTGAAAAAGTTTTTACACCGTCTTACCTGCCTAGACACAACTTGAACAAAGGCAGGGAAAAATCCATGACACATTTTGTGCCGCATTCATTTTGGTACAGAGGGTGAAGTAGTCACCACTTTAATGGGATTACGCATTCGCGACCATCAAAGTAGTATATCTACTTCATCCATGTCCCGGCTGCAGGGCTACGGGGGAATTCCCCCCTTCACAATTCTTCCATGAAGGTTTACTGATAGGTGCAATATTTGCACTAGTTAGGTACTCAAATGCCGTGCTTTCTTGATAGTTTTTATATCATTATGCTTTGATTTTGTTTGCCTTTGAGTTTATTAGGTGTTTGAGGTTATGTTAACCAAAAGGAAGAGGAACTTGTTTAAATCCGGAATTTCTTCGCATCACCTTGAAGAGCACGAAAAGACGAAGGCAACGACGAAAGAATGAGGTCATTCCGACCTCGTATGAAGTAGTTACGAGCTATTGAAGCAAGCCAAAGTTGTCGAAAAAGGTTAAAGCACAGAATTGATAAAGGTAGACACGCCTTTTACTAGGGGCAGCCTTGCAGTTCTAAACTGAATTGTCAGTCTCCCAAGACTGACAGTTGAAAGTTTGATTCAAGCATGGCAGTGATGGAGAAGGAAGAGGATGTTGTTTGCATCAGTTATGGAAGATGATTAATATTGGCTTGCTGTGGTGTTGGTCAAGCAGCAGGGAGGAGATTCATGTGACGCTGGTAGCTCGACTTTGGTGCTGTTGCTATTATCAAAGATTGAAGCTGCAGTGGCAATGAGCAATGGAGTTTCTACCATTGATGGGAGATGATATGGGTTTGTCTCGAAAGAGAATTTGGCAGCGATGTTGGCTGTTGTAATGATGGTGTCATGGAGTTGCTGCCATTATCGATGGCTGTGACTGTTGGATTTTTGGGTGAATTGATATGAATATTTTGAATTGATTTGATAATGGAGAAGTGGGAAACTAATAGTTTCTACTCACTCTCACTTGATTTTCATTTTTCATTAATTATAGATAATAATTTCTCTCTCTTTTACATGGTCAATATAAGACCAAAAGGATAAGATGACATGTGGACTCATTAGGTCCATACAATTCTCTTACACTAAAAACAGACACACAATAATGTGTAGAGAAAACATACTTTGTAAACAGGATTGTTCACATGAACAAAACTGACTGCATTTTCTTATGCTAGCATATTTGGTTATCTGCACAACCTTGTTTACAGACGCATTTTCAGCACATTACGCAACATTTTTCTCCTTAATGTGATGATCCACAACTCCAAGTAATTCTCTAAAGTTTTGAAACTTGCCTTTGGGAAGTGCCTTGGTGAATATGTCCGCCAATTGATCTTCCGTCTTGCAATACTTGAGTTCTATCTCACCATCTTCAACTGATTCTCGAATGAAGTGATACTTGAGTTTGATGTGCCTTGCTTTACAATGCTCAACCAAATTTTTGGACATAGCAATTGCGGATTTGTTGTCACAAAAGATTTCGGTGCACCCTTCTTGTTTCTCTTGAATATCTTCCATAATTCTTCTTAGCCATACAACATGAGATGTAGCTATTGATGCCGAAATGTACTCCGCTTCCGCCGTGGATAGTGCTACGGTTGGTTGCTTCTTCGATGCCCAAGAAAATATACCCGAACCAAGAGAAAAAGCATAACCGATGTACTCTTCATGTCATCAATACACCCTCCCAAGTCGCTATCACAATAGCCAACTAATTTGACATCTAAATTCCTTGAATACATGATTCCAAAATTCATTGTTCCTTGTATGTACCTCAACAACCTCTTTGCCACGTCAATATGTATGTGACTAGGTGAACTCATGAACCTAGAAAGCATACTTGAAGCAAACATGATGTCGGGTCTTGTATGTATAAGATAAAACAAGTTTCCAATAAGACCTCTATAGTAAGTCTCATCAACTTTTCTTCCTCCATCATCTTTCTTGAGTTTCTCATTTACTACAAGTGGTGTATATGTGGGGTTGCAACCAAGCATACCAAATTTCTTCAACACCTTTTCGGCATACTTGCTTTGAGAAATGAACACTCCATCTTCACTTTGATGAACTTCTATACCAAGGAAGTACTTGAGAAAACCCATGTCACTCATCTCATATTTCATCATCATTTCTCTATTGAATTTCTCAATCATATGAGCATCATTACCCGTAAAGATAAGATCATCAACATACAATGCAACAATAAGAATAGACGTACCTTTTGTTTTCACATATAGTGTAGGCTCACTCTTGCTTTTGTTGAAGTTTTGCCTTTTGAAGTATCCATCTATCTCACTATACCAAGCTCTTGGTGCTTGCTTGATACCATACAAAGCTTTCTTCAACTTGTATACTTTGTCTTCTTCTCCTTCCACCACAAAACCTTGTGGTTGTTCTACATAGACCTCTTCATGGAAATCTCCATTCAAAAATTCCGATTTGACATCAAGTTGATATAGTAACCAATCTTTTTGGGAAGCCATAGCAATCACGGCTCTAATGATGTCAAGACGAGCAACCGGTGCAAACGTTTCATTGTAGTCGATACCGGTTTGTTGTGAGTAGCCCTTTGCCACCAACCTTGCTTTGTATCTTTGAACCGTTCCATCCGCATTGTACTTCACCTTGTAGATCCACTTCACACCAATAACTTCTTTGTCACTTGGCCTTGCTACCTTCTCCCATGTATCGTTCTCGTCAATGACAAAAACTTCTTCTTCCAAAGCTTTTATCCAAACCGGTTCTTTTGATGCTTCTTCAAAATTTTCCGGTTCAACCACACAATAGTTACATCTTTCAAAGACTTCACTCAACCTTCGCAACTTCTTTGGTGCCGACGGTGGTGATGTTGATGCACTAGTACTTGGAGACATACTTGGAGATGCTCCTTGTCTTGTATTTGGAGGTGTTTGAGGTAGTTCTTCCTTATTTTCTTCACCTTATGAAACTTCATTTGTTTCTGAATTTTCTTGCTCTTCATAAACAATAATGGTTCTATTCTCAAATTTACCTTCTTCCCAATTCCATGATGCTCCTTCATCAAACAAGACATCACGACTTGTGATCATTGTGTTGTTTTTCAAACTAAACAACCTATAACCTTTTGATTGGAGGCTATAGCCAAGAAATATACATTTCTCACTTGATTCATCAAGCTTTGTTCTCTTCACCTTTGGAATTTGAGAATAACACACACTACCAAAAACTTTGAGATGTCTTATCGATGGCTTTCTCCCACTCCATGCTTCAAAAGGAGTTTTATCCCATACGACTTTTGTTGGACACCTATTCATCAAGTAGACCACGGTGTTGACGGCTTCGGCCCAAAAATCTCTAGGCATACCCTTCTCATGAAGCATGGACTTCGCCATCTCCATCACGGTTTGGTTCTTTCTCTCGAAAACACCATGATATTGAGGAGTATAACCCACGGTTAGTTGCCTTTCCAAGCCTTCATCTTCACAAAATTTATCAAACTCTTTGTTGTTGTATTCTTTGCCTCTATCACTTCTTAAAACTTTGATGTAGTGACCACTTTGCTTTTCAACAAGGCTCTTGAACTTCTTGAAGACGCTAAAAACTTCGGACTTTTGTCTCATGAAGTAAACCCAAGTCATGCGAGTAAAGTCATCAATGAATAAAATGAAGTATATATTACCTCCATGAGTTGGTGTCTTAATTGGTCCACACACATCGGTGTATACCAAACCAAGAAGTTCTTTTGCTCTCCATGCTACATTTTTTGGGAATGGTTGGCGATGTTGCTTCCCAACACTAGTACAAATCTTCACATTGGCCACACTTAATCACCGTGTCCATAGGATTTTGGTCATGAATTTTTTTCACTCCAAAAATGTGGCATCAAGTGCCGTGACAAAGAGGTAACTTTATGGCTACATAAACTTTGAGTGGCTATAAAATATGATTTACCATGGCCGTAACTCTATAACCGTGTCTATATGGTACTCATTATTTTTTTTGTCGTTAAGCATTTTCACTATCACCATGGCCATAGGATTCTTATAGACACACAATTTGATTATATGTGGCTAAAGTTTACCTTAAAGTCACATGAATTCTATTTTAGCCGTGGCTTTTGTCATCAATTGGACACGCAAATTCATTTTATCATGGCCAATTTATAACTTAAGGCTACATTGACTTGCAGCACCATGGCAATAAATTTTCTAAAAACACACAAATTATTTTAAACGTGGCAATTGTTTACCTTTGGGACACGGAGAATTATTGAAACCATGGCAATAAATTCCTCAAGGACACATAACAACCTTTCAATGTGGCTATCATGTACCTTTAAGCCACATGGAATCATTTTAACCATGGCGACTGTTTCTCCGCTGGACACGAAGAATTATTGAAACCATGGCGATAAATTCCTCAAGGACACATAATAGCCTTTCAATGTGGCTAGGGTGTACCTTTAAGCCACATGGAATCATTTTAACCATCGTTATTGCTATCATCTAAACCGGCATTAACGTGACCAATCAACAACTTACGGTTACAGGTAAGATTTAACGTCCTGGCTTGAACCTCCAAATTGAACCAAATACAGAGAAAATAAAAATGTATCTTGAACAAACGAAAATAAAACTAGAATATTGATTTTTAATACATCGAAATATATTATTATTATTTGAATAATAAAGTGTAGTATAGATTTACATGACATGCCACATGCTCCTTTAACATGAGCAAAATGCCAGGAGGAGGACTATTCGTCAAGGACCATAAGGTTACAAGACCTGTCAACAAACTTAATATAACCGGAAAAGACTTGAATAAAATTTTCAATCAACTATTACAAGATTGGTAGTCCACTTAGCACCAGACTGAGAACCATCGACGGATAACATCTTCAATCTCCAATGTTTTGGATTAGTACCAGCTCTCTAGCGCATATGATTCTTGGAAGAAGAGCATTTAGCTTCAGCAAGTTGAGCATCTAATGTTGTGATCGGGGATGGTTTCGGAACCCCAGAAGTACCCTGCATTAGCAAGAAGAATTAAATCAATTCCAGTACTAAGATTCTAATCTATATAGAAAGCATAAAAATAAAACGAGGAACGAGATGAGCATCCAGATACAACACATTCAGAACTATAACATTTGAAAATAGAACACTGCAAGGAGATGTATTAGACTAAACTTAGAAAACAAATGTCACGAGTACACCCTCTGGAAAAAAGAATACATACAAGCCATGAAACGTGTAAAAGACGTATAATTAAAGAGAGTACTATTATTAAATCAAATAAGATGTTACCTTGTTGTCCATGAAAAGTATCAACCGACAATGGTGCACAAGGTCATTCTTCAACGGCTAGTGGGCACAAGGCCGAGATATATCCAGAACTTCTTTATAGCTCCAAAAGAATATATTTCCAGAAGAGCTTTTTGAATGGACACACAAGAACCAACCCATTTGACCACTGGTGTAGTTGCGGGATTTCCTACAACACACCCCTTATAATATTTTCTAGATCTAAATCTATTTCATAATCAAAATAAAGATTAAAGTGCTAAAATTATAAAATGGACACAAGGATTTTTTACATGGTTCGATCAATGTGATCTACATCCATGGTTCTTCACTATGATTGTTGAGGTTACATTAATATTACATTTAGAATCTCCATTAATGGATATTTGATAGAGCTCTAGATCTAGTTTTGGGGAAGAAGATAATAAAGAAAATAAAGTCTCTCTCTCCTAATTGTGTATCTTCTCTCTCTTACAAAATTGTGTCCCTCCTTCTAGTTTACAAAAATGTCTATCCTCCTCTTCTCTCTCCTGCTTTTCTCTTTATATAGGTGTTTACATAGTGGATGACAGCTCACATACAGCTCATATTCTCGCAAGCTCTTTGATAATTTCGCAGGCTCTCTTTCTTTCTATAATCTCGCAAGCTCTGCTACATTTTCGCTCCTATCATTGTGCGATATTTGGATCCTACATCTTGCCTCTTTTTTCTTGAATATTGCTTGAAGAGCGATCTTTAAGAAAAAATTCGTTGTTTGTAGTAGTCTTTGATCTTTATTGATGAAGGAACGAGCGAAAGAATACTTTTCTTGAAAAGTACGTACTTGCCTCTATTATTTTGTGAAGTTCCTAAATACTAAGAAGTAATTAGAAGTATCAACCTGAAGTATACGAAGTATGAAGTATGAAGTGTGAAGTATCCTCGAAGAAGTATAAGAAGTACTCAATCCTCGAAATATAAGAAGTATCGGTCCTTGAATAAAAATAAGAAATATTGCCTCTGTTCATACGAAATTATTATTCCATTTTTGGTGAGGATTCTTGCTATTCACTAGTGAGCATCCACTTTGGAAATGATTCTTGCCGAGAAGATGAAGAACATAAAATGTTTTCCTTGTAATCCGTAGTTGCCTCTGTTATTTATCTGTGAGGGTAGAATCCTTGAGAAAGTGTTGAATGAGCGAGTTGTCTCTTTATTCTCATCTTGCCTCTGTTCCATGTTTTGTGTATGCCATGAAATTCTTATGCGATGCTTTCATGATGCAAGTGTGATGCTTATATGATGAAAATGCTTATCTATTGCAATGTATAGCTATTTTTTGTGTTACTTAGCTCATTTTGCCGCGAATTTCTTGAATTTTTGAATACAATTTCTACCTTTCTTGTTTCTCCCTGCACATAAAAGACAATTCTCTGTTATTTGTATTCAAATGGAAGATTAAGCATAATCTCGCAGATGTTTTCCGCTGAATTTTGTCATTGCGACAAGATCGCAGGACGTCCTTACATTTTCATGTAATGACCCATTGATCTTGCCTTATCATTTCTCTTGTGTGGTCTTATTTTCCTTCCTATTTAAAGGTCTTATTTTGCCACCTCTCATTATTGCGACAAAATCGCAGGACGTTTTTACACTTTCATGTAATGACCCATTGATCTTGTCTTATCATTTAGTATTATTGCCTCTGCAGGATATTTTTCTTGCGACAATATGACAGGCCTAAATATTCTTGCGAACATAAAGCCCCATGACATTTCCGTCTTTGCGACGAAATCGCAGGACGTCTTTACACTTGCATGCAATGACCCATTGATCTCATCTTATCTACTCTTTTGTATTTTTGCCTCTTCAAGATTGTTGCACAAATATGACAAGCCTAAATATCCTTGCGAATATAAAGCCTCATGACATTTGCGTCTTTTTTGACACTATCAGCTCCCTAATGGAGGGTGCCGCCCTTATCTTCCCCCTGGTTGCCCCTTCAAGGAGGCATACTTTTGCCATACAAGGCTAGCTCCTCCCATCCGGTCTTAACAACAACCAGTTGTTTTCGCAGCCTCTTATCCCTTTTGCCTATAGGGATTATGGTTACGAGACTGCACCCTAAGTGGAGTTTTCTTCGGGCCGAGTGCAGCATAAGCCAAGACTTTCCAAGAATGGCCGAGCCACTTCAAATGCCCCAGGCACTCTTGGCTCAACCGTGTACCTAGGCGCCTTATCAAATGCTGACTCCTTAGAAGAGACCCTCGGTCGTCCAACCTAAGTCATAAGCTTAGATTGAAAATCCAAGGTACCTCTCCTGGATGGGTTTTATTACCCCCAATCTCCATGACTCAGGTTCTAGGGGCGGTGTAACCTTTTCCCTGAGCCACGCTACAGATACCCCCTTACATGATGTACTTTAGGTACTTTGCCTCTTACGAAATTTTATTCGCGAACTAGGGTGTACGCCATGAAGGTTCGTCCCATTCTGATTATTTTGTCAATTTTTCTTTATATGTAATAGGTACCCCCTACTATGACGCACTTTAGGTACATTTGCCTCTTGCGAAATTTTGATTTTGCCATAGTAGGTTCGCCTCTATCTGATTATTTTGTTGATTCTTCTGCATATAAGCTCTTTTGTAATTTCGCTGATCTTTGATAACCTCTTGTCATTTTCTATGCGAAATTTTCGCATGTCTCCATTCTTTCATTCATTCTTCCATTCTTTTCTTTCATTCATTCCTTCATTTCGGTCATTTCTTTCATTCATTCTTTCATTCGCATATCTTCATGTTAAATATCATATCATTTGAAGCAAAGTAAATATTCAAGAGAAATATATAAATTGATCTGCGAGATTTTTCTCGAATCTTTGAAATCTTTAAGATTTTTGAAATCTTGAAATCTTTGTAATTTTGAAATCCTTGAAATCTCGAATTAAGATTTTTGAAATCTTGAAATCTTTGTGATTTTGAAATCTTTGAAATCTCGAATTTTTTTTTTTTTAAATCTTTGTAATAGTGCGAATGTATCGCTTTCTTTTAAATCAAATCAAAAATCTTTTATTTTCTGTAAGTAAAATGTTTCTAGGAAAGTGGTACTTAGCTTTCATGTGATTGTCTGTTGCTGTCGTCTTTCGCGAAGAATATGAATTGCTTTACTAATCATTGGACCTCAGCTGTGCGAAAATGTCGCATAAATTATTGAATCAATGGGCTTTGCGAATTGGGCTTGCCTACTACTCATTTTTTCTTTACGCTGGTAACAACGTAGGCGAAGTAAATATCTTTGCGAAGTACACGAATATCTGCGAAGTGTTCATTCTTGCTGCGAATATTTGCGAGGTAAATGTCTGCAATGTAAACATTTGCAAGGCAAAAAATTCTGTGCGAAGGGGAAGACTCGAACCCGCGACCTTATACTGTATTCTACCGCCCAGACCAACTGTGCAAATTCCTGTTCATAAGAGAAAGTCTTATGTTCACATACTTAGTCTAATCTTCTTCCTATAGTTCATACTCCTCTCTCTGAGCCATCTGTGATACTTGCTATGTGCGAAAGAAACCCACAATGCCGCAACTTTATTCCATTTCTTCGCCTTTAAAAGTTCAAAAATATTTGAAAAATTTTGTGCGGCTGCGAATTCGAGCACATGACCTCAGGTTTGTTCGCTCCAAATCTAACCATCTCTGCTGGCTTTTGTTTGTGTCGGAATGGCGAATTCGCATAATTATTCTTATTTTAATGTCCTTTGTATACTCTTCCTTTTGCCTTTTCTTCTTTTCTTTCTTCTTAGCATGCTGCGAGGTTCGCAGATTTTCAGAAATTATTCTTTTGACAAAATTTCTCAGGAGTTCTTTTTCCTTCTTTTCTTTACTGTAGTGATCATCCTTGTTAATTATTTGTTGGTGCTTGGTTCTTCGCTGGAATCGTCATATGTGCATTCTTTGCTTGTACTTCTTTCTTTGTTTGCACTGATGGTTGCGAGATCCTCTTGGTTATTGCCCTAGGTGAAGTAAATTTCGCAAAAACTTCTACTTTCGTTGATGGCTGCTATTAGCTGGATTTGTTTTTCGTGTGATGAAGTAACATTATTATCTGCGATATTTTGAAGTTATCTTTGTTCTATTCGTCTTTATTTGCTTTTCTTCTTCTTGTAATACACTGCTTCTCATTTCTTTTCTCTTGGTATTCTTCACGTATATGACCAGATTATTTTTGGTCTTGGTTTGTTGTAAATTTTCTTCGCAAGTGTAATATTACATTTTACGAAGTTCATGAACTCATGGGGATCCTCTCAAGACAACTTGTGTTCGCTGGTGCTCTCTTTTTATTAATTGACGTTGATTCCTTCGCCAAGCCAGGAGAGTTTCTCTACTTTCGACAGTGAACTTCATAGGCCCTTGTGATTATTCTGCTCTCAGTTAATGAAGCATTCAGTGAATTTATCTTTTATCCTCTTGGAGGCTTTTCATTGCTTGCTCATCCATTCCTTCATTTGTTGATAGTAAGAGTTTCATCGAATTGTGGTTATTCCCGCTGTGGTCCTCCGAAAGATTCGTATGGATCCCTCTCTGAAGTTCATTCATTTGCCGGCAGCTCAAGTTTCTCTGTTTCAACATCGTTTGTGTACCTGTGACTTAGAATTCAAGTGTTTAAACGATTAAAAGAGTTCACAGCAGGTCGTAATTTTTAATATGGTTGTTCAAATGTTCCTAGTGTATAATTTTTAATAATTAGAAAAAGTAGAGTAAGAATACATCCCCTTCCAGTTGTATTATCGTCAGTGGGTGGTATTCTAGTTGTTGATGTTAATGATGAAGTTGGTTCTTGGTGATGACTTAAGCTTGAATTAATTTTCCTTGAACCGTGTTACTTTGTTGGCAATAATAATGACTTGCTTTCATTTGAACTGTTGAGAAAATATATACTTCGTCTCTCTTCTCCCTTAACTAACCCTCATTGGAACTATCATCAATGCTCTGAGAAACTCATTCCTTCTTCGCAGATAGCAATGATTTCTGATCGTGTCTTGTCAGATTGTGGATTCACAACTTACTTATGAGGTCCTGGCGAAGTGATCTATTGCTTTGTTATACTCGTATTCTTGACAAAGCCTGACTGTGTTGGCGAAGTGATCTATTGCTTCGTTGTGTTGGTTTTTGGCTGATGATAATCAATGTAGTCATGAGAGAGTTAACTGGCTAATGATAGACGTAGAAATTCCTTTATTCATTCGTTGCTACTCGTGTTGCTGGTGGTCTTGAGTTACACAAAGTCTCCTTGGTTTCCCTCTTCACCTGTATATCTTTTCCCTGATGATTTGGCTGTGTAGATTAATGGCCCCAAGCTTAGTATCTTCTATGTACGCTGAAGTTCGTTGATCCGCAGCGAACTTCGCAGAATTTTTCTTCCTTTGTCCTTGATATGTCTTACTAAGAGAACCAAATTTCCCCTCCTTTATTCATTCGCTGCTTGCCGATGAGATGTGCAGATTTCAAGAACGGAAGTTGTACTGTAAACCTGTGTGGGTATTCACCTTCCCTTGGGTTTTTTGAGAACTCTTCACGTTGACAACGACCTCTTCATGCGATAACAATATATTTCGCAGTGACGACCGTTTTGATATCTTTCATACTGTCATCATTTCATTTTCCTCCAAAAAATTAAACTCCAATTTTCATTGTGCTGCTATTGTCCTCTGAGATGCACCTAATTTCTTTGATTTTTCTTCTTTGCATGTGACTAGTTTTTAATCTCCTGCGAAGTTTCTTCATGTGTTGATAATAGGAGTTTGTTGTCTTATGAAATTACGCTAATGACTTTTCATGTCGTGATGCTTTTAGTCCACCTCCACGTGACTGTGATGTGTTTTCTTCATCCTGCAATTGTTTCTGGACTTGTTACTGCGAACTTTAACTCATCGTTAACTCCTTGTTCCCCTCCTTCAGCGAAGTCATCGCACCTAGTAATTCATCCGTGGAGATATCATGACCTGTTTTATAAGATTGTTCTCGATCGTTTGCTGTAACATCAAACCATTAAAGGAAAAATTACTGTTTGTCAGTTGAATCTTCAAATTAAATCAAAATTTTGACATTTTAACGTTTTCAAAATTAGTTGATTGGTTTTTGGTAAACAAATGTTTCTGGAGTTTTAAAACATTCATGAAATTTTGATGAATAATAGAATCGAATATTCCTGAAATTTCTTGTCTAAAACATTTTAAAATCACAAGATCTGGATTCTTGAGAGAAAAATTAAAGAGATTGAGTTAGAATTGGTCTTCATGAATCTATTGTTGGTGAATATTTCGACCAATTTCCCTTTGCTGACTATCTTCCCCTCTGATTTTCACGAGTACATTTTATACTTTGTATTTCTCTTTCATTTAATTTCACCAAACTTCTAACATCACTTGTTGTCTGTTGCTCGAATTTTTCCTTCGGAATTTTCTCTTTAATCCACCCCTAACAGTTGACAACTTCTCTTTATTTTCTTCAATCTAATCAACAGCAGGTCCCTATTTCTAGCGCCAAAAATGTAGTTGCAGGATTTCCTACAACACACCCCTTATAATATTTTCTAGATCTAAATCTATTTCATAATCAAAATAAAGATTAAAGTGCTAAAATTATAAAATGGACACAAGGATTTTTACATGGTTCGATCAATGTGATCTACATCCATGGTTCTTCACTATGATTGTTGAGGTTACATTAATATTACATTTAGAATCTCCATTAATGGATATTTGATAGAGCTCTAGATCTAGTTTTGGGGAAGAAGATAATAAAGAAAATAAAGTCTCTCTCTCCTAATTGTGTATCTTCTCTCTCTTACAAAATTGTGTCCCTCCTTCTAGTTTACAAAAATGTCTATCCTCCTCTTCTCTCTCCTGCTTTTCTCTTTATATAGGTGTTTACATAGTGGATGACAGCTCACATACAACTCATATTCTCGCAAGCTCTTTGATAATTTCGCAGGCTCTCTTTCTTTCTATAATCTCGCAAGCTCTGCTAAATTTTCGCGAGACATTCTCGCAAGCTCCTATCATTGTGCGATATTTGGATCCTACATCTGGCATTCACACGCTATAGGATTAATCAAGTTTAGAGTTTCCTCAAATGAATAGTTAACCTTAGAAGATGCTAATGTCAAATGCCATAGGGTAGGTCCTAGTTCACCCAACAAAGAACTCTCTCGAAATGAAATATGCTAGTCAGTAGGCACCTAACAACTAAAGTTGACGGGCAAAACTAACTAACAATCATGGTAAGCACATAAACTGATTTTGATGGCTAATATTGTTACGCTGTTTAAAAAGAATCTGCCATCATTTACCAACCTACAGAATCCTACAAAAAAACTAAGATAATTAGGTCTCATAATACAGAACGTAGCTCGGAAATAAGATCCACCAACATCAAATTGATGACCTGGCAAATAACCTCATAGCAATAGAAGCTACATGTTAGTGAAAAGATGCAGCCATTGTCTATGGGGTGTTGGCTAGATCTATTAACTAGGCTTGGTACTTTTAAATAGAGATCCAAGACAATACCAGTGGGTATGTTTTTTCTCCTGTTGCTTGGATTTTGGTATTTACTTTTCTTATATATTAAGATTTGCGGGTTTGGTTATGTTTTGTTGTTTAGATTAGTTGATGTAGTTCACATCATAACGATCTATGGAGTCCAAGCCTATCAAATACTGTTGTTGTATAATGGTTGAGCTAGCATGAATTTTATTTTTGAGCAGCCGTTTTGTCATTTATCTTTTTCTTTGAATTTCAAAATTTGAGTGAATTTTGGTATATGACATATGTCTGTTCTATCAATGATCAAGCTATTGAAGATCATCTTGTTATCTTTGGGACTACTTCTGTTGATAGATAACTAGTTCTGCAAAAATTGTTACCACTGTGTTTTCGGATGTTTGCTTTGAAAAAGTACGGGGGAATGAGAAGGTCCCAGTTTTCAGCATAAAAGGGAAACTCAATATTAGTCTTCTCCTCTTCCTTGTATCGTCATTCATTCGTATTTCCATGTTTTTGAACCTAAGGGAAATGGAAGAACAACTTTAACATTTGTTTACTTGATGTGGATAGTTATTACTTCGACTTATTATATGTTTGATGCAGCGGCTATTGGTTGCTGAGGAGTTTTCCCAGTTGTCGCAAGCCTCCTAGCATGGCCTTTAAAGTATGCTTTGGTGGTTGCCACGAGTTTGTTTGATTTTCTTTTGTATCACAGCACTGGTAAGCTTTTATACCATGCAACATTTTGTATTGTTTTAGGTTGTAAGACAAAATATAAAATACAAAGAAAAAAATATCGGTGAACGTCGAAAAAAAAATAATATGACCCCATTTGAAGTCCTGGCTCTGTTACTGCTTAGAACCCCTGAAGGTGTTTGTGGCTCCTGGTTTTGACTTGCTGAGAAAAAAATCCCATGCAGTGACGTTTTTTCTCTTTTCCTATGAACTAATTCATCCTCACGCCTGTTAATCAACAAAGGATGCATATTATGAACAGGTTATAAGTATTAAAAGTTTATAACAAATAAACTCAATCATCCATATTCATATGGAAGTTCCAGAAGCAAAATCATCAATACAGATGTGTTGGAGCATATCCGGGTCTCTAGCTGTAGATAATTCTCGGGCGTTGTAGACAAGAAGACAATGATCATGTAATCCCGCTGCTATTGTCTCTCACGCTGCTATTCCTTATGACAATTGCACCAAGTTGCCTGCATTTTCAGAAAAGTAAATGTAATAGTATGCGATTGAAAATTACTCGTGTAAACATTTTTTTTTTCATGAAATTAATCTAAGCTCGTCTAAATTTGATGTATCTTGGAATGGTACGTTGCATTTTGTAACAATTTCAATCTTCTATCTTTTTATAAAAATCTAAGCTCGCCAATCATGTATTAGAATGAAGATGTTACCGTCTCATTAATACTTGGCAACACTTGCTTACACAGAGTAATTTTAAGACATTAATCCACTGAGGTCCGAATTGTATCTGTGTTTGGCGTGTTTAAAAACTAGGGGCATATTTTATACCCTGACCCTACTGCGGATGGCCATGGAGAGTATTTTGTCTCGATTGCAAGATGTGTCTAATGAACCACCAATTTGGACACATAAACAAATCAAAGTGGCTTAATCTGATTCCTTTCCGTCACGAGTTAATAGGCGTGTCTAAAGCCAAACTATAAATTCGACACGTACATAATTGCTTAATGTGGTTATATTCTCACCTATGGATACAAGTGATAGGTTTATACTTAAAACCATGACCAGAAGGTGCCTTATGGCTACAGTTGATGGGTTTAGGTTTAAACACATGACCAAATGGTGCATTATGGCTACAGGGTAACACAAAACGTGGCTATAGTTATACATATGACTAGTAGCCACGCAAATAACTTGAAACGTGGCTAGGCTGTAAACCGAAAAACGTGGCCTATGTGAAGGTTTGTACTAGTGCAAGTGCACAACCTGTGATGTAGTTTTAGTTGTGGTAAGTAAAGATTCGTTGCTCGGACTTTTATGAAGATTTGGTTTTGAGATTAATTAAGAAAAGTACTAAAGAAAATTTGCTAAAATGATTAATGAGAGAAAACCCGGGGCTTCGGATTCCACCAAATTAATAATGTAAAATAATCACTCCTCTCTAAAAAATACTCATAACGCTACTCAAGATAGTTTTGAACCCAATCGCATGTCTCGGAAAATATTACAGTTAAAACAAAATAACAACTTATGTTGTAAACCAAAACGGTATAATCTCCTTCGCTTATAAAAGATCGATAGCTAAACTACCCAAAACAATTATTATGAAGCTAAATAAGAAGAGAGATTAATTAAAACATTTAAGCTTGAAAAGAATATTTATTCAAAGAGTACTAGAATTTCTTACAAGATTTGTTGGCTTCCCCTTTAGCCCCAATAGATAGAGCTAGCTTTCCATTACAAAAATGAAACCAAAACAATGTAAAAACAATGGTGTCGGCTCTTGCCCTCCGGAACTCCTCTCTGGCTGTTCTCGAAAACAACCTATATATAGGCTTCAAATGAACCCATCTTTCCTCTTTCAATTAATATTACCACATCATCTCAGCCAATCAAAATGCACCATGTGTATAGTTCGCCCAATATGAATCTGCCACATCATTCTTTTCTCAACTTGTCTAGATATGCCTCCGCTCTTCACACGATCTCCTCATGGTGGACCGTCGATACCTTGTCGGTAATACAAAATGCTAATCATATAAATATGGAAAGAAATTCTTTCTTTCCCCCTTTTTTTTTCTTTGTCACTTAATTAATTTGCAAAGTTCACTCATTTTTGTTCTCCATGAAACATGGAAAGAATAATGATGCCATACAACCCCTTGTTTGCATTTGTCTTCCACGTGCACCTTTGCACTTATTTAATTAATCAAATATGGAAGTTTGTTTCCATTGTGGAACTCTCTAGCACATGCACAATTGTGATCATGGAACCTGTCACGGTTTTATACTCCCGCACGTACAATATAGTCACCAGCTATTCATTCTTTCTTTTGATTTGATAGTGGAGGAATCGACTTGCCATAACCATTAGGCCTATTTTCTCCGAAGCCCCGTATTCTTTGCACATAAGTCCCGTTTTACTTGTTTTCTTTGCACATAAGTCCCGTTTTATCCATATACCTGCAAAGACACAATAAATATTAAAATTGATATAAAAATAAGCACCAACAATATATATTATCGAGGCTAATAAAGACACATATATGTATCTATCAACCTGCACATACTCCATCCTTGTGGTTAATATGTTGTGGAAGTCCTTGCACCATGTTCTTGTTGGAAAGCACCTTAACCTATTGAAATTCAAATGCCCTAGTCTTTTATGCCATAATCATGTTTTATCAATGGTTTCCATCCTCAATCCAACATTTTTTTGCTTTTCAAACACAGTTGGAAAGCTTCTATTCTTCTCCATCTTGATACTCTTCAGGACTTGTCTCTTGTTGTTGTGCTTCTTGTCATAAATGGTGCAATATCCATCTTCAAAATGAACCGCATACCCAAGCTCCACAAGTTGCCCAACACTAAGCAAGTTTTGTGCCAAGTCCGGAACTTATAACACATCTCTAATGTATTTTGCTCCATTGATGGTTTGCACACAAATGATACCTCTTCCGTTAGCTTGAACCATATTTCCATCACCCATCTTCACTAGAGAGTTTATGGATGTATCCATATCAACAAACAAGCTTTTTTCACCGGACATATGAGTTGTGCATCCACTATCCACAAACCAAACTTCACTCTTGGAAGTCACCATGGCACTTTGACAAGCATAAAACAAATTTTGTTTATCTTCTTTTTCTTCCGCTCTACCGGCTTGTTCTTCTTCTTCTTTGTATCTACAATCTTTATCCAAATGTCCATACTTCTTACAATTGCGACATTGGGGTTTTCCTTTGTTCCAACAATACTTCTCCAAATGACCATTCTTCTTGCAAAAATTGCATCTTGGTACTTGAGACGAATCACTCTTTGTGTATTTGTTGGAATTAGCTCCTCCTTTCTTCCATTTTCCCTTTCCTTTGAAGTTTGATGTTGATTCACCCTTGTACTCATTTTTCTTTGTTGCTGAATTTTTTAAGTTCAAGCTCAATTTTGATTGAAAAGCACTCTCAATTAACTTTTCCGTGTCTTAACAACCTTTGCTCATATACCTTCAAGGAAGCCCATAACTCTTGTGACTTTAATGTTGAGAAATCTTTAGTCTCTTCCAAAACCGCCACAATGGGTTCAAATTTCTCCGACAAGCATATCAATATCTTCTCACAAATTCTTCTTTCTTCCATCTTCTCACCACACATCAACATATTATTAACTACTTCAACAACTCTTGAAGAAAACTCATTTAAACATTCATTCTCATTCATTTTTAGATTCTCAAAATCTCTTCTATATGAATGTAATTTCAATTCTCTTACCTTCTTATTATCTCCATACTCTTGTTGAAGAATATCCCAATTGCTTCTTTAGCTATAGAAAAATGGATTACTCTTGGTAGAATAGTGTCTCCAACTCCTTGTTGAATGTACATGGATGCTTTTGCATTCTTCTTTCAACTCTCCTTAAGTAAATCCTTTTGTGGTTGTTGTAGAGTTGATGTATCTTCAAATTCATCATACCCATTTTTTACAATCTCCCACACATCTTGTGACATGAACAAGGTCTTCATTTTGATGGCCCAAAAATCATAATTTTCTCCATGAAAGAGTGGTATTGAAGGTTGTTGAATGTATAAACTTGAGTTACTACTACTTGCCATTGATTTGGTTGATGATTGATTGAAGAAATTGTTTTCTATTTTCTAGATCTAGTTTTTGAGAACTTTGAATGTTGCTGATTTTTTTGAATTTAATGGGTAGAAATTGATTTTTTTTCACTCTCCAAGATCAGATTCACTTGATCTATGCTGTGATACCAATTGTTGGATTTTTGGGTGAATTGATATGAAGATTTTCAATTGATTTGATAATGGAGAAGTGGGAAACTAATAGTTTCTACTCACTCTCACTTGATTTTCATTTTTCATTAATTCTAGATAATAATTTCTCTCTCTTTATCATGGTCAATATAAGACCAAAAGGATAAGATGACATGTGGACTCATTAGGTCCATATAATTCTCTTACACTAAAAACAGACACACAATAATGTGTAGAGAAAACATACTTTGTAAACAGGATTGTTCACATGAACAAAACTGACTGCATTTTCTTATGCTAGCATATTTGTTTATCTGCATAAGCTTGTTTATAGACGTATTTTCAGCACATTACTCAACAGTGACTGGTGAACTGTTAATGGCTGAACAGGGAGACGAGAACAAGAAGAGAGCTGTTGCTACTTGAGCTGTGACCAATGACAGTGACGAGAGGAGTCTGGTGGCAGTTCAATGGTGTTGCTGCATGCCGTAACCAATGAGAATGGTGGTCTGTGGTTGATGCTGTCGGAGATTGATAATGGAGAGCCACAGAACTTGGCCGTGACAAAACATAGGTGGTGATCGTAATGGAGATGTTTTCTGCCATAGTTGATTCTCTCTGATGGCAGTTGGATAAATAATGGTAGTTACTGCTACCATTGGCAGTGACGACGAAGACAAAGATCGAGCTGATGATTATTTTCTGAGCTGGAGGTTGAGATGATGCTGTGGTTTGATTAGACGACAGTAATGTTGTTGCTTTAAGTGATAATGGTGATGGATGGATTGAACCATGATGCTGCTGCGAAGAAAGAAGGAAGAAGATTTGTTTGCTGCACAGCAGAGATGACTGTTGCTATCAATGGTGATAATGTCAGTTGAACGGGAGATGAACCTGTGGAAGGACAAGTGATCGAGGAAGCTATTGGCCAGAATAGAGAAACTCGGATGATTTGAGAATTCACGGAGGAGAATGGTTTTGAGTCTGTGATGGAAGCAATGGCGAGAGTCGAGTTCCAGCTTGGGAGTTAATCGGAGAAGTTAGAAAAGAGATGCGTAGTTCATGGTTCAATCTACGGACGAAAAATCAAACCGTAGTGTAATTCAGTTGAGCCTACGGTGTGGTATTATACCGTATGTAAAGTCAGTTGAAGCTACGGTGGTATTTTACAGCCGTAAGAAAACACATGAGAAAAGAGAAATGTGGAGGAGAAAATTAGACTGTCAGTTCCATGGAACTGACAGTTGAATAAAACAGGTTAAAGAGTATTTGGGTTGGGCTTCTTTTGAGCTGCTCGTGGCCCTTTGCAGTGAAGATATATTTGACATGCTTGGTTTACAATTTGGCTAGTTTTGCCTACTTTTGGCAACTGTTTTCGACCGGGATTAGATGCACGGGCGCTTCCATACTTGGAACCCTATTAAAGAGAGATTTTGATAATATCTTTTATCATTCGTTTTTTACACAAAAGAGGAGAGAAGAAGGAGCTTTGGAGTTAGAGATTTCTCTACAACCTAGGGTTTGCTGTCACTTTCTTCTATATTATTTTATATTTATATGGGTTTTAAGAAATCCATGAGTAACTAAACCTTTCTTATTGGTTAGAGATGTAGTCCTAAGTTGGAAAACATGTTATTCAATTGAAGTATTCATTCTCATACATTCATAATTTGTTAGTATCGCTTATGTTCTACCGTTTATAACTCCATGTATGATTGATTGCTAGTTTGTTTAAGTTGCAAATTAAATGAGCATGCATTCATATCTATTGCTAAACTAGGGTTTGAGATCCGGAATTGTCGAATAATCCTTGTTAGAAGTAGCATAATATAGTTGTTAACGACGGGGTGTTGCCATACAATTATATGTAGAAGCGTAACCTAGGTTAAATCTGTGCGGCTCTTGCGCCGGATTGCTTAGAATAACCTCAACTCATAAATATTAGTGCTTTCATTGGGTTAAACTTGAGTGGCTCTTGCGACAAGTTATTTAGTGGAAAGGATTCAAAGTGTGGCTCTTGCGCCTTTGATGATAATAGGAGTTTTGCCGGAGTAAGCCTGCGATAGGACGCTCTGGGGTTATTGATATCGATAGAAAATGAATGTTGAGATTGATTCAGTTGAGAACATGTTGGAAGATGGAAGATGAAAACTCTAACCAGTACTTTTTATCTCTGATATTCGTATTATTATATTTGCTTTATTCTTATTTAGTTATAATCACAAACAAAACCCCCCAGTTTCTATAAGTAATCAAAACAATTGGATAACCCATATATCCCTATGGAACGAATCTGTTCTTATAACTATACTCTTATTTATAATTGTGAAGTGAAAGAACTTAAATTATTTTTGTGTCGGCTGACAACCGACCAAATTTTGGCGCCGCTGCCGGGGAGGCATATCAGATTGTTATTTTGTTTTTGATTTTTGATTTTGATTTTTTTTAATTTTGTTTTTGAGAATCTTGTTTCAGGTACTTTATCTCTGGCATCCAAACGTTGGGATTACCAAAGGTGCGGAATTTCAACTCGTAGAGAAACAATACTACAAGAACCTCGAAAATCACAACAAGAAGAGATGGTTGGCGGAACGAACAACCAAAACACTGGTAACCAGGGAAAGCAAGGGAACCAAGGAAATGGCGGCGCTCCACCACCTCCACCTCCACCTCCCAAGAGGACACTCAAAGATCTGACATCTCCATCTTTTGATCAACAAAAGTTGTGTGTCAACTTGGAAGATTCAATTGAGCTCAAATCTCAATTGATTTATTGGTTACCGAAGTTCAAAGGGCTTCCAAGAGACGATCCAAATCATCATTTACTACTGTTTCAACATAGGTTGACAAGTTTGAAGCCAACTGGAACTAATCAAGGAAGAGCTTTACTAACAGTTTTCCCATTCTCTTTGATTGATTCTGCAGAAGAATGGTTTTATGGTCTTCCACCTGGAAGTATCACAACATGGAACGAGATGCAGAGAGTATTTTTAGAAAAGTACTTTCCCGCCTCTAAAGCAACAACTATTCGTAAAGCAATTAGTGGGATTGAACAAATTACCGGTGAGACTCTTTACGACTACTGGGAACGGTACAAGAAGTTGTTAGCGAGCTGCCCACATCAAATCTCTGAGCAACTCATAGTGCAGTATTTTTATGATGGTTTGCTCCAATCCGAGAGAAATCTTATTGATGCAGCTAGTGGTGGTTCTTTGACAAACAAAACCATTGACGAAGCGACAGAATTGATCGAGCATATGGATGCAAACACACAACAATTCAACACAAGAGGATGGAGAGATCACCCCAATTTCAGCTATGCGAATACGCAAGCAGCAGCTCCAGGGTCGATTTTTAATCGCCCTAGTGGTTTCCAACAACAACCACAACCAGCGCAGAACTCAGAATCATCAGAGATGCTTGCTATGATGAAGAATCTAACCACAATGGTGCAAAAGAATCAGCAAACGACTGATGGTGCAATCAAGGAGTTGCAAACACAAATGAGCACCATGGCAGGTAGATTGAACCTTTTGGAAACTCAGAATAGTGGGAAACTCCCTTCTCAACCTATTAATCCTAGAGAAACTGTTAATGCTGTGACATTGAGAAGTGGTACACGAACTGTGCAACCAGAAGATGCTAAGAAAAGCAAAGACCCCAAGGGGCCGGTTTTGGAGAAAGAGATTATTGACTCTTCCCAAACCGATGAGGTACCTAAAACAAACTCTAAACCTATTGTTTCAACTTATGTTCCTCCTTTACCTTTTCCTCGCAGGTTCGATAATGCTAAAAAGGTGGAACAAGACAAGGAGATTTTAGATATATTCAAAAAGATTCATGTGAATATCCCGCTGATAGATGCAATTAGGCGGGTTCCTAAGTACGCAAGAGTTTTGAAAGACCTATGCACCAAGAAGAAACGACTAACCGGTGATGAGGTGATGAGTGTGGGGGAAAACGTTTCTGCTATCCTCCAAAAGAAACTCCCACCTAAATGCAAGGATCCCGGTAGTTTCGATATACCTGTTGTGATTGGTAATAAAAGTTTTGGAAAAGTTATGCTTGATTTAGGAGTATCGGTTAATGTTATGCCCGCATCTATTTATGAGTCTTTGAATTTGGGTCCTTTGAAAGAAACCGTATTGTTCTTGAACTAGCTGATCGTTCTAATGTTTACCCTAGAGGTAATATTGAAGATATGCTTGTGCATGTGAATCAACTAGTGTTTCCAGCTGATTTCTATGTATTGAAAATGGATAGCGGGTCTGATGCATCCATACCGCTGTTATTGGGGAGGCCTTTCATGAAAACGGCCAAAACCGTTATTGATGTTGACAAAGGAACGCTCACTATGGAATTTGATGATGAAAAGATTCGCTTCAATATTTTTGGAGCAATGCGGTATCCTAGCGATGTTCATTCGGATGTTCATGCTAATGTCGTAGATGCAGGCTAAGGAGTAGCCAAAGAGTCTATAGTCGGGCTGACGACGTTAAACCAAGCGCTAATGGGAGGCAACCCATAGTTTTTGTATCTTAATACCTTTTATTTTCATTTTTTATTATTTTCATATCATATTTGCATCCCCATGTTTGATTTCGCAGAGTCCAGAATTTATTTTGAAGACAGATCCCTTTTCGTCAGAAAAATTCAGACTGCACGTAGTTCAGTCCAGAGACCATAACTGTCAGATCGTTTGTCTAAACACTCTTCCCTTTCGACACTTTGTAGAAAAGACGTAGGCGAACAACTTTTGTGAAATGGTGTTTTTCCAAATTCCTTACCAATTTGTACAGTTTTCGTGTTTTATCTGCTGCTACGTCAGAATTCAAAATTTAGTTTTGCACATTGAGGACAATGTGAAGTTTAAGTGTGGGGGAGTATTTTGCATATATAGTTTTTAGCTTTTTGCCTAGATTTTTCAAACTTTTGTATATATTTGCATTAAAAAAGAAAAGACCTCCAACTTATATATATATATATATATATGTGCTAAACACTCTATCCTATAGCCCTTGCTCTTAAGAGAACTGAAGTTTAATGCTTCTTGATATATTGAGTTAGAAATACCAAGCCATATATCCTTGGCAAAAGGAAAATAAAGAAGAAGATGATCTTATGTTTCCAAACTATGACTGCACATTTGGAAATAATATCTTCCATTCTGGTAAACCTTTAAAATTTTGCTAAAACTAGAAGAATATCTCTGACTATTTTTCATATGAAAATCTGACATATATATGAAACCTAAATATTCCAAATCATTAACCACATTTTCTCTTAACTCCTATTTATATGCTGATCTTCATGAGCCGGAATGGCTCTATAAGTAGAGTTAACTGTGAATACACCGTTTCTTGTTAAAGACCATCTTAAAATATTTTCCTCCTCCAAGTTGGTAATTATAATATTTGTAATCTTATTAACCTGCTCATTGGAAAAAATTCTTGAAGTTTATCCTCCTTCCATCTTTTATTCTCGATATCAATTAATTCAGCCACTGACATTTTGCTTTGCAATTGGCTTGGAATTTGTGAAATATAATTTTCCTACTGGATTATCCAAATCAACTACTTCTTCCAACTTCAATACTTGATCCATTTCCAACTTCCCACATGTGATATCTCTTGATCCAATTTAGTCCTACTTGAATGCTCCTCCAAATCCAGGTACCATTTTTGTTGACCTCATGATGTAAAGGATCTAGACCTCTAAAGTATTTGGCTTGTAAAATCTTAACCCGCTCAACATCTTTCTCTTGAACCATTCTCCAGGAAAGTTTAGTTAACAAAATGTCATTGAAATATTTAGTATTTTTGAATCCCAAACCCCTAAAAATATTGGTCAGAAATTTGTTGGTGTTTCTACATAGATCTTCGTTGAAATTAACACTTGATAAGTATGGTTCATCTGCTTTAACATATATCTTGTTCTAAAAAAATTCCGCACCATCGAAACCATATCATCTTCAACAACGTACCAACATTTCTGATAAAAACTTGCCTGAAAACCATATAGAGACAGAGCCACCCATGAATTGATTTGAAACACCGCTTCTTTGAGCCACCCATTAGCTATTGTAGATATAACTTTAAAGTGAGATTTGAGAAGATTTTGAATATCCTCCCTAGAGTTATACCAATTACCTTGTTCATCTCTTATCGAGTCTATCTGATTTCTCTTTCTTCTGAAGTGTGCTCTTGCATGAAAATATTTTGAGTTTTTATAATTTTCTCCCTAGATTGTTAAAAAATTATATCAGACTTCAACTCATTCCATTGTTGAAGTTCCTTCTGCAGATTAGATCCTCTTGTTCTTTATAATAATTCCCTCGAATATACTAAATTCTTTCTTGAATACCTATCTATGCTTCCAAAAACAATTATCTTCAATTCTCTTATACTCTCTATAGAATTATTGATTTTCCTGTTGAATTTAGCATCTAGAGAACCCAAAACTTCCATCTTTGTTGAATCATGGTCATAAAAGAAGCATGTTCGGTCCAAGTTTTATAAACTCTGAAAGGTAAGTATAACTTATCTTGTTGAGGAAGGGTATTGAGAAGTATGGGTGCATCGTCAGATCCTATGGGGATGAGATTATTGATAATAGCATTTAGGAAAATAGACAACCATTGACTTGTTGTAAGGGCTTTATCAAGTCTTGTTTTCACTAATTTTAGATGATTTCTTTTGTTTTCCAAGTGAAAGGGTTTCCTGAGAATGAAATTTCTTGAAGACCAAATTTTTTTATTGTTTGTTGGATGATTTCAGGTGTTGAAGGCTTATGGGTTGAAAAAAATTGTCTGTCATGATGAGATAAAGTGAAATTTAAATCCCCAATAATAAACCATGGGAAATCCATATTCTGACCCATTTCTTGAATTAGACTCTACTGATAAGTCCTTTCATCATTGTAGCAAGAACTATATATATACATGTTAGAACCCATTGTTTATTCTTAGGACCATCATGCACAATAAAATTCACCATATATTATGTATAATGCATAAGTTCAATCTTAAAACCATCCTTCCACATAATATCTAAACCTCCTCCCTTAACTTTCTTATTGTTAAACCAAACATTTGGATAACCCATATCATGTAATAAAAATAATGCACTTTTATCGTGTTGTTTTGTCCCAAAAAGAAATATGATGTCTGGGATATATTTGGATATGCAAACTCTAAGATGATTTCTAGTATGTTTATTTCCTAATCCCTGGACATTTCATGCAAGAATCTTCATATTAGTAGAATCAGTCAGATTTAAAAGATAAAAGGAACTAATTCTTTTGTATTTACGTGACTGATGAATCCCTAAATTAATGAAACGAAACCTGAAGATATAAACTTGAAAGATAAAAGTTCAAGAATAAAAATATGGTTTTCCTGCTCTGCCTACTGTTCCCTAAAGCTTAAATCACTTGATTGTCCCATCCCCCAGCTTGATAAAAGTTGTAAATTATTTACTGCATTTGCTCCACTTCTTGAGGGTAGTTATGATAGTGCATTTGCTGAGACTGGTCTTCCATATCTTCTTGAACTTGATTTCCAACCCCATAATTATCCATATGAATACTAGCATTGCTACTTGCTCTTGACATATTTCTTCTTCTCTTTGGTCTTCTAGTTGTTGAAAATTCAGCATCTCCTTCAGATTGATAGTATATTGTAGAGACATGAAAGCCATCTTCAGGGATCTGAAAATGCTTCTTTTCCATTCTCTTTTTGCATCTATTCTTTTTTGGAGAAATAAGAATTTTCTTTCCCCGTCTGTATTTGAGATCGTTTTGCCTAGGAACAATAACCTCTCCAAAATCTTCCCAAAACTTAAAGATATAGCCATCAGTAGTCTGCACATTCTTTGCTTTGTCAGCACATTCATTTTCTACATGATGGAAGTAGATAGGAACCCATTGAGTACATTTAGGTGCATTTTCTGTGAGAATACATATTAACATTGGATTTGAAACATTTAACTCAATTAAAACACTAACTACACTAGGATCTGTTGGGTTGCGATTTCCTAGTTCAATCTTGAGAGGGTTTCCTAGTATGCTTGCAATCTGATTTTCGACCTCAACATTTAGGAATTCTGGTGACAGCTTTTTAATATCAATCCAGAACTGTTGCGTGAGAAAATCAAGATTCTCCAGGATAACATAAGGATTTCATTCTCTGAAAACAATTAAATAACCATCAAAACTCCAAGGACCATTTGATAGAACAAAATTATACTAATCCCATTCATAGAACCGAAAGATAAGCATATTCTTTGAATGACTTCTGATTTGAAAATATGTCCCTAAGACATTGTCACTTCTTGTTCAGCTTTCACAATACCCATAGAATGCTCATTAAAAACTTTTCCAATCAGGCTAATTCCCACTTTTTGATTCCCGGACATAGCTTGATGTGAGCTACGGATAAATTTTTGATGGGGGCGTTTCTGATGGCGGCATGGGGGACAAATCATGTCGTGACATGTGTTTTTCCTATTAATTGTTTTAAAAAATTCCGTTACCAAAAATATCAAGGATAAAATATCACCAATTAAGGTAACCATTATTTTCACCAAAAATACACTTCTTTTATATATTTGGAAATAAAATTTGTTGGAATCAATTTATAGCAAAGACATGTGTCAAGACATGATTTGTCCCCCATTCCCCCATTAGAAAACGCCCCCATCAAATATTTATCCGGATACCTAATGACTCTTCTAATTTGATCATCTACATCTAAATTTTCTTTTAATTCGCTCAATGAGATAAGATAACTCACAGACTGATTTTCTAGACATTCCAACAAAGAAAAACACAAACAACACCAGGAAAATGAGAAATTGATGAAAAACATATGTTCTTACCTTTCCTATTTATAGAGGTATTGCATGTATTTTTCTTGCAATGTGTAGAATGCTTTAGATACATTTCACTACTTATCACACAATTGAGATGATAAATCATCAACCCAAGTGATGAGTGCCAAATATTGCATATTTCTACATCTTTTTATTGGCATTTATCTCATCTTTTGTGCTTTAAATCCCCATATTATCCCAAATTATGTATTTTCATTGTTTTCAAGAATAAATACTTAACGGTCGCCCTTCAATCCCAGGAGCAAATCCTAGCCGTCCGAGGTTACCAAACGACCTTTGGCCCAAAACCCTAGCTTGGTCACGAACCTAGCCAAGCTAGCCACGCCATGTGCCCATGGCAAACCCTTGGCCCCACATGCCAAGCCAAACACGCCTTGCCTTGGCCCTAGCCAAGCTAGCCACGCCATGCACCCATGGAAAACCCTTGGCCCCACATGCCAAGCCAAACACGCCTTGCCTTGCCCCTAGCCAAGCTAGCCACGCCATACGCCCATGGTAAACCCTTGGCCCCGCATGCCAAGCTAAACACGCCTTGCCTTGGCCCTAGCCAAGCTAGCCACGCCATGCGCCCATGGTAAACCCTTGGCCCCGCATACCAATCCAAACACGCCTTGCCTTGGCCCTAGACAAGTTAGCCACGCCATGTGCCCATGGCAAGCCCTTGGCCCCACATGCCAAGCTAAACACGCCTTTCCTTGGCCCTAGCCAAGCTAGCCGCACCATGTGCCCATGGAAAACCCTTGGCCCCGCCATGCCAAGCCAAACTACACCCTGCCTTAGCCCTAACCAACATAGTCGCGCCACCATGCTGGCCTTCCCTACGCGGCTACCAAAAACAAAGACGTGCGACAATCGACGGTCCCCCTTCACTCCCAGGAGAAAATCCTAGCCATCCAAGGTTACCAGACAACGCATGGTAACCTTTGGCCCGAAAACCTAAGTTTGGCCACGCCAAACCATGCCGTGCCAAAGGCATGCCAACCTAGCCGTGCCACCATGCTGGCCTTCCCTACGTGGCTACCAAAACGAAAGCGTGTAACGATCAACGGCTATCTTTCCACTTGAGATGCAAAATCTCGACTGTCGAAGGTCCCCAAGCTAGCAAGTCTCCCAAGTACGACTTTCCAGGTAAGAAAAACATGCTACATGTTTTCCACAAAAACATTCGAGACATCAACACATATCACAAACTGGGGGATCCTCTTTGGGTATTGGTTTGGCGGTTTACAGCGTGCGGCGTACACTACGCCCATCATAAGGAAGTGTCATAAGGGTGAGGCGGTTAGTAAATACTGGCAGTTAAAGGTGAAACGTTCACGGGACATCAATTCCATACGTTAACGATTTTATGGAACATCAATACCATGCATACGGTTACCACCTCCTCCCATTTACTTACCCATTTTTCCATTCTTTAATGAGACCAGGGTACGTTTCACTTCGACTTGTATAAATAGGTCTTACCTATTTCCACAGAACAATAAGTTCATTCGGGAATACACAACACTCAGAAAATACTTGCTAGCTTACCATTTATTAGCCTTCCCGCTTTTCTGATACAAGTCGTAGTAACACAACTACTCTTCCAGAATCAACTATTCTGGTCTCATCACTTTCCTTGCTTCCCCTCAAAACCAACCCATTCTCCTTCACTTTGTGACCGAAGCAAGTCTGGAACCGCCATTTTTTGGTTTAGGCCGGACTTGTACAGATTGATCTCTCGAATCTAAAGTACTCCCTTGCAGTACATTGTTTAGGGTTTAAATTGTTTCTCACCCGTACACCCAAAATTACTGAAATCAGCAGAAACCATTTTCACCTACAAACACCTAGTAACATTCTAGTAAACCTGTACGAAGTTGACTCTAGTAAATAATCAAGCGACTCTTTAAGTGAGTTTTGGTTCACTAAAATATGACAACCAAACTTGACATACCAACGCTTGGTGGGTTCAACCGAGAAATGCTCTAACAATCTCCCCCTTTGTAAGTTTTAGTGACAAAACTCTTACATCATATGGATAAACAAATTACAAGAATTCATTACACATACGCTTGATTCCCAAATTCAACATCATAATAACCTGTATACATTCAATAGATAAATGCCGCTGTTGACATTATAATAATGTTTGAGGGTGAAAACTGTTTCTACTGGTTTTGGTAAATTTGGGTGTGTGCGGATGAGAAACGAATCTAAACCCTAAACAAATGCACTGCATGGGAGTACTTTAGATTCGAGAGATCAATCTGTACAATTCTGGCCTAAACCAAGAAATGGTCGTTCCAGACTTGCTTCGGTCACAAAGTGAAGGATATGGGGTTGATCTTAGGGAGGGAAGCGAAGAAGGTGTTGAGATTGTGAAGGTGTTGGTTGTTTATGACTTGTATCATAATGTTGAACTGGCTTGCATAATGTAAGCTATCAGTTCTGGGTATTTCTGGATACGGTTTTAACAACAACTTGGTTTTCTGTGTGTTGTGTTAAAATAGGTTGAAGAACCTATTTATACAAGTCATTTGAGCGCAATCCTCATCTCGTAGGAAGTGGAGGAAGTTGAGTGATGGATTAGTGGGATCATGTAAGTGATTGTCACACGATCACGCCTTTGCCCACTTCCCTCATCATCGTTAACCATCCATGCCTCCTGACACGTTCTCGTAATGGGCGCGTTGCACGCCGCACGATGTAAACCGCCAGACCAATACCCCAATAAGTATCCCCCAGTTTGTGACATGGTTGATGTCTCGAATGAGCGAGTCAATTTGTGGGACCCGCCGCAAGAAATAACATGCGGTGCTATTAGGTTAAATAACTAAGTCATTTATAGAATTGATATTCATGAAACATAGTGCGTGCTCGCTGCATGTAATGCATCGCTTTTAAGCAAGCAACTCAAAACAATCGATATGCATGAAGCATCGCTGTTTTAAAGCTTGATTGAGTAAGTCGCGGATTAAGCGTCTTAAAATAGCAGCACGTCCAACCATCTTCGAGTGATCGTTTGAAGGACACAAGGGTGGGCCATCATCTGGTCGATCACTCCTTGTGACAGAGTGGCAGACAGCGATCATTGAGGCACTTCATTGATTGCCTAATTTTTAATCCAAGTCGTCCGACCAAGCTGGCAAAGTTGGACGGACGAGATGACTTACGGCACATGTTTGCTGTCGTTGAAATAATTTATGGTTTTTAGAGGTGCGCTAACATCCCTCTTTGGCTTGATCGAATCCAAGCATTGGCGCTATTTTTGAGTGGGCCGATCGGGCATGCGTGGAGATGGCTCACTGGCGTGCATGCTTACACCTCTCGGTCCCACAAAGATTAGATCTAGGCCACTCAACTTGACCGGCAAAGATGAGTGGTTGTGATCGATTTGCGACAGAAATACATTGCCGCAAAGAGTTTAAAAGCCGTATGGCATGCCATCTTTGGGGTGCGCGTTTGGAGACGTTGGTCCCTAGTCCGCATAGACCGGTCGGTCACACGCAAAGGTGGGCCCACGGTGATCACGTTGACATCCTTGGGACCTCTTGAGTCTATATCTACACCCTCCGTTTAGGCTGGCGAAGATGGACGGTCACAATCGAACTACGACAGATGTGCATTGCCGCAAACCCTAATTAGGGTTTTGAATCAGTCACGCATACGTGACTTTGGCCAAGCGGTTTGGCACGCCGTGCTCCTCCTTTGGAGAGGTCAATCACGTGGGGCCCATGTTGGGCTGACGGTGAACGCGTGTGCACCTTCCTGACGGTCCTAAATGTGATCTAAGTCATCCAAATATGCTGTCTAAGTTGGATGGTCGTGATCGATTTAAGACGCTAGTGTATTTCCGCGGCCCAATTTAGGGTTTGGAAACATCACGCTTGCCATGGTTTGAGCGAGTGTTTCATAGCTCAATGGTCCCACCATGGGCAAGTCGTTCGAGCAAGGAGGAAGTGGGCCTGCCGGTGTGCATGTCAGCATTTCCCCAATTTCTCATGGGATCATCTAGCCCGTCCAAGCAAGTAGGCTAAGTTGGATGGTTACGATGATTTTGAGACTGTCTTGGACAGTTCAAGATCGTTCGAGCTTCTCCAAGCAGCACGGCCACCCTACTTAGGGTTGGCGTTTGACAACGCTGGGAGATGTATGGTGATGTTCGACCAGCTAGGGCATAAGTGGGCCCGCCGGTGGTCATCACGATAATTGCCTATTCCTGCCAAGATTTGATTAGGCTTGTTAAATTGCGCGGCCAACTTGTGTGGCCGTGATCGTTTCTGAGACTGATATGGACAGTCTAGATTTTCGTTAAGGAATTTAAACATGTTCGATCGAGCTGTCTTTAATTAAAAGCGCGTCAATTCGAAATTCTCTTTGTCAGAGAGTGATGTAGCCTGTGTGGGTATTTCATGTGTATCTCAATATTGGCACTTCGGGAGATTCATGCTACTCTGCTGAGAGTGAACACTTAATCGTCATGTCATGTCAATGATGAGAGTTCTATTTGAGAACATAGCACGGAAAATACTAGGTAAATCATGCATTGATTAATAATGCTGGTATAAAATGGAAATCACATAATATTTGGGATTGCTACTACGCGCACCATTCCGAGTGAATTTCATATGCATTGAATTGCTCAATGAGTGAGGAGGTTTTTTTCACTCGTCACTTTTCAAATGGCTTTACCCCTTGAAGGGTGACAACGCATTAAATACTGGTTTTACAATTTTAGCCTTGAACTAAAAACCACCATCAACATTAAGTCCCCTGCTTAGCACATAAGAGTTCCACTATTGCGGGATAAGCACTAGATGGTGATAAATAAACATAAAACTTATGATACAAATTTAGATATTACTAGGAGAGATGGGTCGTCCTATCTTTGGAGCATGTCACGTTCAAGAGGCATCCAGGTGAGCGTTCCCCTAGCATGATGTCGGTTGGCCTCAGGTAGATTAGGCATATGGTTGGTTGGGATATCAAACTATTCATGACGATGTCATAATCCTCTACTCTGATATGGACGAGCACTATCATGAGGTATATCCTAAAATGTCTGTCAAGCAATTTCTGAAAAAGATGTTGAAGAAGCTCCCTAAGAGAACGTTGATGCAGCTTCCGAGAAGGGCGTCGAAGCGTCTTCTGGAGAGGATGTTAAAGTAGCTCCTAGAGAGGACTCTAGTGAAGGCACCATTGGCCCTGGTGTTGACGACACTTCTTTGATGTTTAGTAGTCTTTGCTTCATGCGGCTGGAGCCAGGGCTTGATCGAATAATAATCCCTCATTCATGTTGTAACTTCCATTTTTTATATCACGTGTGTTGTGCTTCCATGAACAGGAGATCCAGGAGTCGAATTTGTTAGGTGCGGAGGCTCTATCTATAATTAATAGCACGTGTGATGTGATTGGAAATGTCTGAAGAAGTAATCGCAATCTGGGAGTATCGCGTGCACTAGCTCGCTGCTTCCTGATTCCGTGAAGGGATTTCCCAAAATATGAAAATTACAGATGGCAAAACTTCTTTCTGGGATCTAGGCACAATGAGATGGTGATTGAGAGGTTGTTTCGTCATTGAAGCATCTGCACTTCAGGGTACGAATGATTCTTGCCCTAAGAAGCATATATTGGCTGCTTGATGATTTTTTTCAGTCATCTTGATCTTTCTGATTGCGATGATGATATGCTTGTATGGGCACAATCCTCGGAGCCGTTAAGTAAAGTAGACAAGCTGAGAGACCTTCGTTGTCTACGTGCCGCTATAAGTCTTCAAGGACTTCGTTTCAAGCAACATCCTTTGAATCGTCTTTTGAATCTTAGATGGTTGTATAGAACGGGATGCGATGAGCATCCCCCGGTTACACTTCAAAATCGATGGCGTGGCTGGACACGTGAAAATATCTCTGATTTGTACTTTGGAGTCTTTAATGCACTTGTACGTCTTCATGTTGAGAATTCTCTACGGCTCATAAAGCTTCAACAGTGATGATTTTTGATATTAGAAATAAACTGGTTGAGGTACGTGAAGGCATCCTGTGCTGGCAGTCCCCAGGTGTAATTATCCCGAGCTTATTTTCTCTTGAAAGACGTACTTCTATTGCATTTGTTGGTAAGGTGTTGAAGCGGCTTCGGCCTCTGAATAGAGTGCTGAAGTGGCTTTGGGAAAGAGTGTTGATGCGACTTCGGGAGATAGAGCGTTGAAGTGCGTTGAAGCGTCTTCTGGAGTGTGCGTTGAAGAGGCTTCTTCTAGACAGAGCGTTGAAGCGGCTTCAGGAGAGAGCGTTCGTTGAAGCGGCTTCTGGAGTGTGCATTGAAGCGGCTTCTGAAGCGTGCGTTGAAGAGGCTTCTTCTTGAGAGAGCGTTGAAGCGGCTTCTCCTTCAGTTTGATTTTCCCTTGCAAATTACATGCTTCTTTATTGACCGTCTCTCTTGTGTTGAAGAAGTCCTTGACTGACGGTAAAGGAATTTCATGCTGAGTCTCAGTCCCCAAGTGTGAGTTATATGGCTCTATCTTGTATGTTCGGTGGGTTTACCATAATAAATATATCACCATCTCACCTCCGTACTGGTGACTCTATTACTTCTCCATGGGAAAGCAAAATATGCAGAAGTTCGAATTACCTCTATCTGTAGTGGTTGTTGCTATGGTGGAGCTCTGACGAGCAACAACGATTCTTGGCAGCAGCTATGATCAGAAGAGATTGGCATGGAGAGGCATGGTAGCTACTTGCACGAAATTGGAAGTCTTCATATAATGGTAGAGATCGTCTCGTTATTAGAGGAAGAAGCTGATGATGGAATCGATAGCTTCCTTGATGTTTCCTCATGGAATGGAGAAGAGGGAGACAGTCACCTGCCCACAAGTATCTATTGAGATTTCAACTTGATAGATCTTTGTCACGCCCGGGTCTCTCGAAGAAATAATTTGGAAGAGAGTTGGAGTTGAACCCAACGTTGATGAGGATCGTACGAGTTGCTGATCATGAGGTCGTCTTTGCGTCTACGTTGCGTTTCATAGACGTCCAAGCATATCGCTGGTTTTTGACAATGCGTCTGCTCTCTTGAGTATGTCTTCGTCTTTGGACATCCTGGAATCATAATGATAGCGTACTTGCGTCTCTCTAAATTCAGCATCTTTGAGATGGATAGTGCATAGCAGTCCTCAGCTACACTCCTTTGTCTCTATCATATTTGGATCGTGTCTTTGAGGAGTAGGGAAGTTCCCTCACGCGGATGACTTAACTAACAGGTTATGCAAGTATGAAGAAGCTCTTGACATGGAGAGTTCGTATGTACCTTTTAAGTCCCGGGTGCGACCTCCTTCGGTAATGCAACTACTTCTTCTACGGGAGACGAAATTCTGAAAGCGTTTCTCACCGATTTTGTTGCCGTCAAGCCAGATATGGTATATCTCGGACGTTGTTGTTTTATCATCATGATAGTTGTGCACGTGGTATTGAGTTAGGAGTTGGCGGTTTTGGACGCGCAGAATGTTGTATATTGGTAGTTTTCCTCTTGCTGTTTCAGTAAAGCTGCTTACAGAAGGCTGAAGGTTGTATTGCATGTTGGTGAGATGTATGCCTCCACGAATATCATGAGGCTCTTCATTCCTGGCAGGCCTGGTTCTTTCTAGCAGGGTAGGTGCTGTTGTACCCGATCTTAACAGCTTCACGAAGTTCAGAGGATGTTTGAAATTGCAGGTTCTCCAACATAGCACGATAGACGGTTACCATCCTATTAATGCATAATTCCACCAATAGTTGTTCAATCATATTTGGATCGTGACAATCCAGTGCCTGAATTCTTTACCTCTTCACATAATCATTTGGATGTTCGTTGTTTCATTGGAACATTCTCCCCAAATCTGAAAAAGTGATTTGCTCGAATACGAAGAAATACTTCTTGTGGAAAGCGGTTACCATCTCACACCAGTTGGATACGCTGTTTGGTGCAATGTTGTTGTACCAGGAGTATGCTCTCCCAGTGAGTGACTTTGAGAACTCTTTCAGGCGAAGGACATGATTGTATTCGTGCTCTCCTAATGACTTAAAAACGAGAGATGTGTTCACGAGCATTACCAGTTCCGCCATAAAGGGAAAATTGAGGAGAGGAGTATCCTCTCGGAAGAGGAACTCTTTGCATATCGGGAGGATAAGGAAGCTGATCTTTGGTGAAGGTCTATCGGGTTTTCCTTGCCTCGATGCTGGAGAAGTCGTTCTAGATCCTCACGCGTGATGAGATTCCTTTCCCTTGAGCGCTCAGGAGCAGCACGAATTTCTTCATCTATGAATGCACGCCCTCTTTCTGAGTTGTAGCCATGTCCGTCTGAGCCTTAGTGAGAACTTCTCGTCTTTCCATTAATAGGGGGTTGGCCTCCTATGGTTCCTCCGGTCTCTCGTCCTAATGGGGAAGTGGCAGTAACGCTAGTAACGACCGAGGGCGTTACGCTCGAAGAAATATTGGTGGCGGCAACGGCTCTGGCTCTGGTGCTCGGAGGTGTCACACCTAAGGAAGTGTCTCGTTGTTGTCCGGGTTGACATAATAGGCGAACCCTTTATGATGATTTGAAGATGTGTCAGATGTACAAATTCTCGGAATTACGCCATGTTTTGGATCTACATGTTTTGTTGATGAAGTGGTAGCGGGTATTCCTGACTTTAAATTTGTAGCAGTGGTAGAATAGAGATAGACCTTTTCTTTTGTGATCTCTGCAGGTGTCTCCCTAGGACTCCAATGGTGTTGAGATTTGTTGTTGAGTATCTCCATACTGGAACAACAGCTACACGAATCTTCACTTCGTCTTTCTGGGTGTGGACCCTTTGAGGCATTTCTGGCTTACTTCATACAAAACTTGTGGTAATGTAGGAAGGACGGTTGCTCCATACGGATCTAGAGAGAAGCCACTGCGTTCTTCTAAGTAGTAGTCGCATCTTGTGTCTCCATGCGGCATTCTGGTCCTTTTATATGGGAGATTTACTGGTGCTCAACTATCCAAAGAATTGCTTGAAAAATCATTTTCGTGAAGCTTCTTGGCGAATGGAACACCGGAATTAAAATTGGATGTTGAACCTAAAATTAATGATTGAATTGAATCTAAGATCTACCCTTTTGAAATTGAGAAAACTGGAATGAATCTTGAGAAACTGATTTTGCAACCGAGAGATCAATCTCCCACTGTGGTCGCCAATTGTTTGAGGGTGAAAACTGTTTCTGCTGGTTTTAGTAAATTTGGGTGTGTGCGGATGAGAAACGAATCTAAACCCTAAACAAATGCACTGCATGGAAGTACTTTAGATTCGAGAGATCAATCTATACAATTCTGGCCTAAACCAAGAAATGGCCATTCCAGACTTGCTTCGATCACAAAGTGAAGGAGATGGGGTTGATCTTAGGGAGGGAAGCAAAGAAGGTGTTGAGATTGTGAAGGTGTTGGTTGTTTATGACTTGTATCAGAATGTTGAACTGGCTTGCATAATGTAAGCTATCAGTTCTGGGTGTTTCTGGATACGGTGTTAACAACAACTTGGTTTTCTATGCGTTGTGTTAAAATAGGTTGAAGAACCTATTTATACAAGTCATTTGAGCGCAATCCTAATCTCGTAGGAAGTGGAGGAAGTTGAGTGATGGAGTAGTGGGATCATGTAAGTGATTGTCACACGATCACGCCTTTGCCCACTTCCCTCATCATCGTTAACCGTCCATGCCTCCTGACACGTTCTCGTAATATGCGCGTTGCACGCCGCACGCTGTAAATCGCTAGACCAATACCCCAGTAAGTATCCCCCAGTTTGTGACATATTTGATGTGTCGAATGAGCGAGTCAATTCGTGGGACCCGCCGCAAGAAATATCATGCGGTGCTATTAGGTTAAATAACTAAGTTATTTATGGAATTGATATTCATGAAACATAGTGAGTGCTCGATGCATGTAATGCATCGCTTTTAAGCAAGCAGCTCAAAACAATCGATATGCATGAAGCATCGCTGTTTTAAAGCTTGATTGAGTAAGTCGCGGATTAAGCGTCTTAAAATAACAGCACGTCCAACCATCTTCGAGTGATCGTTTGAAGGCCACATGGGTGGGCCATCATCTGGTCGATCACTCCCTGTGACAGAGTGGCAGACATCGATCATTGAGGCACTTCATTGATTGCTTAATTTTTAATCCAAGCCGTCCGACCAAGCTGGAAAAGTTGGACGGACGAGATGATTTACGGCACATGTTTTCTGCCGTTGAAATAATTTAGGGTATTTAGTGGTGCGCTAACATCCCTCTTTGGATTGATCGAATCCAAGCATTGGCGCTATTTTGGAGTGGGCCGATTGGGCATGCGTGGAGACGGCTCACTGGCATGCATGCTTACACCTCTCTGTCCCACAAAGATTCGATCTAGGCCACTCAACTTGACCGGAAAAGATAAGTGGTTGTGATCGATTTGCGATAGAAATACATTGCCGCAAAGAGTTTAAAAGCCGTATGGCATGCCACCTTTGGGGGGGGCGCGTTTTGAGACGCCGGGCCCTAGTCCGCATAGACCGGTCGGTCACACGCAAAGGTGGGCCCACGATGATCACGTTGACATCCTTGGGACCTATTGAGTCTATATCTACACCCTCCATTTAGGCTGGCGAAGATGGACGGTCACGATCGAACTTCGACAGATGTGCATTGCCGCAAACCCTAATTAGGGTTATGAATCAGTCACGCATGCGTGACTTTGGCCAAGCGGTTTGGCACGCCGTGATCCTCCTTTGGAGAGGTCAATCACGTGGGGCCCATGTTGGGCTGATAGTGAACGCGTGTGCACCTTCCTGACGGTCCTAAATACGATCTAAGCCATCCAAATAGGCTGGCTAAGTTGGATGGTCGTGATCGATTTAAGACGCTAGTGTATTTCCGCGGCCTAATTTAGGGTTTGGAAACATCACGCTTGCCATGGTTTGGGCGAGCGTTTCATTGTACAATGGTCCCACCATGGGCAAGTCGTTCGAGCAAGGAGGAAGTGGGCCCGCCGGTGTACATGTCAGCGTTTCCCCAATTGCTCATGGGATCATCTAACCCTTCCAAGCAAGCAGGCGAAGTTGGATGGTTGCGATGATTTTGAGACTGTCTTGGAAAGTTCAAGCTCGTTCGAGCTTCTCCAAGCAGCGCGGCCACCCTACTTAGGGTTGGCGTTTGACAACGCTGGGAGATGTATGGTGATGTTCGACCAGCTAGGGCATAAGTGGGCCCGCCGGTGGTCATCACGATAATTGCCTATTCCTGCCAAGATTTGATTAGGCTTTTTAAATTGCGCGGCCAACTTGTGTGGCCGTGATCGTTTCTGAGACTGATATGGACAGTCTAGATTTTCCTTAAGGAATTTAAACATGTTCGATCGAGCTGTCTTTAATTAAAAGCGCGTCGATTCGAAATTCTCTTTGTCAGAGAGTGATGTAGCCTGTGTGGGTATTTCATGCGTATCTCAATATTGGCACTTCGGGAGATTCATGCTACTCACGAGAGTGAACACTTAATCGTCATGTCATGTCAATGATGAGAGTTCTAGTGAGAACATAGCACGGAAAATACTAGGTAAATCATGCATTGATTAATAATCTTTGGTATGAAATGGAAATCACTGAGAATATTTGGGATTGCTACTACGCGCACCATTATGAGTGAATTTCATATGCATTGAATTGCTCAATGAGTGAGGAGGTTTTTTTCACTCGTCACTTTTCAAATGGCTTTACCCCTTGAAGGGTGACAACGCATTAAATACTGGTTTTACAATTTTAGCCTTGAACTAAAAACCACCATCAACAAATAACAAAGCTAATAGTCCCCCTAAATGTAAGATAGGTAGATTTTCAATCCGCACGTCTTTGTTATTCCCTTTGTAGTCCATGTAACTACAAGTATCAATATGATATGATACTCCCCCTAAGTCTATGCTGTAGTTGCAGGAAATCCCACAATACACCCCTCACTAGAATTTACTTAACTAATCCATTTGAAGATGAATAACTATAAATTTTATTGATTATTTTCTTGAAATGTTTACAAAGGAAGATAGAACAGAGCTAAAGAAATTACAATCACTCTAGATTTTCTCTCTCCTAATGACTTGCTTAACAATTCAAAAAGAACCCTCCTTCAACAGACTTACTCAACCATTTATATAGGGTATTACATAGTGGATGACAGCTAAGTTGTCCTTTATTTTCGGGAATAACTCGCGAAGTATCGCAAGTGTATAAGTGTTCGTCTTCGCGACACTCCTAAATATCGCCAAGTCTTCACACTTTTCTCATGTTCTGGCTGTCGTCATTCATTGCGTCATTTATTTTACTTCCCCGCGACTCCTTTGTGATGTTGTCGTTTATTTCGCGAAGTATTGAGGTTGCGATATTCTGATCCTACATCTTGCCTCTTCTCATGTCTTCTCTGCGAAGAAGAGAATGTCATGAGAACTAACATTTTGAAATGTCGCAACTGTTTGTTTTCTATCTATTTTTTTACCAACAAGATTCCGTGAATTTAGGAATGACTGTTTACACGTATCTAAAATTTCACTTTTTACCGGCACATTTAATGTTATCCGGTTACTTTTTCCCCATCTATTTAAAGGAGAGTTCCTTATGAAAATTCTTCTTTTCTTTTACTTCATCTTCTCTATTGTCTGCAACTTTTCTCTGCCGTTTTTCCCTCATCGTCTTCTTTATCGTCTTTCTGCTACAACTCTTCTGCTACTGTTTCTATGGCATCAAAGTCTATTGATTTTGCTAATTTTGATTATTTCATGATTGATCTCTCTTATTGAAGTCTTTTATTTGGGTACTATTCTTCTTTTAATGTTTCTCTTGCCATTTTTGTTTCAGCAAGGATAAATCTAGCATCAAATCCACTGTTACAAATCCTAGTGCTTCCATGGGTTCGCAACCGAAACAACCGAAATTATTTGCCTCTAAAAGAAAGCCTGCGAATAATAAGGTATTTAAGAAACATTTACTCTTTTAATAACAATATTGTTGCCTCTGTTTCTTATTTAGCTTGTAATTCGCAGGATGCTGATAAATCCCCCAAGCAGCCTCGCCCTTCTAAACCTGTTGCGCCTTCGATTTCTTTTCCTGGGTTTAAACTTGCTGCTTCTCCTACAATACCTTCGCAAGATAATTCATCTTCTCTAGAGATTTCTTCGCAAGATAAACCAACTCTTTCCTCTCATGATAACTCACCCTCTCAGGCGAGGATCTCCCAAGACGAATCGATCCCTGAATTTTCCGTTAATGAAATTCTTCAAAATGAACCCCTCTCCACTTTTACTCTTAATACCTCTATCTCATCTCCCCTTGTTGATCAAGTTCCTCTGACTGGGATTCTTATGACTAAGGATGACTCAACTTTTTCCTCTTCTTCCATCATTTCCTCTTCCTCTGGATCTACCTCTCTTACTAAAGAAAACTTGGAAGGGATAGATGGTAGGAGCTTAAAGATGTTTATTTCCTACGTCTTACTGCAAGTGCACAGGCCTATTGGAGGCGTGGCAAGCACAGGTCGATCCCACAGAGAATTGGGTGTGCTTAAGTGATCAAAGGGCTTTACTTAACTGAAATCTAGCAAATGATAGAAATAATTGGTGTTTGGTGTCGAAACGACAAGTTTGAGTAGTTGTGACTGTTGTGACACTAAGCTAAGGTCTTAATGAGAAGAAAATATGTTATAACTGTGAATTGAGAGTACTAAGGTGACTGAATTCACCTCCTAATCCTATACTAAGGTAACACACATCAAATTATAATCTTATAACTCCCCTTGGATGTTTCAAGTGGAAAATTAGACCAATTGAATTCACAAATCATCCCCTAGTATTGGTTGTCTTCTTACAAAGACAACCAATCACAGGAGATTTGCTCAACAATTGGTTAATGAACCTTATGCAATACAAACAATTAGATTAAAACTCAGATGTGAACTAACTTCATATATTCAATAGGGGTTTCATCAACACCCTAGCTAAGTATTTTAGCACATGTTCAACATAAACACAGACTTAATATTCAAATTGTAAAACTAAACTAAGAACCCTAAAATTGACTACTTTTTCTTTCATCTAAAACATGAATTTATACTCTCAAAACAATACCAACTAACAACTACACCGACCCAAACTCGACTTCTCCCTTTGCTTCGCCTCTCGAATCGCCCATGTGGGGTGGTTGGTGAAAACCCTAGCTTCAATCATCTCAACCCTAGCTTCTGGGGTATGAGAAGCTATGGATGGAGATAAGTGATGCAAGGGTGGTGGAGAAAGAGCTAGAGGAGTTGTTGGTGAAGGCGACATGAGATGGAGGTGGGAATGATGGCAGTTCAGCCATGAGTATGGGTGAAGGAAGAAGGGGGGTATGGGTTTTCTCTGAGAAATCGTGGGAGAAGAAAGAGAAAGATGGGAGTGAAAATGGATTTGCTCGGGTGGTATAGGGGTAGGGTGTTTTGTTGTGAAGCGGGTGCAGCGAGGAGACGATGCGAAGGGTGGAGCGAGCGTTGGATTTGGCTGGGGAAGATCTGAACGGTTGAGGAAGTATTGGGTTGTTTTGGTGTTGAGTGGAAGTATCGAGAAATGATGTGTGGGAGGCAGCGAGCGTTGGATGCAGCAAGACGAGATCTCAACGGCTCGGGGTGAGCGGGTTCGGATCGGGTCATGGGTAGCTCTAGCCCAAGTCTTCCTTGTTGGGTTGCAACCGATTCGCGCGCGGGCTTTGGCTCTCTGCTCCATAGATGCTTGTCTCCAATTATCTCGCTCCTTTGGCTCCTCGATTCTCCGAGCTTTATTTATTACCTAAAAACACAAAATTAATCAAGTACAAATATTTATTCTTGAAAACAAAGAAAATACGAGAATGCGGGATAATATCTCGATTTCTGAACATAAAAGATGAGTTAAATGCCAATAAATAGATGGATAAATATGCAATATTTGGCACTCATCAAATACCCCCAAACCTGAATTTTACTTGTCCTCAAGTGAACAGAAATTAAGAAATCCTAACTATACCCCTGTCGCAGGTCTCTCGAATGCATTTAGCGTATGCACTAAGCCTTTAAACCCCTAGGTGTCCCTAGTGGACGAGTTTTAGTCTCGTGAGGGTTTACCAGAGGTGTACCCACAAAACCTTCTCCAACTTCAGAGTGTAAAAGAGTCTCAAGCATCCAAGGAGCTATGAGGACATAGAGTTTCTGCATACTAGTAAAAAGAAGTTAGAACTACTAAAGAACGCATTCTCATCCTTAAGTCTTTGAGCGATAAGTAACCATACCATATGAAAGAATTCGGATTCGATTGTGATCATAAGCCTCGACTTCGCCTCACTATTAGGGTTTTATGATAATTGCACTCAAAAAGATCGCTTTTTAGTCTCTCATGTGTGCAAGCGCAGGAATAAAGAGAGAAATACCGCACACGTTGTAGGTAAGAAGGATAACCTTCCGAAATAAACTCGGAGACTCCACAAAAGTGTGGACAAAAAGAATCTTTTTCTCGATGATCTCTAAGAAAGGAAATCAACCATTAGCAAGGGGTGGGAGTACTCACTTACCTTTTCACCCGATCGGCAATTAATATCACTCTCTCATAGGAACCATAGAAACGTCTTCAATCTTCGGTCTTCAATTGTTGATGACGAACTTCTAAACTTCACAAAACTTAACAATTTTTTTTTAATTTTTATACTCAATTTCCTTGTTGTTTGGATTTTTCTTCTTGAACTCTCTTTACCATGGTGGTAGCAAAAATAAACTACAATATTTTTTTTTTTTTTTTTTTTTTACAAAAAGTGAAAATAAAAATACAAATAATGAAACAACTAACTCCATGGACAAAGGACTTTGTCACTCAATTTTTCCACAACTTGTATTGTCTTGATTTTATAAATTTTATTAATTCTCATCCTATTTTCTTTTCTTTTTCTTTGTTGCACGTAAACCTTGGACTATATCAATTTTTCTTTCAATATTCGATGATGCTCCGCTTGTTGACGATGATGTGTTTCTATGGGTCCGTTGATTGAGAGAGAGAGTGATGCTAACTGCAAATCGATATTTAGAAGGAGTTTTCATCTTTAGACGTCACCCTCATGATTGACAAAAACTAGCACTCAAGAGATCAAAAGTAGTCTTTGAAATTGGTGCGAAGTTGGGTAGCTCACCATTCCTACCCGGAATTGATGTACGGTGACACACACTCTAACAGCTTTTCTATAAAGTTGCAAAAAATTGAAGGTTGGTGCCTCACTTGATGTAAAATGGGTAGTCTCCACTATGGGTGATCACAATTCTACTACCGAATATCTAACAGCACCTAATTCGCTCTCCGGCATGGTTAAATCCAACTTTAACGCTCTAATCAACTAAGAAACCCGATTGTGTTCTCCGGTACTTCTAACTTCGGTTATTTCAGTCAGAAAAAATTCTCTATGTAAACATAGCTAGAAGCATGCTAGTGACTCTAAAATCTCTAAAAGTTGGAGGTTTTTACAAAAAATGAGTTTTTTTTTTTTTTTTTTTTTTTTTTTTTTTGAAAATAAAAGATTAAAAAGACTAAAAACTCTATATGCAAATGCACCCCCAAACCTAAATCAAACATTGTCCTCAATGTGTCAACATATAATACAAATTTAAACAGTCACATACCATGAGAACTATGCTGATAAGAGAAAAGGGAAGAGATTACCGGATGTCGGCGAGAGCAAGGTTAGAGCTTCATTCGTTAAGGCTAAAATCCAACATTTTCAGCGGAGATCATATCGGATTAGCACAATATATGCGCAAGAAGACTCAACCGATTCAAGAAAAGAAAATTTAACAAGTCCTACTGGATTATATACAAAAATTCACCATACACTAACAACCTAAAGAGTTGAGGGTCAACCCAATAGAAAATATGTACAAACATCAGCAGCCTTACACAAATATAACATGATAGTGCAAGTAAGACTGCAAATGGGAATGATTTTCCCCCAAACCTAAACTTGTGAACGGATGCGGTTTTGAGCACAAAATCTTGCAATTTTAAAGGTACATCATGCAAAAGGTCTAACTCAAAATGAGTTTTGCTAAGAACAGGCAGACATACACATTCCAACTGTGGTTCCCTAAAGGTGTCATACTTTGATGCATAATAGTCCAAGAGGACTTGGGAAGCACAAAGCTCTAAGCCTAAACTGGGGTTGGTTTAATATTTTTGTGACAAACTACACCTAGGTTTGGTGGAGGAGTTTCAATTTGTGACTCAGGAGAGAGGTTAGGTACATCTAAGTTGTTTTCATGTATAAAATCATTTGTACCATCACACACTTTCCTAAAGTCAGAAGAGGGTAAATCATGTGCACCTGCATATAACAATTCATCAATCTCCATGTCATAATCATAATCACTTTCATGCACAATATGATCAGGAGAGATATCATGTTGTAACCTAGGCATGGAATCGGGCACATGCATTGAATCATCTGTGTTAACAGACAATTCAGCTATTCCTAGGTCACAAACAGGTGGTAAAGCATGCTCACATTCACAGGACAATTGCACAGGTTCCACATCAACAACACATGTATGAATATCAGAAGAAGCATCATTCATAGGGTTCACAGAAGAGACACTTAATGTCTATGAACCTAAAGATTCTATTATATTTTCAAAATACACATGCTCTTCATAGTCATCATCATCATCATCATAGCAAGAATTCATCTCTCCATTCAAAATTGTAGTATTTTTAGTGTACTCATCTACCTCTAGATTAGGTTCATATTCAATGTTAGTTGCATGAGTAAGACTAGAAACACTATTTTCAATCCTATCATTTTGTAACTCAATCAGGTTCCTTTGAAGAATCATCTTGAGTTGTTTTATTGAAGGAGAGTCTTCACTAGTGGGTATGCATTCCTCATATGGATATTCATTGTATGGTTGTGCATGAGGTTCACTAGAGAAGGGAAATTCATACATGTTGCTATATGGATGGTCATGCATTGCATTCATTTCAAGCCTAGCATTTTGCTCCATGAGTGTTTCCATTATTGATTGCAAACTAGGAGTTGGGGGAGTATAAAATTGTTCATCTCCCCATTGTGGTGAATGATGCATGTGTTTAGGTTGATTATGGTCCCAATGATTGCCATCATAGTCACTTCTAGACAATTCGTACATTAGATTATCATGGTTTTCCCTAGACTGTCTAAAATCATGCAAAATATAGCAGTTCTCAGCAGGGTGGTCTAAACTACCATACAAGGTACAAGCATACATTTCATATTGTCTAGGGGAAGTAGATTCGACAGATTGCTCATGTACTCGCCTTTCTAAAGCAGATAGTCGAGCTTCTAATTGATCTAAAAGTGATGACTGGGTATGATAAAGTTGTTCATTTTCAACCTGTGGTGGATGATGCATGTGCTCATAATGATTAGGGTATGTGAATTCAGGGCCCTGAGAAGGCTCATAAGATTTCCTAAAATCATTATGGTATGTGGGGATTTCATATTGTGAAGCATGCCCGTAAGCAAGCTCTTTAATGGATTTGTTTCTATCCCCAGATGCAGACCAAAATCCTGACATGATTTAGCAACTCAAATTGAACTAAAAATCTAGTTTGGTTTATGTGGGCTTTGGTTTATTGGGATTTGGTTTGTTGGGCTTCATTTGTATTAATTTGGTTTATGTGGGCAAAGTTTGGTTATGTGCAAAGCCTAGAGAGATACAACCCACAAAAGAAAATGACACCTGATTCTAAGAGTAAGCCCAAAAGGTTGCTTTTTGCAGTTGTAAAGCCCAACTGAATAAGTGTATTTCAGCCCAGATGATGTGGGCTTTGTCTGTGTGTAGAGCCCAGGTGGGTGTGGGTTCTGTTAGCCCAGCAGCTGGCAGCTCGGGTTGGCAGGCTTACAGCCTAGGTATTGCAATCCTAGTGTGTGCAGAGATTGGCAAGTTGGCAGCCCAATTTGGCAGCAGCAGAAGTTGGCACAAACTCACACCATTTCACAGAACTAAGCACAGAAGTGTGCTTTTTGTTGCTATACAACACAGGGGTGCAGATGGCTCTAGTTGCAGAACCCAGGTTGGTTTGTGCTCAGGTTAGTCACAGCACAGCACAAGTAATGTGCTGGTTGGTTTTGCACAAAATCAGATGGAGCAAGAAGAGCATAGCTCAAGTAAGGTTCACAGAGCAGCTTATGCACAGGTTGATTTCCAAGCCTAGTTGGTTGCACAGCCCAGATTATGTGGTGCTGAGTTCAGTTGTGCAGAGCTTAGCAAGTTCATGCACTGGCTGTGTGCACAGAATAAAGAAAACACTAGGAAATCTGAGCAGCTGATGCACAGATTCTCAAAATAAACATAGCACAACTCTAAGTGCAGCTCAGCACACAGGGTAGCGCAAGCTCACAAGAATGACAGACTTTCTGAAATAACTAAGCACACAGAAGTGCTCCTATTGCTGGAAACTACACAGCACAGGTTACAACAGATGCAGTCAATGTGTATTCAAATGTCACAGGGCTGTCATTAATTTAGACTTAAAACAGCACAGCACAGGCAATTAATTTATACTTCAAACAGAAACACCCACAACACATCAAGCAAGAATAGCACTCAAACAACCAATGGTTTCGTCAAGACAGGGAGGCTACGCTCAATTGCATCAAAAGCCAGTTTTCAGGGTTTGTGCAAATGGATTCCAAATGTTGCACTGATTAGCCAAGGTACAGTTGCACATCTCAGAGGATAGCCCAAGCTGGGGTTATGCATGCAGACATAAGGTGTGCAGGGCTGTTAGGTCAACTGGTTCAGTTGACAGCAAGCTAAAGAGACTAAGTTGCAGCTTAGCTTCTGCACATGACAGGATTAAGTGGATAGCACAATTTGGCAGATGCAAGATTATGTGCAGATGATTATGCTTACTCAAGTTGTTCAACACTCATTCAAATGTTATAAGATTACACACAATGCTAAAACCAATCCACAAATGCAACAGGGCTGACAGGGTAATGCTCAGGGTATGCAACTCAAGGTGACTAGCTTGGCAATTGATCAAATGATAGGAAATCCACACAGGTTTGCAAATGTCTGTGTTATCTGGGTTCTTTGCTCAAGCTCACAACCTGTGGGGCTGGAGTTGGGGCACAGGCAATGAAATTTAGCTAAGGGCTACAACACAGATTAACACACAGAACACTCAATGGAACTAAGCATAGAGCATACAATTCAGGGTGTGAGCAATACCCAGCAGGGTTTTATCATGCAATTAGGGAAGTGAGTTTGTCAGGGAGTAACGGCTCACAAGCTGGTTCACAGATTTAACAGGTCTAGCATGCAAGGTAACTGGTTCTCAGATGCAGATATGGTTCACAATCTCAGTTGACTCAGGTCTGTCAACATGTTTGCACAAGTTTAAACAGGTAAAGGCGCACGCAGGGCCAGTTGACAGGGTTTCACAGCATGAAGGTTCAAGGTAATTGTGTCAACTCACTTAGTTGACTTCACTTAGGTTTCAGCTAACTTGGGCTATCCAAGTAGCAGCTTAACTCACAGCTGCAGGGGGCTGGAGCTCAGGGTATGCCAAATGAGTAATTGCACAGGGCACACACAATGTTTCAGCAGATAACACAGGGCACTACAATATGCTTGTTATGGCTTGGCTCAGCACACAAACATAACACTAGCTCAGCAGGTATATGTTCAATTGTTCACAGAGTCAACTGGATCAGTTGACCTCAACCAATCCAGTTGATTTCAAAAGGGGAATGCCGCAAACTTGGTTAACCAAGTTGCAACACATCCTCACAGCTTCAGGGGGCTGGAGGGTTGCACAAGTCAGTTATGATACACAACTCATTGTGATCGCAGATTCATGCATACATTCATACAATTCAGCACACAGACATGGCGGAGCCACTCACCTGAATTGCAGTTTGCTCAGGGCTTTGTGAACTCAAGTTCTGCTCTTTGTCTTTCCTTCCTTTAGCTTTTGTAGCATGCACCTGTGAGCTCAAATGGGAATTTCAGTCCTCATAAATGTGCAGGTTATAGCAAGGAAAATGAATATTAACACTTAACACTTAACACAGGGAAAAGTGATGGCTATCATGGTTAATTGGACTGGATGGGAACAAAAGTTACTAGTGACACTAAGATGCAAGATGTTATGGTTTGTAAAAGCTAAAAAGGTATGGGTTATGAGATGCAGATGGAGTTAAGATAGAGTAACTAAGATGCAATTAACAGGGTGCAGTACAAGATGCTGAAATGCCACAGTTAAGCTAAGTTACACTACAATGCAGGGCTAAAAGTAGCAAATCAAGGTGAATATATACAGGGATAGATGAAAACTCAGTGAAGACAGCAATGGATCCACGGGGCACACGCCAAGTCCCCGGCAACGGCGCCAAAAACTTGGTAGGAGCTTAAAGATGTTTATTTCCTACGTCTTACTGCAAGTGCACAGGCCTATTGGAGGCGTGGCAAGCACAGGTCGATCCCACAGAGAATTGGGTGTGCTTAAGTGATCAAAGGGCTTTACTTAACTGAAATCTAGCAAATGATAGAAATAATTGGTGTTTGGTGTCGAAACGACAAGTTTGAGTAGTTGTGACTGTTGTGACACTAAGCTAAGGTCTTAATGAGAAGAAAATATGTTATAACTGTGAATTGAGAGTACTAAGGTGATTTGAATTCACCTCCTAATCCTATACTAAGGTAACACACATCAAATTATAATCTTATAACTCCCCTTGGAAGTTTCAAGTGGAAAATTAGACCAATTGAATTCACAAATCATCCCCTAGTATTGGTTGTCTTCTTACAGTACAACCAATCACAAGAGATTTGCTCAACAATTGGTTAATGAACCTTATGCAATACAAACAATTAGATTAAAACTCAGATGTGAACTAACTTCATATATTCAATAGGGGTTTCATCAACACCCTAGCTAAGTATTTTAGCACATGTTCAACATAAACACAGACTTAATATTCAAATTGTAAAACTAAACTAAGAACCCTAAAATTGACTACTTTTCTCTTTCATCTAAAACATGAATTTATACTCTCAAAACAATACCAACTAACAACTACACTGACCCAAACACGACTTCTCCCTTTGCTTCGCCTCTGAATCGCCCATGTGGGGTGGTTGGTGAAAACCCTAGCTTCAATCATCTCAACCCTAGCTTCTGGGGTATGCGAAGCTATGGATGGAGATAAGTGATGCAAGGGTGGCGGAGAAAGAGCTAGAGGAGTTGTTGGTGAAGGCGACATGAGATGGAGGTGGGAATGATGGCGGTTCGGCCATGAGTATGGGTGAAGGAAGAAGGGGGTATGGGTTTTCTCTGAGAAATCGTGGGAGAAGAAAGAGAAAGATGGGAGTGAAAATGGATTTGCTCGAGTGGTATAGGTGTAGGGTGTTTTGTTGTGAAGCGGGTGCAGCGAGGAGACGATGCGAAGGGTGGAGCGAGCGTTGGATTTGGCTGGGGAAGATCTGAACGGTTGAGGAAGTATTGGGTTGTTTTGGTGTTGAGTGGAAGTATCGAGAAATGATGTGTGGGAGGCAGCGAGCGTTGGATGCAGCAAGACGAGATCTCAACGGCTCGGGGTGAGCGGGTTCGGATCCGGGTCATGGGTAGCTCTAGCCCAAGTCTTCCTTGTTGGGTTGCAACTGATTCGCGCGCGGGCTTTGGCTCTCTGCTCCATAGATGCTTGTCTCCAATTATCTTCTCCTTTGGATCCTCAGATTCTCCGAGCTTTATTTATTACCTAAAAACATAAAATTAATCAGTACAAATATTTATTCTTGAAAACAAAGAAAATACAAAATCTGGGATAATATCTGATTTCTGAACACAAAAGATGAGTTAAATGCCAATAAATAGATGTATAAATATGCAATATTTGGCACTCATCA